>JABYQU010000048.1:0-329589 GCA_022264855.1 Lenzites betulinus | reverse complement strand
TCTGGAAGGTAGTGAGGTCTCGAGAGGATTCCGCGATTAGCCGCTCGTCGTAGCCCATGTAGAGGTCGAAGATCGCGCCGCAAGCGCGTCCCCCAAACTGTTCCGCGAGGTAGTCCGGCGTTGGCGGTACCCCTGAGTGTTGGATGGTAACGCGGTTCAGCGGCTCAAGACTGTGGACGATACGCAGCGAGTGTTTGTCCTTCTTGAGGACGCAGAACCATCGCGAACGGTAGGACGAATTGGAGGGTTCGTAAACGCCAGCTGCGATCTTTCGCTTCAGCATTTCGCACACCTCCTTGTACAGTCCCGGTGGAATTGGTATGTTCTTCTCGACCCACGGAGTATGCGGGAGGACGGGGAACTCGACGGGCGGAAAGAACTCGGCCTTAAAGCAACCGCGTTCTTCATCGCTCCATGCGAAGCCATCGTTGTGGAGGCTCATGAAGTGGTGCAGGAGCTTCTTCTCCTCCGGCCATAAAAAGTCGCCGCCGTGAGCCTTGTCGAACGCCTCCTTACGTTCCTGAGTATAACGCCCAGTCGGTGTGAACGGTGGAGGCGTCGGGGAGAGCGTGGGCATCGTGGCCAGCGGATCCCCAGTGATATTGCGCTCAATGCGGAACTGCTCCGGACACGTTCCGAGAACGGCGCGAACCTTCTGTGCGACGGGCTTGTACTTCTTCTTGGACTGGACATAGGCACTTGCAAGCCCTTCCTCAGTCGAAGCATCCGCCGCTACACCAGGACCGACGTCCGTCCGCGGGGCCTCGCGGAGCTCGTTTGCTACGTGCGCGAGTATACTACGCGGGAGCCCTTGTCCGTTCTATAGGAGAACGCGAACACACCGCTGGAGTGGGGATTGGGTTGCGCTGATTGCGAATATCGCGGGGTATCGCCTTCGCTAGTCTGCGCTGAGCTAGAGAAGGGTTTTACGGCTATAGGCCCGCGAGCAGTCGAGGCTGAGAAGGAAGGAAAGAGAGAGGGAGAAGGACAAGAGTACGAGTCATCGGACGGTTCGCTTTGTGGGTTTTGGGCGTGGAAATACGCTTTCGCTAGGCTCGGGAGTTGATCGCAGGCGGAGAGATAGAGAGCAGGCATAGGGAGGGAAGGATCGGAGAGCAGGGTATAAGCGCGAATGCGCGGAACGTCGCCTTCTAGTTCTATGATAACGGCGATGTCGTCACTACCTTCCTCAGATAGTGGGTTCGGGTCGGACTGGCTCGGGGTTCGGACGGGCACGAAATCGAGCCCGTCCCCGCGGAATGGTGGGGATCGTCGCGATTTGTCCAGTATTGGGGCACTCAATGGTGATGGTCTGGTCCTCGTTGTCGAAGTTCTTGATGACGCTCTTGGTTAGGACATCGAACGGCCTTCCGAGGAGCATGTCGTACGCCGCGTTACGAACGACGTGGACTTGCAAGTATAGGACAATTGTCGAGACCTTGAACGGCATGTTCCGCACCAAACCGAGCGACTTCTCGACCTCCCCGTTCGCGGATTGCATATTCAGCCGTATCGTGGGGTCGTACGAGAGCCCAAGATGGTGGCAGACGTGCTCCGACATCGCGACGATCATGCAACCAGGGTCGACGATCGCTTCTACGTACTCCTTGGTGTCGACGAGACCAACGATTGATCGCAGCGCATGCGACTCCTTCGCGTTCTTCAGAGGAGGGCTCTCACCAGACGGGGCAACATCCCGAAGGTAGACATCGTAAAGGTCAGGGAGAACGTAACCGCCAGGCTCCAAAGGTGTTCCGAAGCACGAGAGCTCTTCCGGTTCTGCTCCGTCCGCGGTCGAGGATCCTTCGACGCCAGCGAAGGCAACGGTCCTTTGGCCGGTGGGTGGGACTCGTCGCGGAGTGACCGCTTCGCGGAACTTCGCGCGGACCTCCGGCGCCAGTGAGAGGAGCTCCTCCGTTGAGACATTGATCACGGGAGTCTTCATCATACGCTCGAAGACTGCGGCTGCGAGCCCTGGCTGGTAGACTGGTGCAATCGTGCGAAAGGCGCCGTCGCGCTCCTGTTCCTTCGGCTTCGCGGGCGGCGCTCCAAAGTTGCGTACGTTCGGGGGCGCGTAAGTCGCATCGCGCGCCTTCGCAAAAGGGTGTTCTGGTAGCGGTGGTTGGCCTTGGTCCGCCGGTGCGCGATACGGCGTCGCTGGGCGTTCCTGTTGCCGCGGCGGCTCGGGCACCTGGTTCTCTGTCGTCCGGATGGTTGCGTCGTGTACGGGTCGCTCGCGGTCCCCGGTCGCTACCGTTTCGCGGAAACGCAGAGCGGGTTCGAGATGCGGAGGGACCAGTCGCGCGGGTTGCCCAGTGGCGTTCGCCTTAGGGGGCGCGAAGGCCGCTGGCGAGCGCGAGGGTCCCGGGCGCGAGTCCGCGGAGCGTTCGCGGTTTTGAGGGCCTGGCGACGCAGGTCGCGATACCGGTCGCGAGCGCGGTTTTGGGAACGAGGGTACCTCCACGCCATCGAAGCGTTCCTTCCCCTTCTTGAGCATGTACAGCTCGTGCTCTAACTGTTGGATGCGGTCCTCCGCGGTGAACTGGAAGCTACTAATCCACGGTTCGATGTCCTCCGCGATCGCAAATACCATTTGGGCCGCTGGGGCTGCCTGCGCGGGGTTCTGACCTTGGCGAACACGTTCCCGTCGGTGCCATTCGTAGAGTCGGTCGTGCATAGTCAAACCGTCGAACCCAGGGAGCTGTCGCAGGAGGAACTGACCAGTAGGGAGCACAATCAGCCCTTCCGGGTTACGCGAGCACTTCCCTTCGCGGATGTCAGTCTCCGCTGCCGGGCAGTTCCGCAGCATATGGTTCGCATCGCCGCAGTAGTGGCAGAAGCCGTTTGGTAGCGCGTTCGCCGCGAAACCGTTCCCTCCCTGCTGGAAACCTTGCGCTCCCTGCATCATGCCCTGGTAGTTAGGCGCGGGGCGCGCTCCGGCGTTCGGAGGTCCTAGAAAGCGATTCGCGGTCGCGGAAGCATTCGCATTGTTGCCACCTTGCGCGAGGAGCCGGAAGAGCGGCTGTTGTGGTAACGGACTTCCCCAGAAGTAGCTAGAGCTTTTAGAGTGAATCAGTCCTTATTCGCCCACTACAACGGCTGGCCGTTGCAACTCCTTAGGTCTTACTACAGTCTTTACTCGATTCCTTTTCCTCTTTGGCCGACCATTCATCATCCTTGACTCCCAGAACTGTCTCGAAGAAGTGTCTTCATGTATATATATATGCTCCTTCTGTACACCGGACCATCTATCTACTTTTCTACCCCTGCAACTCCAGTGTGAGCCACTTGAGCCCTCGAAGTGCGATCAAGTCCACTTCGACCTAAGTAAAGAGTTAGCATTGCCGCGCGCTGCTTAAACCTACTTAGCTTGAGACTCTTACTCGGAATTCCCTCGGTTAGGAAGGAGATTAATTCGTCTATAACCCGAAAAGCGCTCGCATACTCCCGCGCTCACAACACTGGTGGACGCACTGGGAAATCTCTTCCTGCAATACCGACGAAAGATTTCCCTCACCACTCATTTCCTCGAGACATTCTCATACAACGCGTGATAAACAAAAAATATGCCACCCCCCGCCGAACAAAACGTAGCGCCTGAGAACTCGATGGCAGGCCGCGTCTCACCGATCATCGATGAAGAGGCTATGGCCCCCGAAGGATTCCAGCCCGATATCTGGACTCCCAACGCAGAGAGAGGGGACTTCATCAACACTGCTAAGCTCAGACCGGTCACCGGAAGACTGGAGATGATTCCCCCGGAGAATGAATACTTTCAAGGGGAACGAGTAGACCGATCTCTAGCTTTCGCCTCCTGTGGGCCCTACGAGCTCGCCGTGAGAGACCCCCAGCTACGCGAACGACTCTACCTCGCGCTTGCCTACGGACACAAGTACCTGGACCGCCCGCACCTAGCACCCCGTAACCAGCGCATGTTGACCGAGCATCAACGCGAAGTTGTGTTCCCGATCGAAATGGGAAAGCTCGAGGGTATCCTGTTTCACCCCTGGAAGGTACGCCCTAGTAAAGAAGGGTACTGGCCGGATCATGGAGATCTTGAGGATCTGAGAGACATGTTAGAAGCCCGACGTTACGCGGCCGAAGGAGACTTCCGGTTGCAGCGGAAGACCCCGCCATCCGTCCCGTTCTGGGGAAGGGATACTACCGCGGCCGGATACGTTCACAATCTCAACGACTTCGAGACTCTAGGGGTGTGCTTCCGCAGAGAGGTGGAGGTTTTCTTGCATCGACTCGCAGAGATACATCAGTTCGACGACGAGCCTTTCTGGGACGACGGAGCATCTATTCTCGAACTGGCAAACGAACAAGAGTACGAACCGGAACATCAAGCGAGCCGAAAGGAACGGAGACAAGCGAAACAAGCGGCGCTGCGGACGCCCATATCCTCCCCAATGCCTCCTCCTCGAGCCCCTAAGAGAGACCCTCCGCCTCACATGCCTCTCCTCTACCGCCCGCGAGAAGATAAAACATTTTCCGACCACGGAAGCTCGATCGACCGCGACATCGTTAAACGCGAAAGTGGCCCGACTACGGATGCTTTTGGCTCAACGGCAGGAATGAGAGCACTGTTCCGACCATCGCAATCACCAGTTCCAACCCCTCGTCGTCGCTCAGGCCCGCCTCCCGGGAATCCAGGTGGTGGCTCCGAACCCTCGGACGACGAAGGAGCAGGAGGAGGACGTCCGCCGCGTCGAGATCACGGGATTCCCGGATATCCGCGAAAGACGCCACCAGGGCGCGGCCCCCCGGGAGGAGGACCGCCCGATGGAGACCCAGCTGGATTCGGATCTAGTTCGAACGGGCGACGCAATGGCCCAAACGTACAAGAAGCCCACTTCGACTTCAAACTGAAGATGGAGATCGTACCCTCTTGGGACGGAAAGGATGACACTTTGGCAAGATGGATCTTACGAGTCAACGCGATCGCAAAGAAATCCGCCACCGTACGAAGGCAATTGGGAACCATCGTCCCGCAGCGACTCTCCGGAGACGCCATGGTTTGGTACTACTCTCTACCGGAAGACGTTCGCGACCGCTGCGAGAGCGACTGGGACGAAATTCGAGAAACGATTGGCAGGTTCTACATGAATCGCTCATGGACCGAGCGCACTCGTAAGCAGGCTCTTGCCATCCGCTACCGCGAGCCCAATCATGCGCACGAAACTCCCAGTCAGTATTTCATTCGAAAGAAGGAACTTCTCGAGCTAGTCTATGACAATTCCGAAAGTGAGTTGATTACCGAAATAATGACGGGTGCACCCTTGGCATGGAGGACTTTACTCACGCCCAAGTCCTACGCTAGTACGAGTGAACTCCAAGAAGCTATCAAGGTTCACGAGGACGACCTGCTCGCCATGGACAGTCTACTTAGCAACAAGTCTCACACGCCGTCAGGGTACTCGCGAGATCAACGAGCCACCGGTAATGTCCCCTACCGCGCACGAGTTAACCAAGGGCTAACCGGATTCTCCAAACATATGCCTGCACCGGCGTTTCCGAAGGACGACAGCGTGGTATCAAAGACTACGCCGGAATCGCTGAACGCCCGACCTTGCCGCCACTGTGGCAGTGGGAAGCACTGGGATTTCGACTGCAAACACGCTCGGAAAGGGATGAAGAAAGTACGCGCTCATCTTGCTTCCGGAGAAGTCGTCGAAGACGAACTGCTCGCTCAGGAAGAGTACGAGTCCTTGTACTACGAAGTGTTATCTGACTCAGACGACGAAACAGAGACTCAGGATTTTTAGATGCGCCTTCGGCCTCTGACTCCTCGTCCAGCTTCCCCGAAGGACGAGTCGAAGCAAGTTCGAAGGATTCGTCTGAAACAATTAATGACTCTCCCGTACAAGTATACTCCGTGACTTCGCAGACAGCTACACGAAATCCCAACCGAGCGCAGCGACGAAGCGTTGCTCGAGCCCTGCGTATCGCTACCACCACCACGCCCACGTTCCACACGTCCGAAGACGTGCGAGACCTCGTCGAGCTCAAGCGACGAATGGCGAGGCCACCCGGATGCGCGTTCTTGGGGGCACACGCCACCTGCCTCGACGGCCAACTCAACTCCAGAAGCGGGACGACTATCCCAATCATCATCGACTCCGGATCCGACATCACCCTCATTTCGCAACGCGCTCTGAGTCAACTCGTAGACCCTCCGCGGCCGAGGACCGGACAGAAGGTGCGACTCGTTCAAGTCACCGGTAACGCCACGATTACCGGTTACGTCCCGCTGGAATTGTTCATCGACACGGCAGGAGGGACGATCAAGATGTCCATAGAAGCCTATGTTGTCAAAGGCATGACTACGCCGCTGATATTGGGAAATGATTTCGCTGATCAATATGCAGTCTCAATTATCCGCGAAAGGGATGAAACATTCGTGCAGTTCGGCAGACCAGAGCTCGCGGTGCGGGCGCACAACTCCGTCGGAGCAGGACTACGAGACGAGGAAGGTCAAGCCCTTCAAATCAGCGTCCGACAGCCGCGCACGCCCAATTCCAGTCAAAAGAAAACCCGTTTGCGGCGCGTCAAGCAGCGACACGCGAGAAAGGCCCGAGACCCCACGGTGCGCGCTGTGGGCGACACCATCATTCCACCTGGAGAATCGCGACTCGTAGATGTTCGAGTACCATTCCTGGCGAACGTCGCCGCCATGTACGTGGAACGCTCGCTGCAGTCCGTGCGAAATGCGGAGGACGTATATGGTGCGCCCGATACGCTTGTGCACCGCGACCAACCTGTTCTGCATGTCGCGAACCTCGCTAACACGCCCGTACGTATAGCGCGAGGACAAGCGTTGGGCACCGCTCACGCCCCCGACGCCTGGCTAGACCATCAACGCGATTACTCGGAAGAACAACTGCGGCAATGTACCGCGCATGCCAACATGGTACGGCAGCTCGTCCACTCGCAGTTACCAACCCAAGGACTGATCACGCGAGCTCACGCCGTGGATCTACCATTAGGCAACGCGACACGCGCGATCGAGGAAGACCCCCTCGCAGAGCCGCCACTGGAGGGAGGGCCTAAAACAGCGGAGACCCCACTTGACGACGTTCCCACTACAGATCTGATCCGAGAAATCGACGTCTCGGAGGAGCTCACAGGAAGAGACCGCGAGCGATTACTACAGGTCCTGTCTAGGAATAGCGCCGCATTCTCGTTAGACGGACGTCTCGGGACCGTCAAGAACGCCACCTGCACCATTCCCCTCCGAGAAGGTTCTAAGGAAGTCTCGCTACCCCCATTCCCGGGATCCCCCGCGAAACGAGAAGTCATGGACGCCCAGATGGACAAATGGATCGCTCTCGATGTCATCGAGCCATCGGTGTCGCCCTGGGGGGCGCCCGCGTTTATCGTCTACCGCAACGGTAAGCCGCGAATGGTTGTCGACTACAGGAAGCTTAACGAGCTTACCGTTCCGGACGAATTCCCTCTTCCGCGACAAGAAGACATCATGCACGCGCTATCCGGAGCTCAGTGGCTTTCCACGATGGACGCCCTCGCCGGATTCACCCAGACAGTCATAGCAGAAGAGGATCGCCCGAAAACAGCGTTCCGTACACATCGAGGACTGCACCAATTTCGTCGAATGCCGTTCGGTCTGCGCAACGGTCCAGGGATCTTTCAACGAATCATGCAAGGTGTGCTTGCTCCGTACTTGTGGATGTTCACCCTGGTCTATATTGACGACATCGTCGTATACTCTAGAACCTTGGACGAACACATCGAACATGTGGATAAGGTCCTACGAGCAATTGCGGACGCCGGCGTCACTCTGTCGCCCACCAAATGTCATTTCGCGTATCGCTCCCTCATGCTGTTAGGACAGAAAGTGTCGCGACTAGGGTTGTCTACTCACCACGACAAGGTCAAGGCAATCACCGATCTAGCGGAGCCGCGCAATGTAAGTGAACTGCATACTTTCCTAGGGATGATGGTGTACTTTTCGGCTTACGTGCCGTTCTACGCCTGGATCGCCGCACCGCTGTTCGATCTCTTGAAAAAGGAAGCCGAATGGCGCTGGGACGCCGTGCACAAGGAAGCTTTCGAACTATGTAAGCAAGTTCTCGTTCAAGCCCCAGTACGTGCGCACGCCATCCCGGGGCTTCCCTACCGCGTATACTCAGACGCGTGCGACTACGGACTTGCAGCTATCCTTCAACAGGTGCAACCGATCGCCATCCGCGATCTCAAAGGAACTCGGACCTACGACCGACTCGCACGTGCGTACAAGGCCGGAGAGAAGGTGCCAATCTTGGTCACTCAGGTAGCAAAGACAGACCCGGACGTACCACATCCCGGGCCGTGGGCGGATGACTTCGAGGACACGATAGTGCATATTGAGCGCATCATCGCTTACTGGTCGCGAATTCTGAAATCCGCAGAACGAAACTACTCCCCGACAGAGCGAGAAGCGTTAGCCCTAAAAGAAGGACTTATCAAGTTTCAGCCCTACATCGAGGGTGAGGACATTCTGGCTATCACCGATCATGCAGCTCTAACTTGGAGTAGGACGTTTCAAAACGTCAATCGTCGATTGCTAACCTGGGGCACCGTGTTTTCTGCTTATCCTAAGCTACGTATCGTGCATCGCGCGGGACGAGTACACTCTAACGTCGACCCGATCTCTCGCCTTCGCAGAAGAATCCCGCACCAAGACGGGCCACCCATCATCGATCAGCCAGCACTCACACTCGGGGAGCAAACCAATGACCCTTTGCGAAACGCCTTCGAAGAACTCGGCCCGCAGTTTGAAGAACGGCTTCTTCAAGTCGCCAGCCGATACGCGTCAAGTCTGTCCGAGACGGACCACGGAAGCGAAGCCGTGGACACTACAGAACTCATCAACGCCTATGATGACGACCCCCAGGATTCGATTGCGTACTGCGCCGCCGTAAACAGCGCCCTCATCATCGGAATCGAAGAAGATGAGCTGCGATCCTGGCGGCAGGACTACCTCGCAGATTCAGACTTCGCAAAAGCTCTGACCGCCTTTCAATCCGACGATCCGGACACCGTGAGCTTTCCCCAGTATCATCTCGGCGACGAAGGGCTAATTTATTTCGAAGACTGGAACGGTGCCAGCCGCCTATGCGTACCTTCCAGTCGACGGCTCGAAGTAATCAAGCAAGCTCACGATGAGAAAACGGAAGGCGCACACGGCGGATTTCATCGAACATACAACCGCATAGCTAGTACGTACTATTGGCCACGCATGTCCCGCGACATCAAGAAATACACTTCCACCTGTGACATATGTCAGAAGGCCAAGCCACGCCGCCACGCCCCGGTAGGACTTCTACAACCGATTCCTATTCCGAGCCGACCATTCGAAGTGGTGTCAATGGACTTCATCCCGGAGCTACCCAAGTCTGATGGGTACGACAACTGCCTCGTCATCGTGGATAAGCTAACTAAGTACGCCCTATTCATTCCTACCACGACCACGATCACAGCAGAAGGCACCGCTCAGCTCTTCTTTCATCACATAGTCGCTCACTTTGGTTTACCTCGACAGGTGATCACCGACCGCGACACGCGATGGAGGCACGATTTTTGGGGGCAGCTCTGCAAGCACATGGGGATTCGACGCGCACTCACGACAGCGCATCATCCGCAGAGCGACGGCCAAACGGAGGTGCTAAATCAAACACTGGAAATCGCGCTTCGTGCGTATGTTTCTCAATCGCGCGACGACTGGGCGACTCATCTCGACGGATTGATGCTCTCGTACAACAGCACGCCGCACACTGCGACCACATTCGCGCCGGCCTACCTCCTACGCGGATACACCCCAATCACGGCAGGGACGATGGTAAACCCCGGCACGGCTATTACTCGGCCAACCCCTCGGCGATCGACTGGGGGGGGAGAGAGGGAGGATCAGGACGTTTCTCTTCATCGAGCCGCCGATGAGATGGCCGAACACTTCGCAGCAGATCGACTACAAGCTCAACGCGCCTTAGCTCTGGGACAAGCGCACCAACGGAAAGCGTACAACAAGGGAAGACTAAGGTATGAGTTCGAGGGAGGAGATCTCGTAGTACTCAACCCTCATTCGCTCGAGCTCCTAAGACAGGAAACTGGGAGAGGACGCAAACTGCTCATGAAGTACGACGGACCTTTTGAGGTACTACAGAAGATCAGTCCAGTAGCTTATCGTCTGCGGCTACCGACATCTTACAACATTCACCCCGTCCTCAACATAGCACATCTAGAGCCATACCGGAAATCACCAGTGGAACTCGGCGAACGCCCGACGAAGCGACTCAGCCGGGACGACTTCGAGACTCTTCCAGAAATGGAGGTCGAGAAGATCGTAGGACAACGATGGAAACAAGGACGACAAGGACGAAGGATCGTACAGTACAAGGTACATTTCGCGAACTTCGGACCAGAAGACGACGAATGGCTAACGAAGGAGGAGCTCCGAAACGCCCCGAGAGTACTGAAAGAGTGGCTAAATCGACAAACGAGCGAAGCGCCAAAGGTGCCACACCCTAAGTATCAAGTTGCCAAAGACGCTGAAGTTACTCGTCCGCAGCAGCCGTCCGGGATAAGGAAGAGCAATCGACTAAACGACAAACGGACTATGGCAAAGACGCCGTCAAAGGCGAAAGGCCTTTGAGGCGTCCGACATATAACGCGGCAGCTCGCAACAGTCAACAGCATCTCAACACTCGCAGCTACTTCTCTCTCCCGACGAACGCCTTCCTCCTCTCTGCCATCCTTCACCGACCGGACCGGTTCCGATTCATCCTCTCCTCAGCACAATGAACCACCTCCTGACCGCGTCTCCCTCGACCCCCTCCGAGACGAAGATAGTTCCCTACACTCCGAACCCTATCCCTCGCTTCTCCTTTCTTACTCATCCTATCTACCTCGACCCTTCCAATCCCCTGGTTCAGCGTTACCTCAAGCAGGAGCTCACCGACAGTGGCACACGCTATTACCAGGCTGATAACCTCTTGGCTCAGGCGGTATGGTTTCACATACAGGACATAGCCGGGAAAATCGTCGCCGCCTCGCATTCCTTCCTCCCGGGGACTACGATGGGAAGGATGCCGACGAAGCTACGCGAAGGCTCCTGCGCGGAGCTGAGCCTCGAAGAGCCGCGCATCCTTCGCGTCGCCGAAGGAGCGAACCCGCTCGTCGGACGAAGGACTCCGTCGGATTGGTGGAAGATATGGGAGGATCTGCAGATCATCGGACGAGAAGCGATGGAATGGATAGGACACGCCACTCGACGGACGCGCAGCCTCCAGGGATGTAGCGAGTGGGTCTGGGACTCCGACGACCTCACCGCCCGACTGCTACGCCTTCGAGACATGGCGGCGGGAACGGCCCTAACCGAACGGCCTACCTACGGGAGCAACGGAGAAGCGGCCCTCACTCCGTACCGGCCTACGGAGCCGCTCTTCGACGAAGAACCCGCGCAGCCAGGCGTGACAGTCGCCAGCTTGTGCCGAGAGCTCATCCTACATCCCATTCTATCCAGCGGCGCTGCCAACCAACTGGTGCCCTACCGGGAACGCACTTGGGACCCGCGACTCGTCCGGCCCTCTCCGCCGACGCCAGCCAATACACCCGACTCTATCTCCGTCGCATCTCGGGAGCCGCCCATCACGGGTGAAGACATTTTCGGCGGAGACTCCGATGACGAGAACCCGTAGTCGACTCGGGGCTCAACCGGACCGAGTTCACTCTGGGGGGCGCGTGTTGTGGTAACGGACTTCCCCAGAAGTAGCTAGAGCTTTTAGAGTGAATCAGTCCTTATTCGCCCACTACAACGGCTGGCCGTTGCAACTCCTTAGGTCTTACTACAGTCTTTACTCGATTCCTTTTCCTCTTTGGCCGACCATTCATCATCCTTGACTCCCAGAACTGTCTCGAAGAAGTGTCTTCATGTATATATATATGCTCCTTCTGTACACCGGACCATCTATCTACTTTTCTACCCCTGCAACTCCAGTGTGAGCCACTTGAGCCCTCGAAGTGCGATCAAGTCCACTTCGACCTAAGTAAAGAGTTAGCATTGCCGCGCGCTGCTTAAACCTACTTAGCTTGAGACTCTTACTCGGAATTCCCTCGGTTAGGAAGGAGATTAATTCGTCTATAACCCGAAAAGCGCTCGCATACTCCCGCGCTCACAACAGCGGCGCGAGATCCTCCACTTTGATGGTCGAAGAGTCCGCGGGCGTCGTAGTCGTAGGGGCCGCCGGGGCCACTTGGTACGACGCCGTCGTCGTTCCGTGCAGGATGAATTTCGCGGCCTCGTAGACTTTGGCCAGCTCGTAGGCCTCGTCTGGGTGATGGTCTGGGTCTTTGAGCTGAAGGCGCTGCGCGACCTGGTCGTGAAGGGGGTTGCAGAGACCGCTGAAGAATAGTCTCGACTGCTCGAAGGTGGACATCTTGTTGTGCTGAATCAGGTAGGACGTCATGGCATAGAACGGCCGATAGAAGTCGCCGAGTTCGCTACTGGTGGTGATTGGAGCCTTACGGCGCGACTCGACCAGCTTGTCCACTTCGGCATTGGAGAACTTCCGCGTCTCGCTAGCGCCGGGGTGCGAAGCGTAGATCGCCACGCGGAACTCCTCGAAGGTCTTCGTTTGGTCCTTGTACTCCTCCATCTCCTCGTAGAACTCCGACTCGCTGATCGGCACGTAGCGCGTGACCCACTTCTTCTGTACGTTGGGGTCCGTGATTCCCGCGATCTCGAAGAGGGTCTCGAGGTCCTGGAAGAACCTGCGAAGGTTCCGCGGCTCGCTAGAGTCAAAGGTGGGCGCGGTCGCATGACCGCGTGCCGGCATAGCACGGCGCATCGCGAAGTTGTTCTGTTCCGCCATCGAAGAGACTGTAGATGGCTCGCGCGAGTGAGAGGATACGCTGGGGGTTTTACGCGTCGCGTTGCTGTCTGAAGACGATGGCTCTAAAGGAGTGAGGTTCGAGACTGCGGATTGCGGGCTACCGTATGGCGTCGCGTAGTTGACGAAGGACTCTTCGGCGCCTTCTGGGAGCGATTCGGGAAAGAGAGACGGCGACGAGAGAATCGCGCGGTGTACGATAGCGTCTGCCGTGTCCTGTAGCCACTGGGTCGCGGACGGATCGGTTTCAAGCGCCTGGATGCTTTTCGCGAGTAGCGAAAAGAGTGGGTCTACTAGCGCCGGTACCAAGTCCAGTACCAGTTGATTCCGAAGTCGCGAGACACCTCGTAGGAGCTGATCCACGAAGTCTTGTTGTTGAGGAGCAGTGAGGTTTGACTCGTCGTCGTTCGCGAGCGTCGCGTTTGAGGCCCACTCAGGTAGGGGGGCGGTTGCGATGACTGCGAGGGCGTCCGAGCGGATTCTAGCTGCAGTGGAGGCGCGGAGCGGAGCAGGTTTGTTCAGAAGTATCGCGGTGCCCGTATCGAGAACAGCCAGTGCCGCACGGAGGAGCGCGTCGATCTGATCTTCACTGAGGGAGCGCGGAAGCCTTTTTGCGAAGGCGCGGATCTGGTCGGGTAGGAGGGCGCTTGAGAGTGTATCGTTTTGCCGAGACGCGGAACGCGATACGCGGTGAATTGCGGGTGAGACGGCGCTATCGCCGTCGAAGGAGGAAGCCGACAAGTGAAACTTGTACACACACCCCCTGCGGTGGTCACCAGAATGATGCACTCAACCGACCGGTAAGGCCGGATGAAAGAGACGGTCGAGAGCCCAGAAGGTCGAGACCGGGCTGCGAAGACGTCTCGCGGAGCGCGAGGAGATGCAAGGTTCGCGTCGGGTGCCCTTACGGCGGCGCGGTACGCAGAGAAGCGCGGAGGGAGGGGAGGGGTAGCGGTAAGGCGGAAGGTGTGCAACGACTCAGCTGAGCTGGCGTTTCCGCAGTACGCAGGAGGGTCGCTTCGTAGCCGGTGTCGGCGTCACAGAAGACTCGTAACGCAATCGCAACGCTAAACGCTAAATCGCAGGGGTTCGCAGTTCGCAGAGTTCGCAGGGTTCGCAGTTCGCAGTTTGCTGTTCGCAGGGTCGTCGCTGGGTTCTTCGAGGGAAAGTGAGATTCTGAGCCAAGGGGGGTCCTATTGTCACGGCCCGAGGGCGTAGGTATTTACAGGGAGAGTCCGCACGTCCGATGTCATCAGAAAGTCTCTACGGAAGGTCCATCGCGAAGGGGATCGAGGCCACGATGCGCCGGCCGCTAACGCGTAACGCGGAACGCGGAACGTACCATCGCGCCCCGTACGGACCGACGCCACGGAACGCAAGCCCTCGCGCGCGGATCGGCCCATGCCCTCGCAATACCGCGCGATAAGCCGTCCGCATACGGGCAAGGCCCCCTGCGCTGCGATGAGTCCTCCGCACCACGAAGCCCTCGGACTCGCGGAAACCGCGAAAAGAGTAGGTCGCGGGCGTTGGCTCGGCACGGGGCGTATCAGCGGTCCGCCACTCGTCAATCAGTGTATATCCAGAGTAGACCCGACAGATGGATTCAATGTTGTCCGCCCGTTCGCGTTGAGGACGAGCTATTTAAAATCTGCGAAATGGCACAGGTATGCCCAGCTGTTGTTGTCGTTTCATCTTGCGGAGTAGGTGATGAGTTGCAGAAATTCATCCTTCAGGGTAGAATGTCCCCATTTGCCCTGGCCGCCTGGCTCCATCTAGCGTTGGCACGCTGTCACCCCTTCGATGTGCGTATTTACGATGAACGAGACGATACACAACCCCCAATATGTCACCTCTAGGATGGAAATGGGCGAACCACACGTCTGATTGCATCCGTGCCACTTTTGATGCATGGGTACCCTCCTATCGCAGTGTCATTGGCCGAGCGCAGCAGCTATTTTGATGCTATCAACCAGGTATGCAGGCATCTGCGCTTTGATCACTGTGTACCTGTACTCGATCTAACTATCGACTCCGCCGTCACGGTGCAGGCTTACTTCAGCGACTTCAGGCCGCTGGTGAAGTGTTTTGTGAAAGGCATGCAAGAAGGCATTGACATGGCCAGAGCTCTGAATCAAAGCGCGTGAAAGGGATGCTTGTATGGTAGGCATGTCGTGTTGATCAATATTAGTGAAGTTCAGTTCACTTTGTGTATATGTAGCAGCGCCGTTAACGTTCTCGCCAGGAAGAATCACACCGTCTGCTTAGATATACCCAGCTAGCCTCGTGGGCGGTTTCGCTCCTCAGCACAAGCATGTTCTTGGGGGCTATATGGCTAGCTAGCCACGCAGTGACAGTGTATCATCGGTGCAGGGAAACAACAAGGCTCAGAACTTTGTCGGCCATCAGCCCTTCGGTTACGCAAGACGCTTTCAAATCGAATTCATGGTAGCAACATACTCTAGCACGGAAACGCATCCCTAGGGGACCTTGTACATTGCTCGGGGATCTTGTGATCGGATAGACTATCGCGAACCGCTACAATTCTGCATCAGAGAGTGTCTCTCCACCACCACTAGCTGGTAGAGTCGGAAGATTTCCCAGAGTGATACCCAACGCATAACAAGACTCGTAATCATCGTATTGGGCGATATTCCCCTGCCCAGCGATGGATAGGTCGTCCATGTCCCAAAGGGACAACTGAAGCGTCACTGTGGGGTACACATCTGTGGGTCCCTCATAACACTTCTTCCCATCCTCCCAAGCGCTAATGTGGTCGCCGTCACACTCTTCGGGTTGTTGGGGGTAGGGGTCCGGGGTGTACTAAGGGGGGTTAATCCCGCATTATGAGGGCAAGACGGGTGGGTGTGTTAACGTACCGAAGGCGTGGGCGGGGAGATAATCCTCCCCCATTCAACCGAGGCATGCAGTTTCCCAAGACTCGGATGATTCTCAGGGCAGGCGAACACTTGGATGACCACCGTCATTTGAATATCGGTGTGGAAAAGTCTGAGAATGAATCGTAACCCTGCACTGGCACTCTGATGCCACTGGACGGCATGTTTTACGACGGCGTGCATTTCATCTTGCTTTACCTGTCGCTCCAGCCCGTCCGCCGTGATGCCGATCGTGCGGAAATGGTGCAGCGTCCAACTCGGGAGGATGAGCAGAAAGCTGTTCGTGCTGCACACTGGGGAGTAGGAGCCATACATCGCCAGTGCGGACTGACTCTGTAGACGGTAGCAAGGGATGCAGATTTCCCGCAATACGGGCGCTGAGGTCCCGAGTGCCCAGGTATCGACTATGGAGGAATCCAGCAAGGCAAGGCGTGGATACTGTCTCGAATGTGGGAAGGTCTCAGCCCTCATGCGGTGCTTCCGTTTGGTAGGGTCACGGTGCAAGCTGCGGCGACGGATCCGCGCTTCGTCCATGCGATGTTCCACTATCCCATCGTGGCGATGTATGAAACCATTGTCTCCATCGTAGCCGCTCGTGAAGTGATCCCAAGCCCCCGTTTCACCGGAAAGTATGAGTGCGAGAAGACGGCCCTCTGAATCTTCGCAAGCCAAGATCGCGAGCTGAACGTTCAGTAGGCCCGGACTCTCTTTGCTGAGGAAGGTGAACGTGCGGACCGGAAATGTCGTTCGGATACCGTGGCCGGTGGACAGACAGAGAGGTGGTGCCGAGGGGGGATTCCTAGTCTCGAATAGAATGTACTGAAAGGGACGGGCGAGAATTTTGCAGAATACGCGAAATCCGCAGGTGAACAAGCAAGGAGATATGCTCCTTTCGATGCTCGTAGAGTGCCGATCGGTACCCTGCGTAACATCGACGAGAATGCAGTGGAGATGGCGGAGGCGGCGGAGGCGGCGGAGCCAATCGGGAGCTGCAGTCCCCATGCGAATATCGACTGGTTCGGAACACACTTCAAGATCTCCTCCTGTAGCCTGATGAACGCCTGCGAGCCCTCCCCATAGATCACGGTAAGGCGAACACCGTAGAGTATACAACAGTTATTGCAACTTTCTAGGTGTAATAAATAGCGGTAGTTGCAACTTCGGTGGTTTAAGGCCAAATAGGCGCCGTTTGGCACAGCCACTGACGCGCGAGACACGGGCGCCTATCTGCAGTTGCAGTCACAGCGAGGTGGGCGTCTATTGTAGTTGCAGCCACGAAAAGAACACGCAGCGGGCGGAATTGAACACCGGACCTGCTGCAAAAGTCTAAGTAAGAGTGACACATGTAAACCACTCGGCCACAGGGCTGTACAGATGCTATGGTTGCCCACGTACTAGTCCAAATACATTTTCTCAGCTACTAATGGTACTCCAAGTCCTTACCGGATCTTGGTGCTGCATAAGGACTTATAATGCTGTTAGTAGCCAAAGGAATGGATGAACACTAGTACTATATATACTCCTATAGTGTGTACAGTTCTGTGGCCGAGTGGTCCATTTCTATCACTGGAATCTGACATCTTGCTGAAGCTTGGCGCTGTGTGAGGACTTGGAGTAACTTGGGGTGCCATTAGTAGCTGGGGAAATGTATTCGAACTACAAGCGTGGGCAACCGTATCATTTGTATAGCCCTGTGGCTGAGTGGTCTACATGTGTCACTCTTACTTAGACTTTTGCAGCAGGTCTGGTGTTCAATTCCGCTCGCTGCGTGTTCTTTTCGTGGCTGCAACTACAATAGACGCCCACCTCGCTGTGACTGCAACTGCAGATAGGCGCCCGTGTCTCGCGCGTCAGTGGCTGTGCCAAACGGCGCCTATTTGGCCTTAAACCACCGAAGTTGCAACTACCGCTATTTATTACACCTAGAAAGTTGCAATAACTGTTGTATACAACTCGTAACTACAATAGACGCCCACCTCGCTGTGACTGCAACTGCAGATAGGCGCCCGTGTCTCGCGCGTCAGTGGCTGTGCCAAACGGCGCCTATTTGGCCTTAAACCACCGAAGTTGCAACTACCGCTATTTATTACACCTAGAAAGTTGCAATAACTGTTGTATACAACTCGAACACCGAAGATGCCCATCAGACAGTACGCCTCGTCCTCGCGCCGTGTCGTACGCCGTCCCGAGGCACACGACATCCGCTGCGCGACACTGACCGTGTGCAGCGGCCGTATGCGCAATAGCACGTCGCGGTCGATGCCCGTGATATCTCTGATCACGTTCGCGAGGCTTGCCTTCGTGCCGATCATCTGCCACTCCTTCGATAGGAACACGATGCGCCAGCGGACGACCAGCTCCTGCAGCGTCCACCCCCGGGTGAACCACACGCTCCAGCGGAATCGCGACGCGGGCGCGTGCGGGTTGTCGGTGGCGGACACGTCGGCGAGGAATACGTAGCAGACCTCCGCGAGCGAGTACCACTCGAACATGGAGTTGATCGCCTCAGACAGCTCGGCGCTGCTGGTTTTGTCGATGCAGCATGCGTCTATCCACGCGGCAGAGAACCCTTTGACGCGGGCGTAGTCGCAGCAGCCGCGGATCTTGGGGCTCAAGCGGCCTCGGATGACCTCCAGGAGCGCAGGGTCGTCGTCGGCAGGGACCACGTCGAAGGTACTGCGGGCGGCGGCGTGGATAGCTTGAAGGTCCTGACAATGGTACAGGCATCAGTTGAGCTCGGTCAAAATCCAGGCAGCGATGAAACTCTCGTACCTGGAACGTCTGCTCTCCCGTCTGACCCCAGACATGCGAAAGGATGGCATATGTCGTGATTGAGGGATCTTGCACAAAGTAGAGTTGGTATGTGGTGGTATTGAGTAGCCACATCGCGTGCCTAGATTGCTGAAGTTCACGACGCCGCTGAGGCAGCACATGAACGACTCTATAAGCAAACATCCCGGACATTATAGCGGATAACTGCCAACTCACTTTACAGTGTGCCCGACGGATCCTTAGGTGGTGACTGCGCGAGCGTTTTGATCCTTCAATTCGTATCTGTAGTCAGCCTATTTATCACGAAAGCGGCGTGCGCCATCACACTCTATGCGATTCCACGGTACACCTGCTACGGCGGGCGCACAGGTGACAGCGACGCATGCCGTATGCGGTTTTCACCGTCTTCGCTGCTTCGCAAGATATGATATGGGTCGCTTCGGTACGGTGATAGAACTCGGGCACTGCCCTGCGATGGTGTGCCCATCCGCGTGACACTGTAGAGCTCTAGCCTCGGATAGTTGGGGTACTTAGTTTACGTCGAGATGCCGCTGCTGTTCATCTACAGAAGCAAAATATGAGCACAGCAGGATCATCGAACCCATTTAAATGAACGCCTACTGTCAAGAACCCAGGTAGACCAACTAGTGCAGGTTGCATCGATGTGATCATCATGAGTTCATTCAAGACCCTTCGAATATAGATATATAGATGGATGTGCAGAACTCCAACCTGCTTCACCAGGACGGTGAACTTGCCTTGTCCTGCCCTAAAGTATATCCCAACATCCCTCCCACAATATTGCAGTTAACGTTCATGATCAAGCTTCGCAGTCTTCAAATATATACACATACGGTATGAATGGACCATTAAGCATACTTATGCATGCGCACGCTCAAGGCGGCATGAGATATCAACATACACATCACCACCGCGATCGCAACTACGTACTACAAAACAGAAAGCGCGAAAGCATCGTGCACAGCGCTCAGGGAAAACAAAACAAAAACATAAACAGCCAAAAAACCCGCCGCAGAGTCCACATGTACACCTCCAGCCCAGCGTCCGCCGCGCGCGCCAGTCAAACACTACTCGCGCACCCACATCCCGCGCCGCCGCTCGACCTGCCGCGCGCGCAACCGCTGCATCCTTAGATTATGCATCATGTCCTGCCCGACCGGCGACAGCTCCGAGCTCGACGCGGGCGACGGCGGCACGTCGCGCTCGAGGAAGTGGCCCGCGAGCGTGCGCGCGCGCGTCGGCGTCATGAACCCGAGCCCCGTGTGCGCCGCGATCGTACGTGGCGGGCTCGGCGTGTTCTCCTTGCCCAGAGGCTTCCGGGCGTGCGCGACGGACGCGCCGGGGCTCTTAGGGACCGCGATCGTCGCGGCGCGCGTGATCTTGTGCTCGTCGTTGGGGGTGGTGGGGGAGACGGAGCGCGAGGCCGTGCGGCGGTGCTGGTGGGGCGGGAGGGCGGCGAACGCCTCGCGCTTCGCGTGGGGGTCGGTGGCGGACGGGGCGTCGCCGACTGTACTCACAGGGCGAGGTTCATCGTCTGCGGAGATACGATCGTCGGGGCGTCGTGTAGATAGGGGACGCGGGCGCGGTCCGCGCGGGATCTTGCTGGGAGGGAGGTTCGTGCTGCTGCTCGAATGCGAGGAGCCGGTGTGTTGGTGTCGCGGCACATGCGTCTGAGATGAGCTGCCTGTTGCCTCACGGACGACATGACCGGTAGTAGAGATATCGCCCCCCTGGGGCTCGGATAACCCCATGTAAGATGTAGGAAGAGCTGCCTCGTCAGAAGCAGTTTGCGTAGTGTGGTCGGGTGTGGAGACCAAGAGGTTCAAGGAGAGCGTAGATGCAGCAAATGCGCTCGAGAGCTTCGTCAACGTCGCGGTCTGGATTTGTGCGTGAGAGAGGTGGGAGGGGGCGTCGCTAGAGGTGTTCGATCCACCAGAGTGGCTGGTGTTGGCAGAGTGTGTCGCGTCGGGGGGTGCATCGAGGGAGGTGTTAGGAACGAGGGCGTCTTCGGTGCCGTTAGGGCATTCTCCGGTATTGTGAAATACTAATTCCTGTGGAATTTCGGGCAGATCGCGTTCTTTCACGAGGACGGTGTTGCGCCGATTCAAGAAACCAAAGACTTCAGATGCACGCTGAGGCGTCTTCGGTTCGACCGCGGGTTTCGGTGCTGGTACGACTTCGATAGAAAGGTCTTCCACCGTGCCGCTAACTTCCACCTCCATAGAAGAAATGGCTGGGTAGTTGATGCTGGACTCGGCTCCAGTAGAAGAGAACGTATTGTCAGCAGCCGCAATACGAGGGGCGCAGAGGTCGCCTGCAAAAACAGTGTCCTTGGGTGTTTTGAGAATCGGTGAGGGGAGAGGGGAATCATCATGAAGTTGTTCGCTGTAGAAGTCGTCAGTGCGTATTACAATTACTCGAGTTAAGAACGCTGGCTCACTCTAAGAAACGTTCCGCCCATGAAATATCGCCTTCGGCAGCGGTAATATTCTCAATGTGGGCAGGTTGTGCTTCGCCGAGAAGCTGGCGGAGGGTAGACCCCGTCCTTTGACGGGGTTGTTTGCCCTCCACTTCCGTCGAAATAGGAGCGGGCGTCGGAGGAGTGCTAGCAAACGCCTGCGAGTCGAGGCAGCCGTTGTCGTCGTACATGTTCAATAGGCTGACGACAGAGGGATCTTGGCGCAGTGCATATATGCGGGACCTGTCCTTCGGCGTAAAGTTGACCTCTTTGAGGCGAGGCAGGCACGGGTCGTCGTCTTCGTCTTCGTCGTCGGTATCATGGTGGTCTTGATGTGGGGTCGGGGTCTTGGGTGTCGCTGTTCGTGGAAGTTTGGTGGGGGACGGGGGAGGGTTCGCGCGGGGAAACTCGGTGCGGGAGTGGGTAGTCCGGCCATGCACTTTGACAACGTAGGTTCCGCTTCGGTGTACGCCGGGAGTGGTAGCAACGGTGAGCATTGAGGGCGAGGGTGACAGAGAGGGCGTGCTCGGGAAGTTCGCGGTAGGCAACGCTGCAGCTTAGTCAGTCAAACGATTCGTGAACGTTCAAGACACAGTAAACTCACGTGGAGGAGCCAGAGAGCTATAGTCGATCTCGGACATGACGGCGAACTTGGTCGACGATGAGCGCAAGAGCCTATTCACACTCGTATCCGGGTCTTGGGGGTCGCGCTCTGTATGGGGGAGGATGCGGCCCTCCGCATCGACATTTCTTGCTTGGGCTGCATTCTGCTTCTTCTTGTTCTTCCTGGACTTGGAGCTGCCCAGGGAAAGGAACCGCTTGAGAAAGCCCATGGGTGATCGTGCGAGAGAATAGTCTGTCTTGAGCTTGAGGAGGAGGGTGTAGGAGGGTGTAAAGAGCGGAAGGAACAAAGAGCGGGCGGCGCAACGAACGGGAGGAGCGGAGAGAGAGGATTGACGGCAGTGCTGCGAACTTCAACTTGCCTCCGATATTCGGGCAAACAGACGCCCACAACGCGTCGAGACGCGCACATCACGTGAGCGCGTAGTATGCTGCCTCCACCTCCAAGCTTCGAAGCTTCAAGTTTCATGAAGTTATTGAACGTTCTCCATTTTTGGTATACTATGTAGATGCCAGTAAGTATGTGTACATGTTTTCACGTTGCGGGTACCCAAGGACAAAACATCTAGGTATGTCTATGTATCGAGCCAAAGACGTTAGCAGGTCATAGGGAAATCTTAAGCAGAACCAGTGTCCGAGCACAACCACACATCCACCTCCATATCGTACACCTACACCGCTCAAGCACACGCCTGCACAACGGCATCCTCGCACGCCCTGTATGCCTCCACCAAACCAGCGTACACATGCTCACGATCCCACTTTGGCTCCGCGACGCACCGGGTACGCTCCGTCTCGCCCACACCGTCCATCGCGCGCATCTCCTCGAACGTGCCTGCGCCGCCGTTCTGCTCGCGCCACCAGGCGTAGCGAGCGAGTTGCGCGCCGCCCTCCGCTGCACCCTCCTTGCCCGCGACGAAGACACGCATGCCGAACACGTCCGCGGCCGCCTGCTGGATGACAGGGTTCGCGGATGAGCCGCCGCTGAGCACGAGGCGCTGGAGAGGAGGCGCGTCTGGGGGCAGGATCGCAGTGATGCGCGAGCGAATGGAGAGGAATTGCGACTCGAGAATCGCGCGCGGGTGTGCGTCCGCGGGCATCTCCGCCTCGGGAATGGTGGCGATAATGGGCGAGGTGGAGTAGAAGAAGTTGCCTTGCACGTTGGGAGGAATAATTTCGGGGAGGGGGAAGTAGAAGCCCATCAGGCCGTCGTTCCCGACCGGACGTGCCTCGACGAGCTCGTTGAAGCGTGTCCAGTGACCGTCGGCATACTGGTCCCGCACCTGCTCGCGCGCGAGGGCGCCATTCTTGTAGCATAGCATAGCGATGTGGGCGTCGGACGTGGTCGGGTGTGAGAGCAGGTGAGAGGTCGTGAAACGCTTGGGCGCGGTTTCGGCGGGAGGAATGGAGAGGAGCAGTGTAGTAGATGTGCCAAGGGATAGGATAGCATCACCCGGTGTGGATAGGGCAACAACGGTCGCGGGGTTGTCCCCAGTGAACGGTGCGATGCTGCATTCTGAAATCTCGCCGAGGTAAGCAAATGGATGCGCACTGTGGACTGAGCGAAGCTTACCTGGATTGAATCCCCAGCGCTCCACCCAGTATGGGCTGATCTTGCCCAGGAAAGTACCGCCAGGTGCAGGCTCGGGGCCTATCTTCGCGCGCAGCTCCGGGCCGCCTGCAGCTTCGAGCAGACGGTCGTCCCACTCGCACGTCAGAACGTTCATGAGGTTCATGCCACTCGCGTCTGACACTTCAATAGGAGCGATGGAGCCAAGGAACAGCGACGGCATGAACGAGGACACAAGGGATACGCGGGCCGTTGCGTTGTATGCCTCCGGGTCTGTTCGGCGGATCTACGGGTGCAAGTATGGTAGTCAGCCTCGGAGGTCGGGAGCGTGGTAGTAAACCATTCAAAAAGACTAAGAAAAGCAGCGGAAAGATCCGTATGTAGAAGTCGTATGGATTAGAGTGAAGAAGAACCACACGGAAAGCGGAACGCAGGCTCCTCATTATAGTCCGACGAAAACGGAACACGTACCTTCGCAATTTGAGTTCCGGTAAAGCGTTCGTATGCTCTGCTGCCGGTCAGGTCGGCAAGAGCCTGCGGACCTCCGACGGCCGCCTCGAGCTCGCGACATTCGCGAGTTGTAGATGAGTCCTGCCAGATGGGGGCGCGTTGGATAGAGAAAGCCGCGGGGGCGAGTTGCTCGGCCAGTGATCGCTTAGCATCGAGAGAAGCCAGCAGGGACTCTGCTTGCGATGACCAATACACGGAACCGTGTTGCTGTAGATCACATGGTGAGTTTGCAGCAAGCGCGGGGTACACGTAAGGGACTTGCCTGTCCATCGCCCGAAACTCCAAGGATGCGAGCAAAGTCGACCCCGGCGACGCGCATGCGCTCCATGATGAGGTCGTACGCATCAAGCCACATTTGTACCGGGGAGGTGACCTCGCCAGGGCCGGGCCCACGGATGGCACCATTTGTTGTGCCGTACGAGGGGAGGTCGCGGTCGAAGTGCACGGCGGACTCGTGTACGGGCGCGCCGTCTTCGTCGATGAGGACGGCTTTGAGGCCTTGAGTGGACAGATCAAGGCCCAGGAAAAGAGGATCTTCGATGTTCGCAGACATCGTGGATGACAGGGAGAGCGTCAGGGAAGTTAGGGGGAAGGATGAGGTGACCGACGATCAAGATGGAGGGGATGGGGATGGGGGGATTGGGGGAATGTGAGCAGGCACGAGGGGGCCATGAGGGAGAAATATATAGGGCTGGGGAATGGTCTGTGCGAGTCGATGGGATCCGTGTCCAGGTGAACAGTTGAGTAATTCTGTGGCGGCTTGGGCAGACGGTAAAAGTGTACGGCCAATGACCGCGCCCTTGCACACTGCGCGTCTGCGGGCCGCCTTGCCGCCTCGCCCATGGCCGCCGGTCCAGACTTCCCCAAGACTGCCCCGCGGCACTCCCCGCGATCCCCACGGAACGCCCCCGGAGTAAATCCGGGGTATACACACGGCTCCCGGTTGATCACTTCCAGCCCTGTGTGAGGCACGGTGTCGGGGCGAAGACCCGAGGTCGCCAGAGGAGGAGGTAAATTCAACTCAGGCCAGAGGTCTTGAGCACCGCCGTTTGGGGGAAACCCATTGGAGCTGGAATTAGACTAAGATTGATATTAGACCCCCTTCGACAAGAGGTTACGCACAGTTGTTTTGGTCGGACATGCAGAGAGGATACGGGGAAGCGACAAGGCCCGCTTACCGCGTTGTACAAGCTCCCGCGTGTCGACACCGCCGCTTTGGAGCCTCAAACGCTCTCTGCATTTTTACCCAGGGGCCTATCGATCCGACAACAGCTGTAACGCGCGAGGACGGAGGGCCAAGAAGAGCGGTTGCGGCGACAGGTGGTTATATAGAGAGGGGACATGGAGGTCGAGATGCTAAAGACCCGAGATTTTTGTGAGTTCATGAGCTTCAGATATACCAGCTGCAGGCGGCGTAAAATGGAAGATGTTGCGGGGTTTGAAATCTGAACTACGTCTAACAGGTGCGTCACTGAAGGTCACTGTCAACTCTAGCAGACTCTTCACGCAGCCATGAAGTTGCCTATAGATGGCCTTTCGATCACAAGTACTAGATCTAGATGCGAAGTGGGTACGTTCGATTACCAACAAGACATGAATCAATTGCATCTAACATACGAACGTGGCGATATATTAGGGGGATATTTATGCGTACGTTCAACCCGTTCGATATCGCTGAGTGCTGAATGCGCCCAGTCGGCACTCAGTTTCGTTTATCAAGAATGTATGACATCCTTCCCAGGCTTGGAGACAGCGTGAAAAGATGCTTACGATCGAAGGGTTCCTGCACAGAAGAGCGATGCATATTCATCCTTGCTTAGGATTGTTAGCACGAGCACAGTATAATATTGAAGATCTGCGACGCCTTCTGCGGGGCTAATAGGGACGTTTTGAAACGCAATTTGGACTGGATCACAAGGGGGTTATTTCAGTATTGAGTGGGTGAGTGCCACACACTCTCCAAACCGCTCCACATACTTTTTCGGCATATATCGGGCTGCGCGGGGGCGTCTATGCATGTCGAGAGTCCCGTTCCGTTGCTCCAACGCTCCAACTGGACTGCTCCAGCTTACTAATCGTATTGCACCAACAATATATATTGCGAACAAAACGTCCCTAATCTACGAGTCTTCAATTCCCGATAATACCGGTATTTGTGTTACTTTCAGAGTGTATGTGTCCTAATGAAGCTTTGAAATTTGAAGGCTCATGCATCACGCATCACGCAGGCCCACGCTCGTTCCGAGTTGCCTAACGTGTGTATGCACAATTGCAGGGTCGCCGCGGAAACCAGAACAGGATCTTGCGCGTGCATGTCCGCTCAGTTGCGATTGCTACAGCGTCTAGCCTCAGGCAGACAGCTACTATACCGTTACGCCGACGCCAGGGCACCGCAGTCGCGACTAGCCGGAGCTCCAGCCAGGCAGTCGGTAGCGATACGACGCGCGCTGGGACACATACAAGCCCGGCCGCACTTCCGCAGACTTCCATCTCGAACAATCGACCGACCAAGCCAGACCAAGCCAGTACCAAGCCCCGCGGCGATACGGCATCTTCACAGGGAGGTACAGATATAGATTTATATTGGCGGGCTGACTCTGCACCTGCACCGACAAGAGTCGCGTGGCATCGACGTGCAATTGCTTGTACCACCAGTACCAGCCAGTACTCCTCCTCCGTCTCCAACCTCGTACTCTTCCCCGACCCCGCGCGCTACAATCCGCGGCCACAACGCCGCAAGAGGTGCAACAGAGCCGAATGTCTAGTGGGGGGAGGTATGTGCGTCTATGCGCTGGGGTTCCTAGATCGCCGCATACAAGGCTCTGGAGACGAGTTCCGGGACGTTGGCTCGCTTTCCGATTTCCACCATGAGCGCGGTCGCCTGGGCCACTGGGGCCGCACGGATGATGGACTCAGTGCCTATGGATGGCGAGTGCCAATGCCCAAGCGGGGCGGTGGATAGCACTCTTCGTCCATGCTCCCCTCGCCCTCCTCTCATCCTCCGACCATATGTCCCTCTCCGAATGGGACGACACGTCCGATATCTTCTGCCCCGTAGACTCCCTTGCGATCTTTCTTGAACCCTTTCATGGAGCCATATCTCAGGAGATCGACCCGCATGAGTTTGATTGTACTTTCCTCCCCATTCCAATTTTGACACCCCCTGTGAGTGTTTTTTTCGGCCCAGTGAACCACAATCTGATCTTTGGGGCGGAATAGCTGTCTGACAACGGTTCCGTCGGTGCTGCTATAATTGAAACCGAGCTCGACCCCAACGCTGCCGATAGGACTGTCATCTCCATCTCTAGCACCTTCCATCCGGGCGCTAACCTCCTCCCGATTCCTGCGGACCTGCTCTTGATGTCCTCTGACGGGGTCTTCTTCTACATTCACCTCACGCAGGTCCTTGGCGCGTCCACAAACTGCTTCAACAACATCCTCTGTGCTGACCGCAGCAAACCCGACGGACCGTCGGCGGATGACTCGGTGAACTCGGTGACGTGCGTTGCAGAGATCGCGTCGGTGCTGAATGTCGTCCTGCACTCTGCGTACAACATCTCATGCGCGAACTACGTCCCCACCCTCGATGTTCTCGTGGCAGCCGCCGGCGCGCTCCCCCTCTACGGCCTTGCTCCCAAAAAGTACATCGCACCTTCGACCTCGCTCTACCAACTCATCCTCGCGCAAGCTCCCGTGCAGCCGATGAAGGTCTACGCGCTTGCCTCGCGCCACGACCTCTACGAGCTCGCGAAACCCGTGTCGAGCCATCTGCTCGCCTTCCCGCTCGAAAACCTCACGGATGATGTCGCGAGCACCGTCGATGCCGTTTATCTCAAGCGTCTGTCCTCGCTCCACCTCGGGCGCCTCGCGGCGCTGAAGAACATGCTCCTGCCCGCGCCGTACCCCCACCCCGCGACGGAGGAGTGCACGTTTGTGGATTAGCGGCACCTCGCGCGGGCGTGGTCACTCACATCGTCCTATTTGGCGTGGGTGTCTCGTCCTGGTCCGTGCTCACTGCGCTGCTTGACGGTTTTGAGCGCGTGCTGACAGGCTCCGCAGATGTATCGCCGCAGGTGATAGGGGACGCGTGCTCGTCGCTGTCGCCGCACCTCTGTTGCCCGCTTTGCAAGAGAGGCCTCGCCGTTCGAATAAAGGACCTGTTAGCGCAGTGGTCGTTCGCTCAGGTGCGTCTCTTCCTCCGTAGTCCGTAAGTTCTTGTTGCTCACGCTCGTTCCTGATACTCGTTGCATGTAGCGCACGATCTAGTTACTCATATTGTTCCGTTCCTTTCTCTGTGATTGATAACTCTGCTCTGCCTGTATATACCACCGAGGATGCCCCCGTGTATCATGATTATGTATCTGTACTAGTATTACCCGCCACTTATCGCCGCGCTACGTCCTTTGCTTCTGTATCATAGTATGCACTGTAGGCGTGGTCTGCTCTTGTAATCACGCAGCATAACTGTCCGTATTGCTATCCCATGCTTAATACCGCGCATAATTGAAGCCATGGCTGGCCGCACCAAACAAGTATAGACAAATCATGAATAGACGCTTAGATTGCAACGCTCCTCCTAGTACTTACGATCACCGTGATATCGATATCCAGTTGGCACGGTGTTTGATAGTCTTCGATTCAACGCCAGTACTCAGTACCAGTATCAGTTCTCCCACTCCTTTAGAATGAATGAATTTCACTCGTGAGAGCTATCATCATAGCCGATCTACGCGCTACTTACGCTTGCTCACACCATGAACACGATGATTGTTCAGAGATTGAACGTTGTTGAATCACTAGTGACTGGGATTCTGTCACGTTCGCGCCCTTTGGGGAGGTGACGTGACACCGAAGAGGTTCGCTCGAGGGGGAGAGACTGGGTATCGGTCTGGTCTCGATTGAACGCTACCGACTGGGTTGCGAGTCGGGGGTTTATATACATGTCAAGAACGCGAAGGATCAGAGGGCACTCTAAGCTAGGCTGAGTGAGTTGGGCAAAGGGTACGGAATGAGCGAGATAGGCGCAAGGCCGAGCGAGTGAGTAAAGACAGGTGCCGCCGATACTGTTGAACTTCCGTGTTTACGGCTGTGCCGGACCGGGAGTTGCCGTGTGTGGCCGTGCATCTACAATACGCCGGCATGGACATTCTTACTTACCTGTTATGGACATTGTACTATACACGGCATCTCATCATCTTTACTGATGATTCTGGTGCGTTCTACGCTGCTCCGGTACATTCCAGAACCCTATGGAAGTCTCTAGAATATGGCATCATTCTTGCGCGATATGTCGTCGTAGTCTTGCTCATCGTCTTACTCATCGCATAGGCTACTTACTCAGCGTCCTCTGGACGTCACATGCTTCTCTTTTATGCTTACTCATCGCAGTCCTCCAGTAGTATATAAGGAGGACATTCTCTGCCATAGCTCTTCAGTCTTTCGCTCACAGACTGAAGAGTAAGTAGGCAATGGCAGGGATCTATCCCCGGATACCTTGATCCGTATCCGTATCCATATCCCTGAAATATCCTATCCACAAATCCACGGATACATAGGTTAGGGTTACCCGATCCCGGGGTGGGAAATCCCTAGTTTTTCAATCCCTGAGACAGAAATCCGTGATCCCAGGATACATGTAGGAAACATTCACACAAAGATGTATTGGTACTCCAGAACATGAGCAATACTACAGAGCATGTAAACTAGATGCACCCATGCAGCACTGAGCAAGCCACATCACGAGAGCCACAAGCAATGATATATGTGTTCACCATGCCAAAGTTCACAGCGGCAGGCACGGTGCCACACACTATTGACACACTATTGGATGCACACGGCACCCTCACGAGTGATCACTACCCTAATATATACAGGTCGTACTTGAAAGAATGCGAGAACAAGCATGAGGCGAGGCACAGCTGAAGGAGACGAGGTGCAGGAGACGAGGCGCAGAACAGTCGAAACAAGGCACATGGGACGAGGCGCCGGAGCTGAGGCACAGGAGACAGGCGCTGGGACGACCATACACAACGAGAGGTGACGGAATGACCATACAGATGGCTGGGCACAAGGAACAGTACTCTAGAGTGTACCTATGTATGTGACGACTGACCGAGGATGGTGCGGATACGGTCCCACCCATCAGGCATATCGTAGTCCTCTCCATTCTCCTTCACGTCCTCCATCTTGGCAACCGCGCGGACATCCTTTGCTTGGACGAGGTCCCACTTCACCCAATCCCCGAGGCACAGCATGGCGCGCATGGTCTGCATGCTCAGCCGGCTGCGAACATGTGTGAGCAAGCGTCGACCACGGCTGAATGTCCGCTCGACGTCGACGGAGGTAGCTGCGGGAGATGTTAGTCCATAAGCCCAGTCGCAACGATCTGTGGACATACCGGGGATGGAGAGGTAGTCCAACGCCATGCGAGAGAGCTTGGGGTAAGTAAAGCGGTGTTCTACCCACCACAAGAGTGGGTCCTTAGTCGGCTCAGGGGGAGTGCTGAGATACCGAGTGACCTCGTCGTCGTCGTCGCCCTTCATGAGCCCGGCGAGCGCGGGGAGATGATCAAATATGTTCGCACCCTAGGGACATGTTAGTGCCGTGGAAGCGCGACCACTGACATCACGTACCTCGGGGATATCATGGGATGCAGTTGCGGTGACGCTGCCCATGCTACTAGAACGACTGAGACGGGCTGCCTGGGAGGAGCTGCTGCTGGGTGGGACGTCCACGCCGTCGTCGTCGTCGTCACTGGGCTGGGGCACAAGGCCGCGGTCGTCTTCGTCGTCTTCCTCCTCCTCTGGGACACCAAGGGTGCGGTAGAACTCGTTGAACTCATCGATTACGATCTCCTTGGCGGTTTTGATCCACGCCGAGGGCCAACAAGCCTTCGCGAAGTACTGAAGCTTGTGGGATGGGTGAAGGACTACATATGATAAGGACGTTAGTCTAAGATCATAGTTTAGATGAGTGAGAACATACCCATGGCAATGCGATACGTGGCAGACATATCGCTGAGTTTGTAGTATCGGTTGAGTGTTTTCTTGGCAAGGCGGAGGGCGGCAGAGATTGAGGGCTGGAGAGGGCTGCCCGCGCGTGTCTGTTCAGTCAAGGTGTTGTCGATGTGGTCCATGGCCGGGATCACCATAGCCAGGTTGGGGGTGTCGCGCGAGAAGAACAGAGTGGCGTCCTTGAAGGTCTGTGGTGGTCGAGGGGTGACGCCAGCGAGGACGAGGGTTGGTGGCAAGGATGTGGACGGTGACAAGGGACATGGTCGGTGGCAAGGACGTGGTCGGCGGTAAAGGAGGTCAGCGGCGAGGACATGGTCGGGGGTGATGACGTGGTCGGCGGCGAAAGACGTGGTTGGCGGCGAGGTCGTGGTTGGCGGCGAGGTCGTGGTTGGCGGCGAGGTCGTGGACGGTGGCGAGGACGGCGGCGAGGTCGTGGACGGTGGCGAGGACGTAGACGTGGCCGAGGACGTGGCCGTGGGCAAGGTCGTGGCCGTGGGCGAGGTCGTGGCCGTGGGCGAGGTCGTGGACGGTGGCGAGGATGTCGCCGAGGACGTGGGCGTCGGCGAGAACGAGGACGTCGGCGAGAACGAGGACGTCGGCGTGGGCGAGAACGAGGACGTGGGCGTGGGCGAGAACGAGGACGTGGTTGGCGGCGAGGACGTAGATGAGGACGAGGAGATGGTCGGCGGCGAAGGACGTGGCATGAGAAGAGAGGCAAGGGCGGGGAGAAGCATCAGCACATGTTGGACGAGGCGAAGAAGCTGACTAACCTTGAGTACATCACGAAGCTCTGTTGCAATCGCCCAGTCCTCCAAAGTGAGCTCGAAAGGGCGCAGCCTATGCTCCCGGTTGTTGCAGAGTGCGTCGACGGCGGGGCGGTATTGCACGGCGACGTTCAACATGTCGTATGTTGAATTCCATCGAGTCTTGACATCGCGCGGGATGAGCCGGTCAGGCAGGCTCTTTTCCTTCAAAATATCGCGCCATGCCGGAAGGATCACGGTAGTCGAATGTACTATTTTGAACGCCAGACGCCGAATCTGTCAAGCGTGTGAGTGAACTTTATTGAGGGCCACGTAGACGTACTCCTCACCTTCAACAAGACCAACTTGACCGGGCGGACCTCCTTGTTGAATTCCTCTTGCTCCTCCGGTGACAACGACGCCACCTCGTCCACCCAGCTCTCGTCGTCGTCCTCCTCGTCCTCGCGGCCATTCTCTCGCACAACCTCCTCCCCTGCATCGCGCCGTGCATCGTCCAACTCGTCCTCGAGCTGCTTTGCAAACTCCAGCAGCTTGCGCTCGTCCACGTCAGCACTCTCGAGGTCGTCGTGCCCCTTGACATCAAACTCGTTCAAGAGGCTCTTCGCCGTCAAGTTCGTGATGTGCAAGAAGCATCGCGTCCGTGCACACTGGCCGCCAAAGTTGGTAAGCAGCTCACCCATGTGGTCCGTCATCGTGTCGTTGTTTGACGCGTTGTCGGCAGTAACGCTCAGGATCTTGTCCTCAATTCCGAACTCTCGCAGCACGTCGACAAACGCCTCCGCGAGGTTCACTCCTGTGTGGGACTATTCGTCGAGCATCGGATTTCAGACAACTACATCTCCAACGCGTAGTAAGGTATGTACCTTCGCCACTTCTACAACGTCCAGTAGCAGACGCATCGGCTGACCGTTATGCTCTAGATGCACAGTGATAGCGACAACAGCGCGGTGATTCGGAGACGTCCAAGCGTCGGTCGCGAACGAAAGATGCCCCTCATGTTCCTGGTACGGAAGGTTAGTGCATCGCTTTGCTAACGGTTCAGATAGGTACTGACCTGGAGCAGTTTGGCAATGCGCTCACGCGTTCGTGCGAATATGAGTTTCGCATCGCGCGACACGGTCGACGGGGAGGGTATGTAGTATCCCGGGCGCCCAGTCTTCATCAAGGTGAGGAAACCGGGGTCCTGGACGATGCTGAAGGGGCGCAAGCTCTGGCTAACCCACTTCACTATCTCGGCTCTACACAGTTTCGTCAACAGTGTCCTGCGCCTCAGCGTCGTGCGTCTCACCTGGTCTCTTCGCGTGTGTGTTGCATGTGACTGTAAGTCACAGTCCCTTTCTTCTTGCGCTCGAAGTACGTGCTGATCCGGCCCGTCTGCAGCAGGCTCTCGACAACGACCTTCCTCGCCTCGCTCTCGTCAGCTGTCTCCATGGCACGCGTCACGGCCTCTTCTCCCCAACAGGCCAGCGCGTGCTTTCGCATATTCCCGGTAGAACGGTCACGCTTGTCGACATACCGCCGAACGGTATGGGCACAGGATGGCCGTGCACAAGTGAATACATGGGTACGTCTACCCTTGTGCATCTGAATGTTGACCTCCGGCTCATAGAACGCATAGATCGGGGACCCCCAACGCTTCCGCAGACGTGCTGAGTGTATATTAGTGATGCCATTGTCATTGTATGATAGTTATGTAGTAGCTCACCGAGTTCCGCCTGCGCGTCGTCATCCTCTCCCTCATCATCATCATCATCACTGTCGCTCTCCTTTCCGCTCTCGTCACTGATCACGATAGGCTTTACCTTTTTTGTCTTGCGAGCAGGTTGATCGTCGACGTCCTCGACTTCCTCCACTGTTGTTTTGTAGCTGTGTGTCCGCTTCGACGCCGTTGACACTGCTTCGGCTTGTGCATTAGCCCGAGTTGTATGGCGCTTTGCGGCTGTGGTCGGCCCCTCGATGGGTGCCTTGGAAGGCTGCGAGTCCTTGGCCGTCTGGTTAGTTTTGCGGGATCCTACGGCCTTCTTGTGTGACATGTCTGCAAATAAATGACCTCGTCTCGAGTCTCGACATGTGCCAGTGTAATGATAGTGAACATACTTAGTGTTTTGGGTTTTGAGTAGGAGATGAGGGTACGGATATGTTGGGAAGAGTGTTCTTAGTGCAGCACGGGGTCTTTTTTTCTTTTTGTGTGCTTGACTGTCGGTGAGTCATCGGAGTCTACCGCTGCTTGGTCATATATAGTTTTGTGCCACCAACTGTTGGCAAGACAGCCTTATTGGGCAGTTCACCCGGTGTTTGGTAGAATGTACTGCATTAGGCTCAGGTGTATAGAGGCTGGGAACCATTTACGGCATTCTGCCCACTATCTCGGGCTGGGGTCGGTCTGGAGGACTGGCTAAAGTCTCGTGGTGTGGCAGTGCATGTAAATCCCTGCGAGGATATCTGAATCCCAATGCAGAGAGGATATCCCTCTACACCTCAGGATATCCTCAATGAGATACAGATATCTGTAGGTTGGATAGGGATTCAGTAAGGATACACAATAAATATATCTGTATCCACAATCCCTGCACATATCCCTATAAATCCTTGCAGGGATACAGATCCCTGCCATTGCCTAAGAGTAAGTCCCACTACTTCTATGCCTACATATGTGTTACTTACCAGTACTTGTAGTTCCTCTTTGTGCGGCTCACAGGTACTGTCAATATGATTATAGTCTTTCGCTCACAGACTGAAGATTCCTCTTTGTGCGGCTCACAGCCTTCCAGGTTCAGAGTTCTTCAGGTTATGAGCCCTGCGCTCTAACCGGTTGCTACCTCAGTCGACACCGCGCGCGCATCCTATCCGTCGACCTTCCGCTGGTTCGTGCACACCCTCCCCCATCTTTCCTAACCTCTTGACTGTGCCCGCCGACACTGCTACCAGGGGGACATTTCTGCGCTCGTGACGCAGCCCTGAGTGCTTTTCTCATAGCCCTACATAGCCATACGTACACAGGCCTTTGTAGTGCGGCCTTCTTTCTGTATCCCTCGGCCGGGCCCTGCACTTGCGGTAGCCAGTCGTTGTATCCGGGTTCTTTAGGAACTTTGGAGCCGGAGGACAACCGTTCGGACCCTCCTTACGATACTTTTTGGCTTGATTACGCACTTTACATAGCTTTCTTGGGCACAGTTGGCGACTTCTATCTGGATTTCTGGGTATATCGGCTACCTAGATTTCTGGTTCACCTCAATAGATGTTCATCTCTACCTTTCCGTGCACACAGCGAGTCAATCATCGCGCTTCCCTGAACCGTTTTGGAGCCCACAACTGCTGAACCGCTTGATTTGGACTCAGAGGAAGAAGTCGACGCCACTCTCGACAACTCTTCTGAAAGCGCAGCGTCTTTTGACTGCGCAGGCCTTCCTCATATCTTCGACACAGAGGATCGGTTCGATCGACACCAGGACGAAGACGAGTGGCAGGAGTGTGACAACTTTCCTTGCCCTAATCGCTACGGTCCCGTCGGCGAAACCACCCAGGAGTGGGCCGCTCCTACTCATCCTAGTCAGGTTCCAGCACACCTCGTACCTCTCCCACAGTCCCCAGAGGCTTGGGACGTACCTCTACCGTCTGTTGACAACTCCCGTCTCCCGTCACAACTCCTCTCCCTCCGGATCCGTTCCTCGAAGTCCCCACTCTCTCTCCTCCTTCTCCGGTTCATCTCGAACTTGTTCCGGAGTACCCAACTCTAGATTTCGATTCGGAACGCGCCGAGGACTTCACAGACTCTCCCCAATTCCTTCTACTCACTATGGGAGATGTCAAGCCGGATTCTGTCCCTGTCCTCTCTTCGGCTGCTCAGTACGCTGACTGGGCTGCCAAGATGAAGGGTCTTCTGATGTTTATGAACTGCTGGGAAGTGGTTTCTGGTTCGGATACCCCTCCAACCGAAGCCGAGGCTCTCAAGGACTACAAGAAGCAAAATGCGCAGGCTTCTGGTTTGCTCTTCATGCGGACCGGGCCTAGCTTCCACTACCTCCTTGAGAAGACCACCACCACTAACAACGTAACCACTGTCACCTCGCTCACCGCGAAGCAGATGTGGAATGCGCTGAAGGACAAGTTTGGGAAACCGAACTCAGCGCACGTGTGGGGTCTCTTCGAATCGCTCATTAGCGAGCCTCGCATGTCAGACCAGCGTTCTCTCCAGGATCAGATCAGTCGGATCGTCACGCGGATTCGCGAGATCTCGACTAATGGTCTTGAACTCAAGGAGAACATCCAGGCCCTCATCCTCCTTTCCAAGGTCCCGGACTCGTATCGGTCGATGATTTCTGCGCTCATGGCAACTACAGAGGTCGACAAAATCACCGTCGACACCATCCTCGAGAAGACGCTCTCTGAGGAGTCCATGCGCAAGACCGGTCAGTCCGCCTCCCGCATCTCTAAGACCAAGCCCAAGCCTTCTGGTCCTTGCGACCATTGTGGTAGTGCGATGCATCATGAGTCAACCTGCTACAAGAAGCATCCCGAGCTTCGTCCTAAGGGCAAAGGCAATGGCGGGAAGAAGAAAGGGAAGGAGAAGAAGGACAATCCCCCGGCCAATCATACTCATACCGTTGCTCCGTCTGCCAATGTACTTGTAGCTACTGAGTCCCCCGCTGATTCGCAAATGCACGCTTCTTTCTATCGTGCGGCACATGCCGCGGGTGTGAATCATACTCACTGGCTCATGGACTCTGGAGCATCTTCGCATGTCACCTGGAACCTCGCAGACTTTGCCGAGTACAAGCCCTTCGATAAACCTCTGAACTTTAGCACTGCAGCCTCTGGCAGCGGTAGCATTGTTCAAGGACTCGGTGAGGGAACGGTGCAAGCGGACATCTTCATCGGTGGTGTAAAGTGGAAGATAACACTGACCAACGTATGCTACGTCCCTCGGGCGTCATCGCGGTTGTTTTCCACCGGAACCATTGAGAAGAACGGTTATTCTATCTTCCAAGGAGGCGGGAAGATGATTATCTTCAACAAACTGCCCAAGGGCTCTGTCGAGCATGGTGCGACGATCTCCATTCCCGGACATAAAGTCCTGGAGGCGTTGTATGACCCGGTGTTAAACCTGTATACCTTGCATATGGATATCTCTCCTAGCAAGAAGCTCCACCTGACCGTTCCGTCCTATAAGACTTGGCATCGCCGCTATGGCCATGCAAGCAAGGAGGCGTTGTCTCGCCTTCCTAAGAACGTGAAGGGTGTTGATGCTATCGATCCTGCGGACACTGAGCCTTGCGAGGGATGCGCCTGGGGCAAATCCACTCGTCTCCCCTTTCCACCTTCTGAGAAACGTGCGAGTGAAGTTCTCGAACTCATTCATACGGATCTCGATGGTCCTATGCGAACTGCGTCGGTTGGCGGAGGTTTCACCTACTTCGCTAGCTTTATCGACGACTTCTCTGGTCTTGGCTGCGCCTACTTTCTGAAGCAGAAGTCTCAAGCTTTCGAGGCTTTTAACACCTTCAAGGCGTGGGCTGAAAATCAGACTGGGAAGAAAATCAAAAGCGTTCGTTCGGACCGCGGGGGGGAATACCGTTCCGCTGAGTTCTCAGATCATCTTCGTAAACTCGGGATCGAACACCAGATGTCTACACCAAAGACGCCACAGCAGAATGGACGTGCTGAGCGCTGGAACCGTACTATCGTCGAGAAGGCAATGGCCATGCTACACCAAGCGGGTCTTAGCCACGGTTTCTGGATGCACGCTGTAGACACAGCCGTTCACATCTACAATCGTCAGCCCATGCGTCGCCTTAAATGGCGCTGCCCCATCACTGTCTGGGACGGGACCGTACCAGACGTGTCCTACTTCCGGGTGTTTGGGTGCAAAGCTTTCGTCCATGTGCAGAAGTCAGAGCGCGCGGGTAAACTCGACAAGAAGGCAGTCGAGATGATCTTCGTGGGGTATGAAGCCGGTTCAAAGGGGTACAGATTTTGGAACCCGGCCACCCGCTCTATCGTCGTATCTCGCGATGTGATATTTGATGAAGAGTCGTTCCCTGCACGTAAAACCTCCGGTAATGCTCCTGCTGCCCCACAGGACAATCCCTTCCCAGAGCACCCTGATTCGTCGGATGAGATCTCCAATTTCGACTCCGGCGATGACCTCCCTTTCCCTCTTCCCATTCCTCTCAATGATCCTCTCCCGGACGTCCATCGTCCACCTACTCCTGAACCTCCACCCGCTCCTGCACCTGCTCCTGCTCCAGCTGCGCCTGAAGTCCCGCCTGCTGTCCCACCTCCTCGTCCTACCCACCAACGGCAACGTCATGAGCCAGTGGGAGGTCCCAGTGTTGCGCGCGATCGTCCTCGTCGAGAGAACGTGCCGCGACCTGAACGTTACAGGGATAGCGTCTATGGCAACGAACCCCCTGCTCGGGTTGATTCGCGGACAGATGACGACGGCACTCAGCATGCGGAAACTCTCCTAGCTATACTTGCAGCCTCTCAGTATAAGACTGGCCTACCTAATTCACATAAGGAAGCCATGAAGTCTCCTCACGCTGCTAAGTGGACGCTTGCTGAGAAAGCGGAGTTCGACTCGCTCATGGAGAACAAGACTTGGATACTCGTTCCTCGTCCCAAGGGTCGTCACGTCGTCGCCTGTCGCTGGGTGTATGACATTAAACATGACGGCAGGTTCAAGGCTCGTCTTGTAGCCAAGGGGTTTACCCAGATCTGGGGGGAGGACTACCATGAAACCTTCTCGCCTGTAGCACGTTTCGAGTCTATTCGCTACCTCTTCGCGCACGCTGCGCTTGAAGATTGGGAAGCTGAAACTATGGACGTTGCTACCGCTTTTCTCAATGGCGACTTGAAGGAGGAAATCTACATGGAACAACCGGAAGGTTGGGCGGTGCGCGGCAAGGAGGACCACGTCTGTCTCTTGAAGAAGGCCCTCTATGGTCTTAAGCAGGCGTCGCGTCAGTGGAACGAGAAAATCCACAAGTCCCTCCTTGACCTGGGCTTCCTTCGTACCTATTCCGATGCTGGAGTCTACGTATATCGTCAACAAGGGGGGGATGGGTCCGTTACAATTGTCGTACTCTATGTCGACGACCTACTTCTCTTCGGAAACCGGCCTCGCTATATCAAGCACGTCAAAGACACGCTGATGAAGCAGTACAAGATGAAGGACTTGGGACCTGTTCAGCGGTTCCTTGGACTTCGTATCACTCGCGATCGCTCCACTCGTACCATTGAGATCGACCAAACCGAGTACATCGAGTCCGTTCTTCAGCGCTTCAACATGGCGGATTGCAAGCCGGCACGTACCCCTCTCCCTGCGGGCGCGGTTCTGGAAGCCACAGACCAGCCTGCCTCAGACTCCTTCAGGACCCGCTACCAGAGCTTAATCGGCAGTCTTCTATACGCCACTCTCGGTACGCGACCTGACATCGACTTCGCTGTGACACGGTTGTCTAAGTACAACGCCCAACCGTCGAATGCGCACTGGGACTATGCCAAGTACGTTCTGCGTTACCTTCAAGGGACAAAGAACTACCGGTTGCGCTACCAAGGGGCGTCCAATGATGGTCTGCTGTCCTATTCGGACTCTGACTATGCTGAGGACCGTGACGATCGGCATTCTACCACCGGCTTTGTCTTCTTGATGGCAGGCGGCGCTATCTCATGGGCGTCGAGGCGGCAGCCTACAATCTCTGTCTCCTCTACTGAGGCGGAGTACAAGGCGGCATCCGATACCTGTCGTCAGCTGACTTGGCTGAGGACGTTCGGCAGCGAGTTGGGGGATGACATTTCGCGGCCTACGCCTTTGTGCGTGGACAATCAGGGATCTATATTCCTCGCCGTTAACCCCGTCGTTGACCGTCGTACCAAGCACATTGAAGTCCGTTACCATTACGTTCGAGAGCAGGTCGAACTAGGGAACGTTGAGATCTTCTATGTCGCTACTGCGGACCAGCTTACTGATGCCCTCACGAAGAACGTGCCCTTCTCCATATTGGACCGTTTCAGAAGGGGTATTGGTTTGGTCACCTCCGCATCTTGAACGAGTGGGAGTGTTGAACTTCCGTGTTTACGGCTGTGCCGGACCGGGAGTTGCCGTGTGTGGCCGTGCATCTACAATACGCCGGCATGGACATTCTTACTTACCTGTTATGGACATTGTACTATACACGGCATCTCATCATCTTTACTGATGATTCTGGTGCGTTCTACGCTGCTCCGGTACATTCCAGAACCCTATGGAAGTCTCTAGAATATGGCATCATTCTTGCGCGATATGTCGTCGTAGTCTTGCTCATCGTCTTACTCATCGCATAGGCTACTTACTCAGCGTCCTCTGGACGTCACATGCTTCTCTTTTATGCTTACTCATCGCAGTCCTCCAGTAGTATATAAGGAGGACATTCTCTGCCATAGCTCTTCAGTCTTTCGCTCACAGACTGAAGAGTAAGTCCCACTACTTCTATGCCTACATATGTGTTACTTACCAGTACTTGTAGTTCCTCTTTGTGCGGCTCACAGGTACTGTCAATATGATTATAGTCTTTCGCTCACAGACTGAAGATTCCTCTTTGTGCGGCTCACAGCCTTCCAGGTTCAGAGTTCTTCAGATACTGGGCAGAGGGCGAGGGTAAACGAGTATGAGTGCGATCGTAACGACAGTGGCGTAGATAGACAGGACCGGGAAAGAGGAGGTGCTGGGGCGCGCATAGCGCGGGCGCTACATACGCCCTCCTGGACAACCAACAGGCTGTCCAAGTGCCTATAGCTAGACCTTGAGGACATCGTCGTCCCCGTCGGCGTCAGCGTCGGGGTCGGCCTGCATCTCCGTGTCCTCCGAGAGAGCCGTGGACGCGGCAGGAAGCGTAGTCACCGCGGCCCCGGGAATGGGTATCGCAGGTGCAGCGGTGTAGACAGGAGGAGGGGGAGGAGCGTCTCCCGAAACCGGCGCCACGAAGGTGATGCGTGAAGTCGAAGAACTCACCGTGGGAGTGGGAGAGGCCGAGCGCGCGCGGAGGGGCCTGCGATGCAGATGAAGCGCCAGGTTGCCACGTCCTCCGTTCAGCGACCCCGCCAAGGAGGACATGCCCTTCGAATACAGAAGACGACGGGCGGAACCGTCTCGTTTCTTCTGCCGTTCCTGGAACGAGTCGCGGGCCTTGTCGCGCTGGCGTACTTTGCGTTCCGCCGCGGCCTTCAAGAGATCCTGCAACAGGCGACGATCCTTGGTCGACAGGGCTTCCTCGTCGGCCTTGCCGTGGACAAGAGTCGGGATGAGCATGGATTGAGGTACGGAGTCCCTTCGAATGTCGACACTCGAGACCTCGGTGTCCGGGTTGTAGGTCGCGAACGAGTACGGGCTGACTGTGTCGAGGTTCCAGGAAAACGCGAACTGGTCGTACCCGCCCGGGATTGGGGTCGTCGCGGCATCGAACTGGTCTGTGTTGTTGTCGGTACGAAGACTCTTGTCAAACAGCAGAAACAGTCGGGCCTGATGTGCGCAATAGACCTCGGCCGGCCTGTCCGCGGACGTCCGCATGAGAACGTCACCGTTCGCGAGTACGGTCGCGTACTGGTGGATGAGGACGGGCATCGGACTGGGGAGATATCGAGGAGTGAGGGGTAGGAAGATGATATGGGAAGTGAGTGTCGGGCCCGGCTTTTAATTCCTCGAAGAGTTGCTGAAGCAACCCTTCTAGGAACAGGCCGACACATCCCGCATATATTTGCGGGTCCTCAATATCGCCTTTTCGGTCAGGCAGCTCCTCAATTGAGCTCACCCCTAACGCCTCCAGGTACGCCTTCAGCGCGTTCACATGTGACACCGACTGATAGGGCACCCAGGTTGTATCCCCAGACTTCCACACTGCCTCGAACACGGCAGAAACCCCAACACCACGGTGAGATACAATCTTCTCGATTGCCCACTCATTCTCAGGGTCTTCTAGGTTCAATACTTGCGTGTCAAGCCGCCCGGGAAACAGCCTATCATCGTTGGCTTCATGGACTCGCAGCAACGAGGCGTGGAAGACGTCGTGCACACCGCGTCTCTTCAAGTCCGCTGGTAAATCAATACAGAACGAGGAATTTTTGTAGTCACGGAGTATACGGTAAGGTCCCATATACTTAGGTACAAGTTTACGAGCTAGCCCACGAGGGATACTGATATTCTTTGTAGATACATAGACAAGGTCGCCCTCCGTAAACGGAGCCGGACGGCGGCGTCGATTGGTGTCTCGGGTGTGCTTCACACGCGCCGCTATCAGGCTATCGTGAGCAGCCATGACCGCTGACTTGACCTTCTGGGCATACGCCCGCACGCCAGGGTATTCATCCGGCTGCGCGCGATCCCATATCAGGGGCCGTGGCAATCGGCCAGTATTCAGGAAGAATGGTGCGTAGCCAGTTGAGTCCGATCGTGCCATGTTAACCGCAAATTCAATAGCTGGGAGCCGAGAGACCCAATCCTTCTGGTTCGGCGCCACGCACTGGCGGAGCATCTGCCCTATGGTCCGGTTTGCGCGCTCAGTGGAGCCGTCGGACTCCGGGTGGTACGCACTCGACATACGCAGCTCAACTCCCATGAGCTTGTGCAGGTGAGTCCAGAAGGCACCCGTAAAGAGCACATCCCGATCACTGACAATTGATTTCGGCAGCCTGTGATGTTTATAAACTTCGGCAAAGACAAGCTCGGCTACATCTCGAGCACGGTATGTGGTACGACTTGGCACCAAGTGGACCATTCCCGTCAAGAGGTCAATAATTGTCGTGATCGAGTCGTATGATGCGTCCCTATCTTTGGAGATGGGCAAAGGTCCAACAAAATCTATCCCGATGGCTTCCCAAGGTATGCTCGGTACTGGCAATGGGTTCAGTAGTCCGTAAGGTTTCTGATTATTAGGTTTGCTCCGTTTGCAGGTCATGCAAGAGTCACAAAATCTGGCTACATCAGCGACCAGCGATTTCCACCATACATGGTCGCGCAGAAGGTCGGCCGTCTTTCATGGCCCAAGATGTGCAAGCAGCGAGTGAGCATGCGATATAACAATCTCCCGTGCACTTCGTCCTTTGATTCTGACATTGGGTACACACAGGAGAACTCGAGAACGATCCCTGAGGAGGACAAGGCCGTCTACAACCTCAAAATTCTTGAACTGCTTAGGCGAAGACAAGATCGCCTGAAAGAAAGGATCTTCAATGTAGCGGCCTCGTATCTCCGTTTCTAGGTGGGTGCCGTCGGCAGTCGATGCTATATGATCTAACAGGCTATCATCTACAGATTCAGCCGCCTCCTGACTCATCGCACCCTCCGGCGCGAGGGTCTCTTCTCCGAGCGGCTCTATCTGCACAGGGGCTTTGATCGGTATTGGGTCCAATCTGGACGACAAGCCCGTTGGAGCCCCCGCAACGCCTTGATCCGAGTTGTCTGCTATCACAGCATGGGCAGAGCTGTCCGGTCCCGCGCCCTCCGCTCGTTCTGCACGGGGCCCATGTAAAACGAGCCGATGGATACGCCGTGCGAACTCGGCCACTGTCTCCGGGCGTCCTGTCTCAGCAGGAGGGAATCGCCGTGTGTCGTCCCGCCGCGGCATCGCTGCGACATTGGGTACCGCAGGCTGTGTCAGTGCTGGACGAGCCTGGCCCTCCGTATGTACTAACAACGGCACGGAGATGGCATTCGAGGACAAAGCACCTGTAGGGTCGCCCTCTACATCGAAAGCTACGTACTCAGACAAAGCTCAAACAGTCCCCGGCTGATCATTGGAATAGATCCTTGACAGAGCGTCAGCAAGCACATTTTCGACCCCGGGAATGTATTCAATATCAAAACTAAATTCAGATATTTTCTCCAGCCAGCACGCTTGGCGCCCCGACAAGTTACGCTGGCCGAGAAGATGTACAAGCCCTTTATGGTCCGTCACCCACGTAAAGTGACAGCTGAGCAAGATGTCACGGTGACGCTGCATGGCCTCTACACCAGCAAGCATCTCTATCTCGTGCACAGGGTAGTTCGACTGCGCTGACGACAGTTTGGCAGAAAAGAATGCGGCGACACGGGCATTTTGGTAGTTATGCCCTTGACTGACTACTCCCGCAACGCCCCCGTGTGAGCTGTCTGTGACCAGCCAGATACAAGGCGCCTCCGGCCGGTAATTGAGGGGACACCTTCGATGCTCCCTATGGGCATGCACAAGCCGCTTAATCTCGTCAAACGCCTGCTGGTGAGTAAATTCCCATTTAAACGAAGCTGTAGTCCCTGTCATTGACGCAAGCAGGCCCATAGGAATCCGGATGGATGCAATGTCGTCTGCCAGGTATCCGACAGACCCAAGAAACCCCCGAAGTAATTCTTTATTAGTCGGGATTTTCCAATTGAGTACTGAATCCACTTTGTCAGGGTCCATCCGTATGCCACGGTCATCGACAATGCGGCCAAGCACTTTGAGCTCTCGACACAAGAAGTGGAGTTTCGTAGCACTCAGGTAAAGTTGTTCACGCCGCAGGATGTCGACCACTAATTTAACGTGCGCGACGTGCTCCGCTAGGGTATCCAAATAAATTGCCACATCATCCAAGTAGACATCCATGAAGACGCCAATGTAAGGGCCAAATATATGGTTCATAAGACTCTGGTAGGTCGCGACTGCATTACAATCACCCTGCTGAAGCACAAGGCTGACCATGTTCCCATCAGGCGTCGTCATAGCTGTCCGGGGCACATCCTCCGGCTCCACCCGTATCTGCTCATAGGCATCCTTGCCGTCAATCAAACTGCGGTATGGATGCCGCGCGAGGCGACGGAGTATTCCCTCCATATCTGGTAAGGGGGATGTAACCTTATGAGTATTTGCATTTCACTCACGCAGGTCACATACCACACGCAAACACGGAGGAATCCCCTTGACCCCGGTGCCCGGCTTAGTGAGCAGCAGCATCGGCGATGTGTTCCGCGCATTGGTAGCCTTCCAACGTCCGGACTTCAAGTATGCGTCGCGCTTCTCCATCCAGCTTGCCCGGTGAGCATCGGGACACTTCGACGGACGCCACGAATAAATCTTCTCCGGATCGATTAATGGAATCCGATGATTTATAGATCGCAACGGAGGTAAGGGTGAGTCACTTGCGTCTTTGCAGATTGATGCAGCGTACTCACGGAGCTCCCGCCGTGCCTCCTCCAGATGGCTGTCCAGTAGTTCCGCGGCGTGGGACTGCAGGATGCGCACTTGCTTGCCCTCGATGGGCTGCGCGTCCGTGCTACCAACTACCACCGCGGTTGGGTTAAACCCGAGAGACACCTGGTGCTGAAAGAGGAACGGAGTCCCCAAAATTAAGTCATAACTAAGTAAGTTGATGATATCGAAGTACCGCTCCGACTTGATGCGCTGATATTCCAGTCGCGCGCGACAGCCATAATTTATCTTTGCGTGCGACCCCTGCACAGCAAGGTGCACCGGTAAGGGCTTTGCCAGCTCGAATGCTGTAATACTAAGCTGATGCGCGAGCTTTGCCGACATGAAGTCGGACAGAGATCCTGAGTTGAGCAGCGCACACGCAGGCTCACCATTTATGAGTACTACCACGACGGCCGGCTCAGGAATCAGTCGCGCAAAATCTCGTGGAGTGGCCGCGTTGCGCTGCACCGCTAAATACGGCGTGTCGTCACGGGCGGGATTTACATGGGCGGCACACAGTGTCAGGTAAGGGGTAGCACCGCTCGGAGGCCGCTGCCGAGGCATACTGAACAAAGTATTCATTTCGCCAGATAAGTCATCCACTGTGAAGAGATGAGGCGTATACACCCGCTGCGCCGCTCTTGCATAAAAGTTGGCTAGGTCGAAATAAATGTTTTTGAGCAGGTGAGTAGGTACGTCAACTGTAACACTGAGATACATATCCCTCACGCGCACAGCCGTTTCCAGGGCAAACACGCAAAATCGACGTGAGCAGAAGTGCTCGTAGTCAGAGTCGGGCCAAGGGTATTCTCGTTCGAGGCACCGCAACACGCCACGCTGAAGTGCATATCCCATAGGTTCGGCCGCGACCTCCGACAAGAAGCATGTCTGGTGGTCCGGTGCCTTCTGAGCAACAATGTGCCGCCGGAACAGCTTCACAATGTCAAACTCGGGGTCCTTCAAGTCATTCGATTCAACAAGGACATCTTCCATGTTCCAATGGAAGATGACATGAAGCTTGTCTGTCATGCGGTATACGTTCGGTGAGCACGGCTCCCCGCAATCAATATCCGTTGACTGACAACAATAAGGTCCATAATATGCTAGGAGCTCTTCAGCCTGTTCAGCATACAAGTCCCCGATCGGCGACCGCAATCGCTCTTGCCGAGAAGACCGAGGTAACTGGAGGCGCGACAAGGGCGTCTCATAGTCCGGTGTAAGTCCGTCAATGAGAGCCTTCGAGTCGTCTACTACTTCTGACACATCCCAACTAATGGCGTGCAAGGTGATGCCGCCCGTCGACTCTGTACTCTCGGCCAACGCTCGAAGATGCTCCGCATCTGGCCGGTTGGAGCCAAGTTCGACGTTATACGAGGTGAGCCCCGGTGGCCGTCCTTTACAATCCGATCTAACCACCTGCGCTGTAGGGCAACGGTTGGCGAAGTGCCCGGTCTCTTTGCACAAGAAACACTTCCCAGCTGCGGCCAAGTCCGTTCGCTCCTTGTCGCTGAGTCTAGGACGTTGGCTTCCTGCTCCTGAGGACGGTTTAGGACCTCGGGAGAACTCAGGCTGCGTAACGGGCTTAGTATAGGAGCTCGCCGTCGGGGCCGGAGCAGCACGGGGATGATTATTCCATGGGGTACCACGTGAGTACGGGGACCGTGTCTCCGCAGGTCGCTTCCTCAACCGTGAAGCTTCTGCTCCCTCGTTCCGACGGGGCTCCGTTGCGCCGCTCGTGTTTCCTTTTGAGTTACCTCGCTGACCAAGTCGCTCCGCAATCTCGATGCGCTCGGACCAGCTTCGGACTTCCGACCATGTCGCATCAATCGGGGTGAGTTGCTTCTTCCATAACTCCTTTTGAATACTGAAGTTCAAGCCGTTCCACAGCTTATCCACACGTTCCCGTTCGGAGTCAATGCCTACGGTGAGCAACAATGTTTCGAGCTCGTGCACATACTCACGGACAGGCCGGTCATTCTGCCGACACCTCCGGAGCCGTTCCCGTTCCCGCAGGCGATGGTCCGCCGGAAAACAGTGGTTGAACAGGCCTTGGAACAGCTCCCGAAGCCGCCACTTGTGCGGTGCTTTCGCGACGGAGCTTTCCCAGAAGCTGTAGGCCGATCTGGTCAAGAAGTTCGAAACCGTGGATGTGTACATCGTACGGCTGATGGTATGTCCTTTCAGATACTCTATCATCTGCCGCATGAACTTATGAAACACTTGAGTGTCCGCACGCCCATCGTACACAGTCGGCTTCTCAGGCTTCAACACCGGCTTCTTTGTGTGCCGTTTCTTAGTCTTCTTTTTCTTTCTAGCAGTCTCATCTCCGGAGCTCGATGGAGAGGGGCCTGAGCCCTCGGAAGCGAATATCATACGACTACCCTCCGAGTCAGATGAGCCAGGATGGCTGTCGGATGAACTCGACGAGCCGGAAGAGGGAGTCTTGTCTCCATCGGATGAGTCGAGTCCCACCAAGTCTGCAAATGCACGCCCTAGGTAGCTTCCGGGTTCTATCTGAGCCACCGGGTAGATAGAGTTCCGTTTGTGCTTAGCATTCTCGGGGTCGCGATTGCGATCCCCCTTGGTCTTACTTCGGAGGCCGCGCCGTTTCTCTGTGTGAGTGCTTTCGGCAGCCTTCGTTGATGGCTGTGGAGCACTTTGTGCTCTCATTAGCTCTATCTCGCGCCTGAGGGCTGCGATCTCATCCCGGACGCCTGCGGCTGCCCTGCCAGTCCGTGTGGAGGCTGGTGATGTACTTACATCTTGAGGACGATCATCATTGGCTGCTTCGCCCGCGTCCGGGCGAGACATCTGTTCGGCTTTAGCAGCCTTCCAATGCTCCAGCATCTCACGCTGTTCATCCGTGTTGTATCCGGTGATACGGTAAGAAGTGCTCTGACGGCCGATAGCCGGGAGGTAGAGGACGTCTAGATGTGTGATGAAGGGGAGTAAGGTCTTGAGCTCCCTAGGTCCGCTCGTAGGCCTGGCCGTGTGTTATTCGCGCGCGGACAGGAGGGATGCCTCTCGCACACAGGGCGGGATCGCGCGCGTACTTGTGTTAGAAGAGGGCGCACGCGGGGATAGGCCTAGTAACGCAACGCGCGTGGGAATAATCGTAACGCTCGCAGTTAGCCTCGAGGCTTCGCAACGCAGTACGCACGCAGTGACACGTCGGGGACACAGAAATAACGCAGTATACGCAATTGACAGTACGCTGTCACAGTGGAGAGGTCTCCAGTTGCCCTGCCTTGACCGGGGGAAGTTGTTGCACGTCGAGAAGCGCGAGGGACACGTTCCCAGCAGTTGAGAGTGTAAGGGGTGGATTGTCTGGGGGGTTCGAATGCCCCGAAATGACTATGTACAAGAATACCCGCAGGCTGAATCAAAACACGTGCTACCATACTGAAGATAAGCGGAAACCGGGCCCGGGACGCCTCGCGCGCCGGGCGCCCCCGCCGCGCGCGATACGACTCCTCGCCCGCCTCGTGCGCGCGCCACTGATGCGCCCAGCGGACCTGCGCGCGCGAGCGGCTAGGGCAGAGGGCTCTGGATAGCGACAGGCAGTGCGCGCGCTGTGGTGGAGTGCCCCGCGCGCATCTTGACGTTGCGCTCGATGTGCTTCGCGCACTGTGCACGCGACGTAGGGGGTACCAAGGTGTGCGGTGAGCTCCGCGCGCGCTGTGGCTGGCGTGCGCGCACGAGGACGGAAAAGGGGGTTTTCTGGCTTGGAACGTCTGTGGAGCGTATCACCGGTAATTACATTGCTGTTGTAACTATGTGGGTGATAGGAGTACATATCAAACTCCCGACGCTGTACGTCCGGGGATAGTTCCTCTTCAGGGATACCGGCCGCGCCCCAGTTGCGCGCGTCAATGGTCTTCCCCTTGTCACGAGAAGGCCCCTGGCCTCTCGAACTGCTCGAATCGTCCCGTGCTGAAGCAGCGGCGACGATCTGCATGCGCCGTCCGACGCGTTCTCGTTCTGTATTAGTAAGACGCGTCTCAGCGACTCGGACCGCGGCCTGCTGAGCTGCCGTCAGCGCTGAGGTCGGCGTTGCGGAGGTTAGCCCGGAGTTTCACGGTAACGAGCCTGCACTCCGGGTGCGACGGCGCACAACGGTCTTCCATGGACCGTTGTTGCTATCTTCATCGGTGACATCTTCGACTGTCACCCGATGCTTGCGGTTGGTCGCCGTAGTGGTGAACGGGTCCGCCCTGGGGAATGGCGTAGAGTGGTACTCATCCGCCGAAGCGGTCTCCTGTCCCGCACCTTGCGACGGAGATGAGGGTCACGAGCCCGCAGCCTGGCTGTATGAAACGCCAGGCCTGCGCTCGGAGCCGGGGTGTACACCACCGGTGAGGGACGTACTGCCCGACGACCTGGTGAGGGGGCTTCCGAGTGGAATAACATGAGTAGCAGGTGTAACGGGTTGAGGCTCACCTAGTACCTGAGGTTCCTGTGGCGTCGCAGCCGTCGCTCCAGCTCGGGCACGGAAATTGTAACGGTTAGACATGTTTTTTGAGTTATCTAGAGAGTTGTTTAGCAAAAAAGAACAGAGTAATGCGACGTACCGGTATAGACCAAGAGGAAAGCTCGAGTTGATCAGACTCGAGAGGACCCAGTCGGCAGGAGGTAGTCGAGAGAGAGAGAGAGAGGATAAGAGTCTAGTCGGGTTTGTTTCGAGATAGACAAGCAGTCAAAATATGTCACGTTCGCGCCCTTTGGGGAGGTGACGTGACACCGAAGAGGTTCGCTCGAGGGGGAGAGACTGGGTATCGGTCTGGTCTCGATTGAACGCTACCGACTGGGTTGCGAGTCGGGGGTTTATATACATGTCAAGAACGCGAAGGATCGGAGGGCACTCTAAGCTAGGCTGAGTGAGTTGGGCAAAGGGTACGGAATGAGCGAGATAGGCGCAAGGCCGAGCGAGTGAGTAAAGACAGGTGCCGCCGATACTGGGCAGAGGGCGAGGGTAAACGAGTATGAGTGCGATCGTAACGACAGTGGCGTAGATAGACAGGACCGGGACAGCAGCTGTTGTACCAATAATGTGTCACGAACCGTTTAGCTTCCGTAACCGTTTTACATTACGAACCGTCAGGGCTCGTAATGTGTTACGAAGCTCCGGAGAGCGCCCCGGGACCTTCCTAATTAGGCAGGCAGCCCGGGGGAGGCCTGTTATCTCCCCAAAGATAGCAGATATACCCAGATCTTACTGATTGTGCCCTTATCTCTTTAGATTAACTTGTTATCTCATCTCCCGGGTCCCTCCCCTGCCTCAATAGCCTCGCCACATGGGCGCTTATTTCGCGTTTTGGTGCGCTCCTCCTCCTGCTTCTTCTCCTGCTAGCTCACTCAGTTTTTACTCTATCAGGCTCTATCTAGGCTTGTTTGGAAGGCAATACAAATGCGAAAAATCGTATACAGGTCTCGCTAGACACAGGTAGGTACTCACATAAGTATCACAAGTGCTACTAGGGCGCTTCAAGCGACACAAAACAGGCGATAGCTCGCCCGTTTCGCGTTACAAAACCACGCGAAAGGACGCGTTAGAACCGTGCTTTCAGTGCGGTTCTAACGCGTCCTTTTGCGCGCAAAACGACACAGCGGTTCCCAAGTTATGCGTGCCCTTCCCCAAGTTATGAGACAGGAAATCATTGAGACGTCCTCCTGCCAATGGGCAGGAGGACATCTTGTGATATCTCCCTTAGCTCTGGTTTGTTTTGTTTGGTGTTTGCTGACGATTATACCTGCTAACATCTGCTAATTAGATATACCATTCGTCTTGCGCGAAACAAACACAGGGTTGCCCAGGGAAGCGTCCAGTGTTCACCTACTGGGCGCTTCCTTGGGCAATACCTCCACCAGTTTGCGCCCGATTCCCGCGCAAAACATGCCGTCGGAAAGCGGCTGAACGCAGCTTTCCGACAGTATTTTTTGCGTGGCAAGGCGACCACCCTGTGTGTTACAAGTTGATGTTCTCCCCCTGCCCTCTCCTCACATTTAGACTTACTCTCCACTTCTTCCACAGCAGGTAGTAGAGTATTACAGCCCCTCAGATAATGCTTATACAGTGTATTAGAATCCCCTGAGGGTGTTTCAAGGTCTGTACAGTATATAGAACATAATACAGTGCTTAGATACTGCTTGAAACCCCTGAAACAGCAAAATGTCGCCCATATTTTACCATTTAGACAGCCTGTACAAATATATATATTACCAGATGTATACAGGTAGATTGGCACAGTCTATAGCTTTGTAACAAGCCTAATATCACACTGATAGGATGAGTAATGGCTGAGATGTGTACTAGAGGCATAGCTGTAGTTAAAGGCTTGCAGTGCTTCAAGTTTTGCCATGCTGTGGCTGCAAAACGGCCCATAGCCGCCCACATCGTCTTAAGACGCTCCACGGGCGCCTATTTACCCTCCTGAGGGTATAATACAAGTAACTATAGCATAAGGCGTCCGTTTCCCTTGTAAATTGGTACACATCTTCGTCTACATGGACGACACGTATGTACCAGTTTTCGCGCCCATTGAAGCATTATTGAGAGTTTAATAAGCGAAGAAAGGGCGGCCAAGTAAAAATAGCGTACTGAGACAGCCAATGCACGTACTGCGGCGCAAAGTACATCGCCGGAAAGCGGCTGAACACCGCTTTCCAACGGTGTACTTTGCGCCGCGATTGGGGCACAGCTCGCAAGGCAATTGCCTGTGGAGGCGTCCAGTGCTCGTTCCTCCTAGGGCAATTCCACCTCGGTTTTGCACAGAACGAATGGTAGATCTGTGTTTCAGACATCAGCGGGTACAATCGTGAAGAAGAACGAAGGGAAACGGCTGCAAATTGGTGGAGATATCGCAGGATGTCCTCCTGCCCATTGGCAGGAGGACATCTCGACGGGTTCTGGTCAGAATCACGTCGCGCTGGGCTCGTTCGAAAGCGACGGATAATCTCTTTCGAACGAGCCCAGCGCGACCACGGTGCGACGCAAACTGGTCCTGCGGTGAGCCGATTTGTCCTGGAAGCGCCCAATCTGTGCGTTTTTTGCGAATTTACTTGTAGCTTACCGTATGCCTTCAGTAGGGGCGCGTTTTGATCGCATGTAAAAACGCCACCTAATGCAAAAAGAACAAAGCAAAACGGGTGAGAAATGAGCAAGATAGAGCAAGGGAGGAGGGGCATACCTAAGCTCCCATTAGCCGAGGAGGAGGAGGCCGGAAATGGCCAAAAAAGCGCCCTAGAGATTAGATAGATACACAGATATGATCAAAAAAGCGCTGAGGAGATAAGAGATACTAGTACATACCATTTTTGGAAGGAGTGATAAAAAGCGCCTGTTATCAAAGCTGATAACAGGCCCTGCTGGGCTTGCCGGGGTCAACTGCCTTATTGGGAAGGTTATATTGTAACTCAGATGGGCGCTTATTTAAGGCGCTAACGTACGGCCTGTGGTGCATAACGCGTCCTGGGCGCGTACGGGATTTGATGCATCATTGTTACAACAGCTGCTGATTTAGATTTGTTCTAAGGTCTTCTACCTGGCAGGAGGAAAAGCTCATATTGGTGTAGTTGTTGAACACGATGTCATTGAGGTAAGCCATACATGAGCCACATACTCCCTTGATTGATCACAGTGTCACAGGGCCTCCGATTTGTCATTATATCATGCCCTATTCATGGGAAAAGGCTAATCAAGCTACCGTAAGTTGTACACACACACTATTAGAGATATAAACTACCCTGTGACAGTCTGAGCAGCGTCAATCAAGTAACCAAGGAGAACTGAGGTGCTAACCCCGCGGTCTTGTTTGTATAATGAGCTGTGGTAGACTCTCTGTGAGATCGGGGCTAGTTAACACGAAATTATTCCTTGCATATTACTAAATGTGTCGTCAGATACAACAATATGTATAGAAATGAACAGAGATAAGCATAACAAACTTAGAACACGGACCAGAGTCGATTGTGTTTGAAAAATGTTGAAATCGTCACACCACAAGGGTGCTCGCGCTCACACAGAAATTGAGACAAAAATGTTCCCATAACCAGGATTGAACGTTGAACGACGCCCATGATGATTCCACTCTCATACACAGCCACACGGCCACTACCCACTACACCATTGTACCAACAAAAGGTGAACGGCGCGAAGTCCTGTATACAGTCAACGCTTAGGTTGCCACATAAACAGTTGGAAGCATCGTGGGCAGGTAGCGAGATGAAGTGACTAAAGGTTCGTTGGGACTAGGCTCACGCAGCACCAGTACCTACTACTGACATCGGCCCAGGCAAAGAGGCAGACGAACTAATAGAAGGACTCAAAAACTGACATTGGGGCCACCCCATCACCAATCAAAACCAATGCCGGAAAGATACAGACAGAATTTAAACATATCGCTTTGACACAGATTGATACAGGCGAAGACTCTATGTGTTCGAGACACTAATTCTATTGAAACTTCTAATCTAATTACCGACGACCTTGACCTTTGCCCACAACCCGACTGCGGAGGACGCGACCGTTGGTTTCCGTGTGCGAGTCAGTGCTTATCGCAGACCGCTTGGTCCGATGGGACACAGCCTGTGAGTCTGGCCGCTTTCGCTTCACAGGGGATGGCTGCACAGGACGTGCGTCGGCAGGTGTACTGGGGGACAAATGAGTGCGATCAAGATTATTCTCCGGCCCAACCACGGGCGTGATGCCCAGAATTTCTTCGATTGTGCCCAGGAAGGGACTCGCTTTCAAAGGAGTTTGGGAGTTGTCCTGAACGGATGAAGGGGACGCATCGTCCTCTTCGGTCCCCGACTGAACAGTCTCTTGACTAGGCGTACGCGGAGATGACGCTTGAGCTACGGTGAACGATGGGCGAGTCAGCCCGGGGTTCAAACGATGATCCTCGTCGTGCATACCATTGACTTGGTTTGCCATATCATCGAGCCCCTTAGAATGGGAGGCCTGCTTGCCATGATAAGAAGAGGGCTATTATCTGATGTTAGCTAGACGAAACGACGCGAATGTCAAGCACTCAATGCTATCGATAAAGTCCGGTAAAGGGATCGCATTTCCATACGGCGGTGACGCCAATTCGAGCTCGTAAGGGCAAATGTCGTCCGGAGTATCCGGACGGTTGGCAGCAGGTCCTTCGGCCGGACGTATCTTGGGTGACTCCCGCTCCGACGCGACGAGTCCCTCGGCAGGGAACTGGGCGGAAGATTTCTCCGATGCGCATCCACTGAGTTCAGTACGGAGCATGTCAGATATGGCACCTCCGGCGGGCTGGTCGGTCGTCACCGATGCCTGAACGGCACCTTCAACGCGGGCCGCATTCGCGACCTGGGGCTTAGAAGATGTGAAGGCAACACCATCTGATGTAGTCCTGATACATCAGGAACCGGCTAATGGCGTGCGCCGCGATACAAAGTAAACCGGCTGGTTTCGTGATGTATCACGAAACCGCCGGAACCTCCGAAAAGGGCCCCGGGACCTTCCTAATTAGGCAGGTAGCCCCGGGGAGGCCTGTTATCTCCCCAGAGATAACAGATATGTCCAGATAAGGCTGATTATGTCTTATCTCTTTAGATTGACTTCTTATCTCATCTCCCTGGCCTCAATAGCCTCGCTATCTGGGCGCTTATTTGGCGTTTTGGTGCGCACATCCTCCTCCTTCCTCCCCCCTGGCTCACTCAGTTCCTACCCAATCAGGCTCTATGTAGGCTTGTTCCAAACACGTTTTCAAGGCGAAAAATCGTACATAGGTTTCAAAGGATACAGGTAAGTACTTACATATGCAGTATAGGTACTACCAGGGCGATCAAAGCGACGCAAAATGGGCAATAGCTCGCCCGTTTCGCGTCGCGCAGATGCGTACAAGGGCTCCTAGAATCATGCGTGTAGCGCGGTTCTAACGAGCCCTTGCGCGCGCAAAACGACCCAGGCGTTCCTGAGTTATGCGCTCTCCTCCCAGAGAGCAGCACATCTGGAAGCACCTGGGCCATTTCTCCTTCAATACTTAACAAACCTCTCTCCAAATTTGTGTACACCTTGTACTAATGTATTGAAGTACATTCTGTGCTTTTGTAGACTATGATTTGAGCCAGGGAGGGTGTGCTGTGGCCACCCACCCAGGGCCTCCACTCCCCCTTTTCCATCCATGCATACAGCCCTGTAACTTGTTATACATACCCCACATGTTACTGGACACATACAATATATTTTCCCACCGCTTTACAGCCCCTAAATGCATGCAGAACTTTCTGAAGTACAAAAAAGCGACTATGAACTCATATTCAGACTGAGACCTCAATATCTTTGTAAGCACTCATGCTATCCTGTTGGTTCTTCTTTCAATGTGTTCCTCCAGAATACCCGCATCTAACGACGCCTTCCATATTGTAATCGGCGCCGAACTCATGCTTCTAGTCCCTTATCAGTGTGGGTATGGAATGCTTCATAGCAAATGATCCAGGCAAGCGATAATAAAATAAACTATACCATTGTATCCACGTCAGAAATACGCACAGAACACAGCTTGGATCATAATATTCGGCGGAGAAATGAGCGAGCTACATGAGATGTGTCTGAGGTGAGTAGACTGTGTTACTGCACAGCTGTATACTGCAAGACAGTGTGAGACGCGTCTCACAGCACCGGGGCACTGGTAAGCATAAAGTAGGTACACTATCAGTCTAAAACTAATATCTCATTCGTTTCTTCAGCGATTGTCATCATTCTTTTTGCATTGGAGAGCTACATACTGTAGCTACATGTCCTAGGTGTTTCTATGATGCAATCTGGATATGTAGGGCGACCACAGGGCAGGCTTTGGGGAATGAAAAATGCGAATATGGTATTCATTTTAGGTCGAGGCATCCTGAGATCTTGTATATACAGGAATGTGTGTGGAATACATATGTAGGTGTAGAGAGCGCTGGCGCAGCTGTGCAGGATGGAGAAGGAAAAGCGAAGGGAAGGAGGGGGGATATGTTCTGAAAGTGGCTTTAGGACGTCTTGAAAGCCCTCCAGTTTGGGTGTTTAACTATGCCAGTGTGTCTTGATAGTGGTAGAGCATCTGCAGATAAAATATCAGGGCTGTCTGATGGGTATTGGAGGAGAAATGGCCCAGATGCTCCCAGGTGTGCTGCTGTCTGGGAGGAGAGTGCATACCTCGGGAACGCCTGGGCCGTTTCGCGCGCGCAAGGGCTCGTTAGAACCGCACTGCACGCATGATTCTAGGGAGCCCTTGTACGCATCTGCGCGACGCGAAACGGGCGAGCTATTGCCCATTTTGCGTCGCTTTGATCGCCCTGGTAGTACCTATACTGCATATGTAAGTACTTACCTGTATCCTTTGAAACCTATGTACGATTTTTCGCCTTGAAAACGTGTTTGGAACAAGCCTACATAGAGCCTGATTGGGTAGGAACTGAGTGAGCCAGGGGGGGAGGAAGGAGGAGGATGTGCGCACCAAAACGCCAAATAAGCGCCCAGATAGCGAGGCTATTGAGGCCAGGGAGATGAGATAAGAAGTCAATCTAAAGAGATAAGACATAATCAGCCTTATCTGGACATATCTGTTATCTCTGGGGAGATAACAGGCCTCCCCGGGGCTACCTGCCTAATTAGGAAGGTCCCGGGGCCCTTTTCGGAGGTTCCGGCGGTTTCGTGATACATCACGAAACCAGCCGGTTTACTTTGTATCGCGGCGCACGCCATTAGCCGGTTCCTGATGTATCATTCCTACAACAGCAGCTGACTGGCCTGCCTGCAGACGTTGGCGTCGGGTGGGAAGAGCGACGTCGTTGCTCTCGGACTCGGCATCGGCACCGGGGGATGACTTCGCCAGCACCAAATCCGGCGAGACCCTACCAACGCGAACGATTTCGACGGGGATAAAGTTTGGGTTCCAGGCGTTTGAGCTCACGATGAACTCCACGACGAAACTAATCCAGAGTAAATCCCCGTATAGCAACCCCGGCGGCGTACACTCCGAGATAGGGCGAAGCTGCCCATCGACGACCTTGAAGACTTCCGGACGATCGGGGTTTGCGAAGAACTGCTTGCCTTGGGCAGTAGCTTCTCTGATCCATGGATGAAGCTCGTACACAAGCGTAAGCTCCTTCTTCCAGGTGTAAAACCCGCGCCGGACAAACATTTGCGCGACGAAAATGTAAGTCGCGTCGTACGACCCTTCACCTTCCTGCCATTTGCGGCGAGGCTTCTGAGTACGATTAAAGCCATCCGTCTTGCAAATTTGCTTTTCGAATGCCTATCGCTTACGTCAGAACCTCGTAGCGGGGCAACCAATGTTCTGCTCACCTTTTGCGCTTCGTACAGTGTCTTATCGTTCGAGGTGTCGACGGCATAGGAGAACTGGCACATGTTGTTCGCTGTATCTTGCCTAACAATCCATCGTGAGTATCCAAGCGGACGTATCATATATAACACTTACATGCGGCTCTCCGAGAGCTTGCCGGTAGACGGGGCAGTCTCCCCTCGAGGGACAAAGTTTCCCGTCTCAAGGTTAGAGCCCCATACCCACACCGCGGCGGTGTGAAATATGGCGTCCTGGTTCCCAAGCTTATTCTCGGCCAAGCAAAGCTTTAAGAGTGAAAGTCAATTACAGGAACATCTAGGCAAAACCTGGATTGACGTACCATCCATCGTGCCGAGTATTCCATGCGAGGCTCCGCAATCGGCTTCTCCGTGGCTAACGAGTCAACCGCATCTTTCAGCTTGATATACCAGTCGTTAAAAGTGAAGCTCTTCCAGTATCGAAGAGCATGGTCAAGCTGCTGAGAAGTTTTGATGACACCGGAGGTCATGGTGGCAAGAAAGCGACGGTAGATGGAGAAAATTCCACAGTGGATTGTCGGAACATCGTCCGTCCTGAGGGGGTTATATACACCATACAAAGGGCTCAGAACTGAGGTTTGAACTTGGGGATCGTTTGCGAAGAACGAAGAACGACCTGGGAGGCAAGACGCCAGTGTGCGATTGACCAATCCGGAGTCCGAACCTCGTGGTAGACGCGCTTGATCCAATCGGGATCCTATACCGAACAACTGGCGCGAACCCCAGACTCGTTACTACCCTACCAAAGTTTTACCCCATTGTGGCCCTCATGCGCGGTCCTCACCTGACATTTTCAGTATCTCCAGACGACACCGTCCTCGGTTCGAACGAATGTCCCCATTGTCAAGATCTAAGATATGAGATCTGAGGCAGAAAGCCACTTGGGGCATACACACGCAGCTGGGTCTAAGTTTCGTACGTAGTACCTCATTGCTCAACAGTCGTCCCATTCCCTCGCCCCAACAGTCGAACCCAGTATGGCACACTTGGCTCATTCTCCACGCATGAATCGCGACTTGAGCCTCCCCCACGCGGCTATTCTGCAACACGTCTTCCGTGGATGTCTAGCGTGCCACACGATGTGCATGAACATTTTGACGGAGGGCGTTGGTCATGTTCGCTATAGGCACAGTGCGTTCCTTTGCTATGTACCGCTCTCTGTCTGCTAACAATCGTAGCTCATCGAATCACTCGGCGTGTGCAAGTATGCATCGTACGGCAGCGGTCCCCAACATTTTATCTGGCTTACCTTACGGACGTGTACAATTCAACGACAGTGAGTGTACATGTTCCTTAAATGCTTAACTTATTGATCGCCTTTGACCAGGTTACATTCATGCTGAGTGTGGGGGTATGGCCAGTTGCGGGGCAAACCCCGGAAGTCAATTAGTAGTGTCATAGATCTCTAAACATCGTGCAATATCTGTTCGTTCGAGATCAATACCTCTGGTATTGCTATAGAATACAATTATGGACGTTGTATTGGGCTTTGAAACAATCCCAGAGAGCACTGAACACATGGGATTATGCGGGTACACTGAGACTTGTGCACGTTACACACGCACCGCGCATGCGGGTTCGAGCTCACCCATATGAGCTCTCGACTGTGTCAGGTACTACAACGTTAGAACAATATAATGAGCAGACTTTCATACTTCGAGGAGCACCAATAACTGAGATCCATACATATGGAGATGGACTAGGGCGCGCAGTAGTGCACGGCCGCGTAAAGCATGACCGGTTGCATAGACACGACAGGACCTCAGTTATGCGCGTTACGGTTCAAACACATCCTCAATTATACGAGTTTGTAGAACAACAATATAAGTCTATGTAGGACATATCAAGAAGTCTAAGATGGCCTGTGGCTGAACGGGCGATGCTATTGTCAATGAACTCAGCCTTCTAAGAAAGAATGAAGTAATCAGACAACACCACATGTACATGAAAGGACGGTGACTCACATGCGCGCTGCTTTAGTCGTCGTCGTCCTCTGAAGTCCACCCATGGGTCAAGTCGTTAAACGCGGCAGAGGTCTCGACTGAGCGATAATGTCCGTAGTCCGTGCCCGTGATGATTACCGCGGTCGAACTACGACGCTATTCAGCTTCTATGGAAGACGTTTGCGTCGACGGAGCCGAAGAGACTCACCTGTACAAGAATTTAGGGCCTACCCGGAGAGACGCGCCTCTGGCCACGACACCGCTGGCCAGCGTAAGGACCTCAAATTGACTACCATTCGGTATGAGACGTTCCGTCTTCTTCGAAGGATCTGTGCAAAGATATCAGAAGCATTCCACAACCTGAGAGAGATGGGTAAAGAACAACGTACAAGACCTAACGTGCGGCATAATCCACGTCAAATGATCGCCAATCGTGCGACTCCACTGGCGAATTTCGACTGAGCTTGGCAGACCATCCGTTGAGCCAATCACCGAAAACCCTCGACGACGGTACTTGGCCATCCACGCCTCGTGAAGAAACGCATTTTGTGACGTATCCTGGCACACAAAGGAGTACCGATCGACGAAGGTAGAGCGCGGGAATAGAGATACGGCGCATTTGCTGTTGATGTAGTTCATAACGCCAGCTGAAGCAAAGACATGAGCAATGCACGAAGGTAGAACGAGAGAACGTACTGGAATGGAAGTTCTCGACCAAGAAGTCCACCGGGTTGCCACGTACAACAATCAGCTGGACGAGAGCCCCGTCCATGCCTAGGAGCTTGAAGGCGTCTTTCTCCGGGCGAATAAAGTTGAAGGTAGAGTACGGGTGTGAGCCATTAGAGCCCGTCTTGCCACGTGCCCTGACCTCCATACTCGCTGCAGATGCATACATGATGGCCGCTGCATCGAATAGGATATGCTTGCCCGCTGACGGCTGGTACAGGAAGCCCTGTTGCTTCAACCACCGCCCCATACCGAGTAAACCGTGGTATGGCAGATAGATGTCCAGGTCCGTGCCTCGGAACTCATGGCGTGCAAGGTGCTGTTGAGCCTCCGACCCAGAAACTATCCCGCCGGAAGCTTCCAGGATCTCTAGAAAGTTAGCGACGTTGAAAAACCACCTGTCAAACGATCTTTCGATGCTCCAGGCGCGGGCACAGTATGCTTCAACGCCCATAAAGATGCTGGAGTTAAGGCACCGAAGGCACAGTATCAAGTCGGCGGACCAGCCTGAGAAGAACCTGTCGACGACGTCATCCGGGGCGCTGAGTAGAAAGCGTTCGAATGGAGTGGGGAAGTTGAGCAATTCTGCCGTCGCCATGAGTGAAAAAAGACAGCGATGAGACACTATCTCAACTACGTACAGAGCCTATATACAATGCCCCGTTGAATAACGAACATTAGCAGCCCCTCACCCACCAGAGCATAGGCTTCTCGCTACGTTGGCGTCGAGAAAGTACCCTGAGGAGAAAACCTTGGTTAGCAACGTATGATACACCATCCATCTGACAACACGGACTGACGTGATTGGGGACCGGCCGTACGACATCAACGGCTCCAAGACCCTGGAAAACAAGGCCAAAATGCTTTGATTGTCGCTTCGCGCGTCTGGACGCTGTTCCAGCGATGAGCCGATTGACGAAAGGATTAGTCCAGCGCTGGATTTCGGTGTTGTAGGACTTACCTTCAATTTACTCATACGAGGGCGGCCACCCCGGAATAAATGCGATGTTACCCCATTTGAACGCGAGAAGCGAGATCGTCCACAACTGAACTACAGATGAGCTTTGAAGGTCGCTCTGATCTGATCAGCAGCCCAAGAATGGCCTACCGCAGTTCAGAAGGCGGTCATATCGGGCGATGTCGCCCATCGCCAGGAGGGGGCTTCGTCGGATGTAATTGCAACGACGCCTTGGCGATTCGACCAAGACGTGGACGTCGGAACTGGAGGAAAGAGGGGAGAAGGGCGGTATCCTTTGGTGCGCCGCGGCGGGCGCTAACATCACATACTGAGCTAAGCTGCCGCAGCACCGCTTCCTTACAGTGATGAGATTTGCGATGACGTTCTAAGACACCTGTTCGAAGACATAGAGATATACACGCATGAATAGAACATCGATCCGTTACATCCAAGGGAAACGACTACGATTAATCCACCTCCATGCGCGTGTGTCTATGCATCGGTCAAGCATCCATTCCATCGAAAACTCGTTGACCCTCGCCGCCATGACCTTGCCGCAAATGAGCTGTCGAAAATGCGGACGAATAGCACCCACTATGTGGATGTTACCGAAGACACTCTCCATGAGCTGAGCGTAATTCCCCCGAGTTGAGACATGGTTGACGCTGAGAGTACGCAGTTTGTGCAATGACACGGGTTCGAGTGCCAAGAACTCGATTGCAGTCTATATAATCGTTAGTGATGTGCGAAATGCATGAATACAAGAATTACTGACAGGTAACAATATGGCGGAGGCCCGGGTTGCACAACGAATCGCAAGGTGCTCCAGTTCGGGGAACGTCAACGCGATAGCACGAAGAATGGGATCAAAGTCTTCTTCTTCAGCAACGAGGCTCAACGCCAACCGCGTCATATGGTTCGGAGTTGTACTAAGCGTGAATGGGAAAAGAACGGCCAGGTCCTCCAACGACGTGGCCCAGTCTAGCACCGCCGTCTGTACGGGGCGCCACTGCAATAGCGCCGCCAGGATTTTCGACCACGTCGAACGCACACTCTGGAGATGTGGTAGGGTCAGAGAGGTGGCAGATGGCATGTCGATAACGTCGATGGCCGTGGAAGGCGGTGATCGAATGATTCCACGACGGTGCAGCAGATCGAGGCCAAGAGGGACGGAATCTGGGTCTATGTCGATTTGGAGGTGGCGGAGATAGGGAGTGAAACGCAAGAGGATGGCAAGCATCGGGAGACCGCGGAGGTTTTCCTCCATGTAATCACACCTGTATGAGATGGTCCGGACAAACTGGGGGAGGAACCGGGGAGAATGCATCTGCGTGGTGTAGTGGGGCAGGGTGCTGAGGAGACACGCCAGTAGACGGAACGCCCTGGGATAATCTCCATCCACGACGTAACCAATGGGGCGGATGTCCAAGTAGATGGTGTGGTAAAGCAATGGCACAACGATACCGTAGAATCGCTTGCAAGTTCGCAGCAAAGCATTGAGAGAGTCGGGGGAGACGTAAGAGGCGATGTCAAGCAGGACGTCTTCCGGTAAGCGGGCACCTCCCAGCCCAGAGACGGCGGTAGAGATAGAGAGAAGCGTCGACGCTGCAGGTGCCATAGTTGTCTATGTCTACAGCAAATGAGTCGGTGGTGGTGGGAAGTAATCAAGGATGGGGAACTTTACCTTGCGAAGACGGCGTAGACCGACCGGGCGTCAGAGAGCTACACGTCGACATGCTATGTTAACAAGACGGATCTTCAGTTCATACCTGACGTTCATAACCGACGTCAGCTCAAAAGTTCCCCATAGACCGAGCGAACTTCAGGGACCCCACCGACTAGTTCCCTGCCCAGGGGTTTGGTTTGGGGTGCCCTCTATGCACGCAGCCATCATTACGGCGGTGTTCCTTAAGCGTTGGAGCTTCGCTTAGAAGGGCCTCATTGATTACGGGGTGGGAGTACCTGTTAGTATGATGTGCGAATTCGGGGTGTCCCCACTTGTTACTCACAGAAGACAAGTCGGTAGAACACTACTAAGAGTTAAGCGCCGAGCACACTAACAAGCCGAGCGCCAAATATCATCTCGATGATCATGTGGACCGACCCGGTCAACGCGGACTATCGCTTCCAAAGATTATGACCAAGGACTGCGAAACCATCGTATAATCCTGCGCACGGCAACAGTAGCAGTTGCGAGTATGGCAGCCCTTCCTTTCTCCACTTACGCGATCTCGATCACTGAATTTGGTTCCATAGAGAAATGTGCGGAGCTGCATGTTGCGCACCCAGTGACACACCTCCGAAGACCCAGGTCTAGCTCGTCCGCTGTCCGTCCCCTTAACCTGTACACATTAGCTCCCATCACTGTGATGTTTGCCAGCAGAGCGCATGTTTAATCCACCTTACGCGGAGGCGGATTTTGCCTTGGATATTGGCGAACGGTCGGTTCCGCGACACATACTAGCTACTGAACCGCAATCACGCTGGCCTTCGTCAAACTTCACCCACGCTTGCGCTGTTAACGTCCATCGTCGGCACACTTGGATATGTCGGATGCTCAGGAAACCTCGTAGGTCGTGGTCTCTGTTCGTACCGTGCGCTGATCCTGATCATGTGTAAGCGTATACCAGAAGCTCTCCTTGGCGAACGTGTTCTACGCTACGATATCTGGTGGGGAGAGGGTCTCTCAGTGGCTAAAAGTGGCACTGGTAGTAACAGAGATGCACCCCGCACCCCAGGGGTGTTCGCAATGTAAGTGGTTACGTTTCTTCAACCGATTGTAACCCCTCAGACCCATCCAGGGACACTCCACATATACCCGCCGGTCGACCACTTTCCTGTGTCGATTGACATGGCGTCGAACAGCTGGACTCTGCACTGGGAGGAGGTACGCACCCATCATACTATTATTAATGTTCGAGGCAAATGACGATCACCATCACAGAAGTCATCCACGGTTTTCTATCGCACCGGCGGGACTGAGCCGGAATCGTTCCGCCATTGTCTTGTTGTGTATGACAAGCCCGACTTCATGCGTCTGGTTACGCTGTGTAGCAATGCATGCGCTATGCAGTACTTAGCGTATCCTGTTGCTATGCCGGACGTGTAAAGCTAGTACTACGGTACTTTTAATACCATGATACAAGACTAATGTTATCAGTTGCGACTACACTGAATATCCTTAGCAAAATCATCGACGCCCTTGGCGTCGGTCCATATAGTCCATTTCGAGGATAACTTCTGGTATATATATGCTTCCGAGATTGACGGTGAACATACTCTCCATGACTCATCGGCATACATACTCAGATCGGAACAACCGGACGTCTATTTCGCCGTGGCTAAGCGATATGTCTAACAGAGATGAAGCGGTATGTGTCTACTAGCTCAAGCCTCCAGCTGTAGCCAGCTGTAACACGTGTCAAATTAACGCAGACTCAGAGTGAGATATCAGTAGACGCACCGCTCGACAAGAGAGTTAATGAGTGATACCTCCGGGGACGTGATGCTGAGCGCGCACCCACGGTCACGGAACCCTCGCTTCACGACGACGATATTTCCCGTCCATCTTACCGCGAACAGGGTCTTGACTGCTTGATTCGTGCCTTCGGACTTAATCCGCCGTTCTCGACGTCCAAGGACGAAGACGTCGTAGCCATTCTTCAAACGGCAGTCCGTCCCCGGGAAATGGTGAAGGGTGGTCATGGTCTGCGGACCAGAAAACCAATCATCGGTGTTAAGATCTACCGACCACGCATTACACCCGCACGCGGGATCGTAATCCTTGCGCGAAGGCAGGAGGACCATCCGAGGGCGGAGCGAATCCACGGGGTAAAGCAGAGCGCGTCGCGCCAACGGAATTGCACGCTGACGATATCATCAATTCGTCTACAGGATCAGGATCAGATAATCACTTACTGCCTGAACCGCTAACTTCACCTCTAAGTTGTGTTGCGTAATATCCAGCTTTGGGTGACGTGAGGGAGGTCGTTTATTGGACGGGCGCATGCGAGCCGTACGCGTGCGAGACTAGGACGTATTAAACATCAATGATTTGACCTCAAAAAAGTTACTGACCATGATTACACGTTCGATATAGCAACGGCTTCACTAAAAAGACAGGGAACTCGGGGATGCAGGGCGTACACACACCTACGACATGCACGCGAATAAACACATATATACTTCCGCGGTGGTTGCAGACGAGATGAATGGTCTAGGACGCGCAAGTTGGTACATACGTCCAGCACCTTTGATCGAGACTAAGCGAAGGGGCGCGCCGAAGAGAGGTGGTGGAGTACCGAATGCGCGCCGGCAATCTGAGTAGGTGATCATGACACGCGGGGGTGGTTGTGCCCCAAGGTACGCACTTGCCTGTCATGGATAAAGAACACCCGTATGACAAATTTTGGGGTGGCCTTGTTCTCCTGTTGATTTTGATTAGCCGCGAACCATTTCGGTCAGTATCACATCGAGCGCGGACTGACTACCACCTGTTGATCACACCCCGCTGACCGCTTCGCATGACGCACCATGCTCGCCGTTGCCACCCATGCCCATCCTTCCCTCCCCCATCCTTCTCCTTGCTCTACCCTGTGTAAACTGCACCTCGGTCCAGTACCTCTGATTCCTTTGGCGCGTCAAGATGCTACAAGAGTCGCTGTTCACATGCGAGCGGGCGGAGTTCGCGCAAGTGCAGAAGCTTAACGGGGTGCCTTGCTGCCAAGATCATTGGGTAGCGGCGACAGTCCTCGTTAGTGAAATTACAGAAAATAAACGTATGTAACAAACTCACGCATGCACTCGATGAATCTCTCACTCTTCTCGTACATGTTAGGCTGGCTCATGGTGACCATCGATCATGCTGGTCCTCCCGCCGTCTTTCGTGTTATCAATGAGTCCTGGGTGCTGTCTTGTGACGAGGTATGACAAGTCGCCCGCCTGTGAACACGTTAGCGATGGCTGATATGGTCTCGCGATACCTAGATGTCTCTTACTATGCTCATGCGAAGCGAGGACCCTACATCACCAGTCATCACCCTCCAGAAGTTGCGGTTCCCGGCGCTGCAGGACTTCTGGATGTTCGCAGCTGCTATCGCATATGCTCGTGTGGCTGCATATGATATATGCTGTTCTCGCGGGGCTGTTTCGGGGGAGAGAGAGGAACTCGCACTGAATTTGTAGGCGTGCCTTATCTGCATGTCTGAAGCCCTCGTACTGTTCCTGTATGTCTTACCTGATAGACGAGATTTGTACAACATAGCTCACAAGTCGAATCAGGCTTGTCCTATCCATTCAGAAAGTTCACAGTGATCGTACGTTTCGAGTTGAAGCAGCACCCAGCGCTCAGTTATCTCGTCGAAGCTAGGAGTCAAAGGGTCTCTGTTTGGTGTTGTTTGTGCTCACAACATCACAGACGGGATGGTCCGGGAAGTGTACCACGCCCCCTTCTCTCCGCTCACGCCTGCGAAATCCTTGACTCTCCTCATTTACTCGTCTCCTGCTTTGCATCATACCACGTCTATCGCATTCAACACCTTGATAGCGAGGTTACCGGAGATTTTACTAAACACCGGCAAACATCATAGGTTTCTCCCCTTTCCATCGGGCACATTGGTTTACTCGACATCTTCCTGCTCGACGTTGCATGCCTTGGCTTCCGTTGGAGCTCCACACGATGCCGGGAGTTTGGCGTTCACTGTGCATGGTATGTGCTACCTATCATGTCGTTTATCGCTGATCGTACGGGCGCTATAGTATCAAGCACTCAGTTCGAAACGCCAGACAATCGCAAGCCCTGTCTGAACGTTGAACATGCGCGCCCGCCAAATTCCTCTCCTGTTCCCCACCTCGCCTACACCCCGCCCCGCCTCGAGCCCGTACTTCTCGTCCGTATGCGTCTGCCGCGTAACCTGGCGGAGCAAAAACATCGTCAGTTGATTCTAGTCCACACATTCACAAAAGCATCGTGTGTATACCCAGATATCCTGGTCACTTGCCTCACATCGAAGACTAACATGTCGTTCGTCGTTGAAGAACGAAATCCTCGCGCGGTTTCCTCGTTTGAATAGCATGTAAGACAAGTCGACCCCCGACGATACAGCGGTTTGGCCGTGCGTGTCTCTATACTTCCAGCATACATGCATACTAACGACACATAACGACCCAGTTGAGACACCTGTTCCACACCACATATAACCGCCTGGTCTGCCCTAACCTCGTCGTGGCGTATACGGCGCTCGGATCTGAGAATAACGCAACACTTAGGGCGCGGCCGACGTACATTACCGTCATCTCGACGCTCAGTCCGAAGCAGACCTCCACTTCGTCGTACCAACATCATAATGGCGGTGCTTCAGGCCTCTTTCGATTTCGATAGGGTCTCAGGTTACAACCAATCCTCGTACGTCTGGGTAAGACCTGTAAGCTCCTGTAGTACGACATCATGTTGTCGGCTGGCAGAGTGAAATATGATATGCCACTCTCGACGCCCGTTAATTACATTTAGCCCCGACGTTATGCAAATCGATGTGTAGATCGTCGAGGGGGGAGGAGGCGTTGCTTCGCTTCACTTCTGGTGTCTCCCTCCGCCAAGGATATTCCGACGTCACCTTGTGTACAAGGACATGAGGACTCTGAGCAACTTATCTGTTCTTAATGTAGCACGTCTCTCATCGGAATCATGAATATACAGAGATGATGGCGCCGCCTGTGAGTCTGTCGACAAGGCCGATGTCGTCGCAGTTGCAGGCACTCTCCAGTTATAAGATACTTCAGAGTGTAATATTTAAGATGTCTATGGGATTGTATGTCTAGATCTCTTGGAGGAAGTAGTTCCGGATCAAACAGTAATCCGATGGATCGCAATCACAAAATGTAAAACCCCCGTCCTCATTTGACTTCAACTTCGCAACTACCACATCGCCCCACCACAGCGCCCTATCCCGATGGGCAATACTGGCTATTAGCCTGTTCTGACATAGCTGGAACTCCCCTGCAGCTTGAACCTTGTTGGAGATACCCCAAATGATGAACGGAGATGGTAGGGTCATGGCCATTCCTTGCAGTTTGTCGACAAGCTAAAGATTCATGCGCATGTCAGATACAACATTTTTTGGGCACAAATATTCAGAATGTAGTCCTGAATCTGTTGCAACAAGGAGTGGGACAATATGTGCCAAAACCGATGTCACAGACAGATTCATCGACAATCCGAGAGTATCTGAAACGTTTGCCTAAGAATGATGACTCACTTTAATCATAAGGACCCCTGCTTGTGAAGCTTGTAGATACTTTGGGATGAGGGGCTCCACATCTAAAATCTCCTGTCCTTCATGTATCTCCATTTGAAGAGGGGCTTCACGAATTTCGGGGACCTGGCCCTCCTGACGAAGAAGAAATATTTTCACAGACTTTGTACCAGGGAATGGAGTATCTGACAGAGGGCTGCGTAATGAGCACATGAGCTGGAAAACAAATATTTAAAGAAGTGGAGGGTACCTCTCAGCCTGCATGGTGGTGGTGGGAGGGAAGGATCATGAACACATAATGTACAAATTTGCTACCATGGCTACTACAAAAACGGCATGATTGGGTATTACAATTTTACCTTCTTTGGAAGGTTGCTACAATTGCTAAATGCACCCCGACCCACATCTGTTCACGACCCGACCCACGTCCGTTCACGACCCGACCCACGTCCGTTCACGACCCGACCCACGTCCGTTCACGACCCGACCCACGTCCGTTCACGACCCGACCCACGTCTGTTCACGACCTGACTTAAATAATAATAAATCTTAATCACACACTTGGAATGAACATCACAGAGGTTTATATAGGTAATGATTGTCTCCACAGTGTTATCTACTCTTCAATCCCATCCCGCTGCTCAACCATATCAAACCATGCCAAGAATTTATCTATCATAACACGATCATGCTCTGCTACTCCCTGCATCGGAACAGCTGCCTCCGAGCTGGTGATGACTGGCACCTGAGTCCTAGTCGCAGTATGAACCACAACTCGAACCGAATGGGCAAGGTATGCTTGAATCGCTTCTGATACAAAACTTTGAGTGATGACAGCGGCATACTCTGATAAGGAAATTTGTAAAAACAACCAAAAGTTAATTTTGTCAGATTACATGCTAAGCAACAAAGGTTTACAGCTCGATCTCACCAGGTTTGTCTTCATGTACCCAAAAAAGAGGCTTATAGATCACCCGTACAGAGTTTTGGGATTGATAACTAGTTTATTGAGCACTAAAGATGATAACTAAGTCATTACACATACCTGAAGACAATACCGATTCCATTTTCTGGAACGTAGATACTGAGTGGATGCACCATGGGGATGATGTGGAGGATGCGACGAAAGGTGAGCTGGGCTATTAACGTGATTCAGTGTGGGCTTATATCGCCATCAGAACCAACAAATATCAACAAGCATTGATTATAAATCAATATGCAAGATTCACGTGATATGCCAAGGCTCCGACTGACATTACAATTTGTCCCGAAAGTGTTAAGACGATGCCCAGTGGTTCGCTTGTTAGGCTTTCAGCACGGGGACTTATTTGCTTCACACAGAGGGATCGAGGTTCAGAGGGGAGGTTCGAAGGGCGATAGATAACCAGGTCGAGCTGAGGTTCTCCTCAGCTCTCCTACTTGTATATATACATGTGAGACACTCTGTAACCATGAGGCGCAGCCTGCAGGTAACCACACCGTAGCCATAAGGTACTGAAACGCGTAGCAGAAACACACCGTAGCCATGAGGCACCGAAACACGTATCCAAAACACATGGTAACCACGAGGCAGAGTCCATGACCGATCCCAGACATAATCGTGTGACCAACCGTCACTGAAGCACGTACGGTTGTAACATAACCCCCTTTCTATGGTAGGAAGTCGCCCTCGACTTCTTCAGATGTTGTCTCGGAAGTGTCGAGTCTCCGGTGAGCGCGGAGGAGAGCGAGGGGACGCAGTTCCGAACCAAGGGCAGTCCGCATCGAGATGTCCTGCACCCCACATCCTGCACCAACGACACTGTCTCTGGGGACAGTATAGCGTCCCGTGGCCGACGATGACGCAGTTGAGGCAGAACTGTTCATTGGCTATTGCGTCGAGGATGGGGTATCGGCTAGTAGTCGCGTTTTCCGCAGCGACAGGTACCGGAGTGGCGTAGAATGGGATTGATAGCTGCGGTGGAGGAGGGATTGGCAGTGGTGCTTGCCAAGGTACGGGTCTGGGGGTGTCGGGACGAGGTCGTAGGGGCTGGATCTGTTCGAGGCGAGGTCGAACATATCGTGCTTCAGGGGCCGGGGATAGCGCGCGTGTTCGTCGAGACGATGCTGGACCCCCCGGATGCTCGGTTGGCTCTGGTTCACCGAGTTCCGGTACGATTCGTCCAAAGTACTGTTGGAGGCGGTGTCGGTTGGTGGGCCACGAGAGGGCATGGTCGATGTTCTCTCATGCGTCCGAGAGGTGTTGCATCCCTTCGTCGAGGTGGTAGAGCGCGTGTGCCGCTTCTTCCCCGGGGACATTCTCCAATGCTTGTTGTACTGCTTCGAGGTGACGGATTACGCGCCTTTGGTAGAACTCCTGACTGACCACTACCCACAGGTTGTAGTTGCGTCTCGAAAGGGTTTCGTCAACTATGTCTTCGAGCTCGTTTTGAGTGTCTACGGCTCGTGCATAGGCCACAGCGAAAGCTTCTATCCGTGGGTCCGACAATTGTACCGCTTCAGATTCGTGAAGAGTTTCCTCCGACGAGTTCGACGATTGAGTGGGTGCGATGTTTTCGTCGACGAACACGTAACTGGCGGTGTCTTCGACGGGTGTGTTAGGCCGAGTCGGGACCCAGGTATTGCGCGAGAATGGGAGTTCCATCCCCATGGCTGGTCGCAGTGTCTTCGACAGTGGTGGGAGAGAGTGGGTCGCGGTGGTCGAGGAGGTGTTGGAGGAGTGAGAAGTAGAGTTGGGAAACGTATCTGAGGAAGGCAAGAGCGAAGAGGAATGCGGTGAAGGTGGTGATGAGGACGGCGACTATGTTCCCCATGCGTTGAAGTCGTCCTTCTTGGGGGGTAGTCCCTGGAGAGGAGGGTCCTCTCGAGTAGTCGTTGAGAGAACTCTCGCAGGATGTAGGCGATGGCTGCGAGGGAGATGGCGAAGAGGGCGAGAATGTAGAGACAGAGGAGTACGAGGAGTGCGAGCATGTTGAGGTTCAGGCCAATTTCTTGGCCCGCTTATATCCTTCTAAGAGCTCTCGGGCATGAGGCAGCAGCATGTCTTCCGGTTCCCATGTATTTTCGGCACTGGAGTATCCTTTCCACTTGATTCGGTAACTGATTCCGCCTCGTTGCTTCTTGTGTCCCACGATGGCCTCAACTTCGTATTCTTCTTGATCGTCGATCAGATCAGGTGGAGGGCGCGTGTAGTTGGGGCCGTGTGTTTCGTTTTCCTTATAAGGGGTGAGGAAACTTGCGTGGAACACGGGGTGGATCTTCCATGTTTCAGGTAGCTTGAGACGGTAATTGAGGGTGCCGATGACTTCGAGGATTTCAAATGGTCCTTCTCGCTTGGGCGCAAGCTTCCTGGTGGCGTATGACAGTTTCAAATTCTTGCCTTCGAGCCAGACCTTCTGCCCTTTCTTGAAGGGGATGAACTTTCCCATAATGCGGTCCCTCATTATTTGCCGGGCTAACTCATGTGCCGCTAGTGCTTCGTCACGTGCCTTTTGCAGGTCAGTTAGGCGGTCTTGTACCAGGGGAACATTGGTCCTTGGGTAGGCAATGGGGATCAAGGACGGGTTGTATCCCATCATGAGGTAGAAGGGGGAGGCGTTTCTGGCTGCATGGGCTCGTTGGTTGTGCGCTACTTCTGCGTCGATCAAATGTCTTGACCAGGTGTCTGGTCGACCTGTGCAGAAGATCCGGAGATAGACTTCAAGTTCCTGATTGGCTCTTTCCGTTTGTCCATCGCTCTGTGGGTGGTATGCGGTGCTGAGAGAAAGCGTGATCTTCAGGAGTCTTCCTAGTTCCTTGGTGACGTGTGATGTGAATTGTGGTCCTCTGTCGGAGATGATCTTTTCTGGGAGGCCAAAACGTCGGTATACGGTTTGATACATGAGCGCGGCTGTTCCGATGGCGTCGATGGTCTTGTTGCATGGTGTAAGGATTACCCCCTTTGTAAGGCCGTGGTCTACCATGACCATGATTGAGTCAAAACCGTCAGATGTCGGTAGATCGGTGATGTAGTCAACAGAGATTTGCTGGAAGGGTCGTGTGACGCCGTCAGCCGAGATGGGGTTCAGCGGTGGTGTGGTGGGATGCGTATTGATCTTGTTTTGCTGGCATTCCGCGCACCCTTCCACGTAGCGAGACACCATTGTGTGCATTCCTGGCCACCAGTAGTCGCGTCGTAGGAGTTCTAGTGTCTTGAAGCGTCCGGGGTGTCCCATTGCCGGGGTGTCATGGTAGCGTTGGATTAGGTCTCTCCGAAGTTGTTCATCAGCGGGGACGTAGCATCTGTTCTTGAAGAATACCATTCCGTCCCGTTCTTCCCAATCTGATAGTGCAGACTTGATGGGGGGAAGTGTTCCGGTCTTCAGCGCCATGTGTATTGCCTGGAATATCTGGTCCTTGATGACAAACTCTTTGAAGCGTGTTTGCAGTTCGGAGTCAATCATTCTGACGAAGAGGTGTTCGGGTAGGAGGACGCGGTCATTATTATCGTTCTTCTTATCATGGCCAAGGTCGTGTCGTCTGGACAGGGTGTCGGATTGGATCATGTCTTTTCCTGGGACATGGTGTAGCTGGATGTCGAATTCGGATAGGAAGAGTAGCCATCTTGCTTGCCGTCGGTTCAGTCGGTGGGCATCACGGTAGTAGGTCAGGTTCTTGTGGTCAGAAAGGACTTGTACTGGATGAGGTGCTCCGAGGAGGTAGTGGCGCCATTCTTGTAGAGATCGGATTATCCCTAGGAGTTCTTTGTCATAGATCTCGTAGTTTCGTTCTGCTTCGTTGAATCCCTTGGACAAATATGCGCATGGATGGAGGTCGCCATTTTCGTCTCGTTGTCGGAGGACGGCTCCTGATGCGAAGTCCGATGTGTCTGATTCGATGAAGAATGGTTTGGAGGTGTCAGGCATTAGCAGGACGGGTGCTGTGGTGAATCTGTTCTTCAGGGTATCAAAGGCTTGCTGACAGGCTGGTGTCCATTCCCACTTGGTGTTCTTTCGGGTTAGGTCGTTCAGCGGCTTTGCAATATCCGAAAAGTGATCGATAAAACGCCTGTAGAAGTTACCAAAGCCCAAGAATGACCGTACTCCTTTGACGTCGGTGGGTTCTTTCCAATCCTGGATGCCTTTCAGCTTGATAGGGTCCATGGCTACCTGGTTTTCCCGGATGATCATCCCAAGATATTCCACTTCTGGTGCGTCAAAAGTGCATTTCTCCAGCTTCAAGAACAGGTCATTTTCTTGTAGCCTTTGCAGCACCCTTCGTGTCCGTTCTTTGTGTGTCTTCTGGTCCTTCGAAAAGATGAGGATATCGTCCATGTAGATCACAAGCCATCCTTCGTCGATCATGTCTTTGAATAGGGCGTTCATCATTGCCTGAAAGGTTCCTGGGGAGTTGCATAGTCCGAAGAACATGACCATGGGTTCGAATAGTCCTCGGTGGGTCTTGAAAGCTGCTTTCCATTGATCACCATCTTTGATTCGCACGTTGTTGTAGCCTGATCGCAAGTCTAGTTTGGAGAAGATCTTGGCACCTTGCAGCTTGTCAACCAGTTCGGCTACTAGCGGGAGCGGGTAAGCGTTCTTGATGGTTCCTTCGTTGAGATAGCGGTAGTCTTGACATGGCCGTAGAGATCCATCCTTCTTGCCAACAAAGAATAGTGGTGATGCCATTGGGGATTTGGATTCGCGAATATAGCCTTTCTTTAGGTTTTCATCAATGAATTCATCGGCTGCTTGTTGCTCCTGTGGAGACAGCCGATATGGTTTGAAATCCTTAGGCACGAAATCCGGTTTCAGTTCAATGGCATGGTCCCAGGGTCTGGAGGATGGGAATCGTTCCGCCGCTTTCTTCTCAAACACCGATGCAAATTCTTGGTATGCTTCAGGTAGGATCTTCTGGTTATTCTCGGACGCTTGTTGTGCGAGCGCCATAGCCGGGTTGATCTTGGCCCGTATCCAGAGATTCATAGAGTAGATGAAGCTTGTTCCTTCCGGTGCTCGATAGATTCGTCCTGTTCGCGGGCGGGGACGGACTCGCTGGTCTTCTTCCTCACTAGGGTTTTCTGTGGTGAGTTTGTCTCCTAGCTTTAGGTAGTCCCCGTGGTGCTCAATGGTCTTGTCCAGGTACGCTAGTATCAGGTTATCGGTGCATTGTTCTTGGTGATCGTCGTTTGGCGTGGGTAATTCTGCAAAGGGTGCTTTCATGGTGTCCTGTTGTGCAATGATACTGCCTTCTTCCGACTGTTGGCGCGTATTGTCTTCAGGAATATCTTCTATGGTTGTCTTCCGCATGATTCGTCCGGTGAAGTGGTTCTGTTCTGGGAACCAGAGCTGTTGCAACCGTTCAGAGAGCTGTAGATTCACTTTTGCTGGGTCGATGTGAAGGGAGCCTCGGGTGAAGTCAATTTCGGCGTTGACCCTTTGTAGCCAAGGAAGCCCTAAGATGATCTTCTCCTTTCCTAGAGAGGTGACAAGCATGCGGACAAGATGTCGATGTCCTCCAGCTTCGATTTCTAGGACTGAACAGTCTTTGATTGTCCCTTGCTTGTTTGGGGTTCCATCGGCGTTGAGGGCTCGGATAGGGACCTTGAGGGTTGTATCGGCAGTTTCTTTTCTAGGACATATCGATAGTCCACAAAGGAGTCTTGTGCTCCCGTGTCGATAAGGGCTTGGGTTTCGACGATTCGGTCCGTGATTATGGCCAGCGGTATCCTCATGGATTGCTTGGTGGTGTCTGCCATAATTACAGCACGGACCTGCGTGCGTGGTTTCGACGTCGCTTCGGACCACGTTCTTAAAAACCCTCCTCCAGGATGTCCTTCACCATCGAGTCCCTCTCAACTGGGTTGGTAACTCCTCTGAGTGCAGTGCGAATTCTGGCTGTTGTAACAGTGCGAGTGTTCCCGTCTTCGTCGCCCTCTTCTTCGGCTTCCTCCTCTGTTTCGGTCATCCGCATCTTGCGTGCTGGCTGCTTCCCTTTGTTCTTCCTGGTTGGGCAGTGGCGAGAGAGATGTCCAATTTCATGACAGGTGAAGCATCGTCCTTCCTTGTAGTGTCGGTCTCTTTCTTCGGTGGTCATGCGATCAACGTCCATGGCGTCAGGGTCCTTCTCTTTTGGGCTCGAGTAGCGCTTTGGGAAGAATACTGGCTTCTTCGTCGAGTTCTTATCGTAGGCTTGGCCTAGTCGCCATTGCTGTTCGAGGCGGGCTGCTTGAGAGTAGAGCTTGCTGGCGTCATCTGGCATAGTGGCCAATGCAAACATCTTTTCTCTCAGGGGTTTGTTCAGCCCTTGATAGAAGAAGTCGGCGATAACGTTGAAGTCCTTGATTCCGCATCGACTGATGACATTCTTGAACTCGAGAATGTATTCTTCCGCTGTCTTCTTGCCCTGATTGAGGTTCCGTAGCAGGACTCTGGCGCTGGCGGCCATATCGACGTCTTGGAACGAAGCTTTAAGCGCGTCCTTGAAGGCATTCCAAGTGCCATAGTTGACGGGATTCCGAGCTTCAGCTTCAGTGATGAAGTCGCTGGCCCATTGTCCTGCCGTTCCTTCGTTCATCAACATGAGCGCGAATGTTATTTTCTTCTCGTCGGTGTTGAACTTGGTTTCGTAGAACTTGAAGTAGAGAGCGCATTTCTGGGTCCATCCGATGAGCTCTTCTCGTTTGCCATCAAAGGTCGGCGGCATCTTGAGCTTGACTTCGTCTGCCATTCTGGGTTGTGGTCGGGGTTCTTCGTGGATATGGATAGTGGCTACTGCGTCTGTTAACGCAGGAAGTTCTCCGGTGGTTCGTGGGGTGGGGGTGTCGAAGCTATGCTGAGATTGCTCTGATTCGCTCTCGGAGTTCTCGGGTTCTGGCTCTCTTGGGACAGGATCTTCCTGTGCGATCTGGTCGAGTGGGGTCGGGTTCGGTGTGACTCTTAGTCTCGGGGCTTCTCTTCCAGTGAAGCGATAGTATCGTTCGTCGTAGTTAGGGTTCTCTGCTCGGAGTTCGTCGATAGTTACGTCTGTTCGTTCTTGGTTTACGTATCTCCACTTGTCGTTTCCTACTGGGTAGACTAGGTGTTCTTCGTGGTAGATTAACCCAGTGCTGGGGTCAAAGGACCAGTCTTCTGATTCGTTCGGGACTGGTTCCGTGTCGATTCGTCGGGTTACCGCTCGCTTTTCAGCAGCGGTTCAGGTTCGGGTTCGTCGGGTTTCAGCTGGTTGTCTAGATCCTGGTAGATCGACGGATGGGGAGAGCTCGACCTTATGTTAAGACGATGCCCAGTGGTTCGCTTGTTAGGCTTTCAGCACGGGGACTTATTCGCTTCACACAGAGGGATCGAGGTTCAGAGGGGAGGTTCGAAGGGCGATAGATAACCAGGTCGAGCTGAGGTTCTCCTCAGCTCTCCTACTTGTATATATACATGTGAGACACTCTGTAACCATGAGGCGCAGCCTGCAGGTAACCACACCGTAGCCATAAGGTACTGAAACGCGTAGCAGAAACACACCGTAGCCATGAGGCACCGAAACACGTATCCAAAACACATGGTAACCACGAGGCAGAGTCCATGACCGATCCCAGACATAATCGTGTGACCAACCGTCACTGAAGCACGTACGGTTGTAACAGAAAGACTGAAAGTGGAAGAATGGTTGAATGGCAAACACAGCATTGCCATTCTGCCATTCTACACAATTTATGGTACTTACTATTTCCCATATACCTTGACCAGGGTGGTATACACTCGTCTCAGCAGTATTTTTTAGCAGCATAACGGTATAAATTTGGGATAAGCTACCATTAACTTGCGGTAAATACCGTGACTGTACCGGGATGGATACGCGAGACTCCGTGGGACTCTCAAATATATCCCATGTAGTGACAGCTTCGAAGCTCAAAAAACAGCATGGAGTAGACGAGGAAACATGGCGATAGGGAAGTTGGGACTGATTCAGATGTGTGCGGCGACGCGGGCGACTTCGGACATTGCGTGATCGATCACCCCGTGCGCGTGATCATCTAAAGTGAGCGCTGTATTAGGGATCTGATATGTTATAACCCTGTAGCGCCGCTGAGCGGCAGTGCTCGCTACCGCACTCATTGCGGGCACAGGCGTAGCAGGGGAATTTCGCTATAATACATGAGCCAGTAGCTTGAACCCACTCGACGTTGACTGGGCACTTTTCTTGTCATGTAACGTAAAACGTCATGTGACATAGACCAATTCCCACGGGGTAGTCGAATGTTCACAAAGACCCACTACCGTGACCGGTAGCGGGAACAATATGTATTATTGCAGCAGACTAATAAATCATTGAAAAGGCCTCACTAATTATCACCCCTTACGGAATATATGGTGATCATATTGAACGGATTGCAGGGCGGTTGATAGAACGACGGAACACTACAGAAGTACTAAATGAGCCGGATGGAAGGACGAAGCGTCGCCGCTACAAGTCATTCAGCACTCATTTCAGTAGTGCCGATTAACGTCGAACAGGAGCGGTATTCGAGCTATACACGGTCGTTCCAACAGATATTGTTATCTCTGATCTGCACTCGACAAATCATTCGATAATGATGGTAAACAAGAATAACTTCTATTCGACATCGAACATACAGTGCAACTTCTCCAGACCAATCATTTGTTTAACTCGACACAGGGACGAGTAGGGATCATCGGATTACAACGGCACTGAGAGCTTACCGAAGTACTGATGGCGTGTAGCTACAGCAAGACTGCACCGCACCGCAGGGTCCGGGATTAGTAGCTTCTTGAGAAGGTCTGCAAGTAAGGTATCGTGAACTCGAGCCTGGTGTATGGATGGGTGAGAAGAAAGGTAAAGACTCGGATAGGAGCATCACTCACACATATAGGTTTTGCCTGTTGAACACGACGGAGGGACGGTGCAAGCCGCCCTCTTGGAAATCGTATAGCCTTCGGTGGAAATACGACTTCCACTTTTGGGTGAAAGCGGAAGCTACCAGGGCGCACTCTCTTGATTTGCCGAGCAAACACCGCAGAGAACGGGCCTGTGATACGATCCACCAGGGCCAGATGTTCGAAATTTGATGCGAAGTCGGGATCGAACAAGTTCTCCATTAAATATACCTCCGCTATGACACAGCCAACAGCGAAGGTGTCGACGGCGCGCGTGAGCGGTATCCCTGGAAGCGATCAGTATGAAATAGCGTCGACTAATTCAATACTCACGAAGACCCACTTCCGGGGCACGATACATCGGCGCACCGATAACAGCGGGTGCTAGGGCTAGTTCCGACGAAGACATCGCGCTGCCAAGGTCTATGATACAGAGTGCGGTAGACCTCAGTATGTTCTGCGGGAGCTTCAGTTCCCGATACATACATAGCGACGATGATACCGATACGTACCTTTACTTTGAATCGTCCAGAATTGTCCATCACTTGAACACTTGTGATTTCGAAGCTCTTGATCGCGATGTTATCCGGCTTCAAGTCGCAATGGACGATATCAAGGGAGTGCAGATCTGTTCTTCCAATCAGCGTTCCGTATGGCTGAATATCTGATCTTGGACTTACATTCGACGCCCAACACTACTTGGTGCGAGATCTCGCACATATGACGAGCGGAGAGGGGCAAAAGGTCGCCAGAACCCTTCAAGATGTCGCAAAGCGTCGCTGAACAGAGCTCGAATACGGTGCAGTGCAAACCGTGATGAACCCCTTCGCCCAGTATTTCGGTAAACAACCTGTATGCTCATGAATGCGATATTAACAATAGGTGTTTGTGAACTCACGAGATACGCGGACTACAGCCAGCTACCAAGATGTCGTACACTCGTCGCTCTCGATGGACGTCACGATGTAGGCCGCGTACTCTGTGCAGGATCTTTACTGCAACTAGACCGCCGGTGAAAATGTCCTCGGCACCCACAACAGTTCCGAAGGACCCGTAACCGAGCATGCATTGGACGAGATCTGAACAGCCGATGTGTCAATTATACGCCCGTCATCGAATAGACTGACATACATCTCCCTAGGAGAAGGTCCGCGATGTTCGCCTGGTATGCACTGAACAAATATCAGTGTCGTAGCATTACCTAATTCACAGAGGGACACTAACCCTCCAGCAACGCTGCTAAAGTGCGGCATGTTCGCGAACTGTCGATTTCTCTCCAACAAGGTTATCTGTTCGCGAACCAGATCACGACCACGAATAGCAGCATTTGCCGCACGTTGTCTGCTGCCAGGACCTGAGGCACCGATAAGAAACGGCGAACTAATATTCTTGCCAATGTAGAACCTACCATAAAACGGGACCGATGCAGACCTAGAACCCATCTCGCGTTTTGGAAGATTGAGATTTAGTACTCGGGGAGGAATGTGAGCCTGAACCGATGTCCGCGACGCATAGAACACGTACCATCTTATACGCACCGCCATACTAATCCAGTGACATATTGGTTCGTCCTCCAAGAACGCCCCATAAAGAAACCCTCTGAATAAGATGTGTTGTAGTAGTACTTGCGCGCAAGCAGAGCCGGTCAGTAGTAGGCGTAGAAGAAACTCTTGCGCATGCTTGGTACACTCGGAGATCGCCGATCAGAGCCCGCACGCTGAACCTTCCGGGTTAAGCGCTTACAGCTCAGGAAAAGACCCCAGCTCCACCTTTCCGCGACCATGGCCGCGGATCCATCTAACTCCCCTACATCTACATCGCTTATGCACAGTTTTGGGGGAATCCCCATTATTTCTACGCGTAGGTGCCTTCCCTCGATTTACGGGGTGGTGGTAGGCGTCGCTGAGTAGCGACCATAGGGGTGAGTAGCTGCCGTATGATGCGTGCAGAATTGCTATGCTCTTGACTAGGTGTGATCTCAGCAGCCACTTGAAGCGCGGAGACGCAACCGCGCGCCCCCAATATGCGAAGACGTATTCGCCCACATATAATCTGCATCACGGCATACTCCCCCGACGAACGCCTCAATGTCGAACGGTGCAAACAACTACGCGACTCCGTCTTTCCCGACGCAGTCATACATGGAGGAGCTTGTATCGCGACAGGTATGAATAATACAATGTAAAAATCACCCGCTCACGACATCCCAGCTTCGCCTCGTTCGCGCATTCGTAATTCCGCTCACAGGCCCGGCTGGAATAAGGACGGTGCCTGTGGCCAACGCGTCAATCAGGGACGGTCCGGGGATTGATTACCCACTTCTTTCTGACGTATGGACGGTTCAAGGCATAGTGGATGAACGTTCCATCCCAGTGGCTTTCCGTCTATTCGGGGGATTCGGAGGACGAGGCTGCTCTTGGGAGCTTTTCAGTGTGTGGTATCTCCTCCCGACCATCCAACATCCACCTGTCAATCCATTTGTCCAGCAAATGGATATTCCACCGGTTACGGGGGAGTTCATTATACTCAGGCGTACCATGGACGGACGCCGATTGCTCGATGTGCGCCGAGTGGATTATACAAGCGTAGAATGTGCGCTCGCTCGGTGGGTTTTCAGTATCTATCCCTACGAGAAGTCCCATTCACCCACACGCGCAGCATCATATCCATACTATCCAATGGAGACACTCGTTGGCAGACAATCGCTTGAAGCTCATGTACGGTTTATTCATTTTCGCCCCCATCGACTTAAGTTAACTTGCGCGGCCATAGTATTCTCGTCACGAGATTGTCTCATCAAGACTGCCTATATCCGTGTCCTCTTGTCGTCATCGATGCACCATAGAACCGATATCTCCAACCCAGCTGTACCTAGACTACCTACTACCCCATAACCGCCAGTCTTGCTCATTTGCTGAACCCCGCTTGCTTCGCGTTAAACCCTTCGTCACTGTGATGGTGGGTAATCGCGGCCTCGACCGACACGGCTGATAACTAGGAAATTGTGTGCGTGAGTGACTGAGCGAGACGAAGGGCTACGACGTGTGTAAACGAGGTATACACTACGTGCGCCATCTTCGACAGACTCGAAACTTATTAGTATTCAATATTCATACGAAATTGCACGTTACAAGTACTCAATCAATCAATTGCCGCATGAGAGCCTGAGCGCTGAGCGCTTCAAGCTTCGAAGCTTCAACGTTTCAGCGCCCAGCATGTACAAACTAGACAAACACCGATCGGCCCGCACTTATGACATCAACGCAACATTCAACGTTCAGTGTAACGTCTATGGTCTCACTACTCACCATGTACCTAGAACTATACATCCATCCTCTGAGGGTCTGCGGCATAACTGTGAGACTCTACGAATCCCATCCGTTGGTCAGTCTGGTATCGCGCTGTTGTTCTCTCCACAAGAACATCAATACGCGCCAACTCCTCTCGCAGTTCCTGTGAAAGGCGTGCGCATAGTTTAGCCACAGAGAATGGCCGTAACACCAGTAAGCCATCCAAGGAGCGCACTCTGGACAGCATCACATAGATTCCCTGAAGTGAGTTCGCGCTCTCAATATCAACAATCGCTCGTGTCAGTGATTTGCCTTGACTCTTATAGTCCGTATAGGCATATGCTGGTAACAATGGCAGTTGTTTCCTAGAGACTGTCTTCGCTGTCTTCACCCCCCCGACGTTCATTGTACATTTGAAGTGAACGGTCTCTGGGAATACCGGAACGATATCTTCCTCGAGATCATCTGATATCCACCCCGCACCAGCTATGCGCACGTACACCACGGTGGCATAGCGGATACCATCAATCTCGTCGTAGACTATGTCGGACACTACTCCTTCGGCCCCATTGACAAGCCTTCTACTGAATGCAATATTCTCTCTGATCATAACCTTCATCCCAGTAAACAACGGAAGCTTCCCAAGTGAGTCCTCGCATATACTCGACGGTAACTTCCATAAACCACTCTTCATCTCTCCAGACACCAAGTTACCGCCAATCTTGTCGCTAGAATGGTACGCGTGTACCTCTTCGTTCATCTTCCTCGCTTTATGTGCAATAATACGTGCGTTAAGTGCATCTCTCAGCGCTTTCGTGCCAACAATGATAGGTGCGTCCTCAAACGCGCGCATACCTTCCGGATCTCTTCTCACCACCTGCTGCAGTACTCTGCGGTATATAATCTCTGGGTCGCTGCCATTGGTTTCTCCTGCTACAGCCCTATCGCGGCACTGACCCAGTCTAACTCGTGACAGCAATTCCCCGTAGGCCGGATCAGTGACCTGACGCTGATTCTTTGTGAGTTTAACCACGGATTGTACCTGCCTCCAAAGGTAAACACCCAATAAACTGCTGTGTCCCGTCGCGTCTCTGATATGTTGTAGACCAGGTTTGTTGATTAGATCATGGTTATACAATGTTGTCGCGCGCACTGGCTTGAGTTGCCCAAAGTCTCCTGTGAATATAACGTTGATCCCGCCGAAAGGTAAGGTTGCAAGCGATCCATCCTCCGCTTTAGCCTGTTGAAGCCGCTTGCAGATATCACCAAGGAACTTGGCACCTATCATAGAGATCTCGTCGATAACCAGGTAACGTACAGGACGCCACAGTTGTCTTAACTCAGCCAGTCTTCCTTTTTCGTTTCCAGGAAGCATGGTTAGCGCGTGTAGAGTATAGCCGTCTATATTCAAGGCCGCTGCTCCGGTCGGTGCGCCAACGAGTATCTCCCTTGACCTTCCGAGGTACTCAAAAAGCTTCAGCACTGCCTTGATAACGTGAGTCTTTCCAGTCCCACCGACTCCCGCGATATACATCAATAGCTGATCTGCACCAGACTGCCCGACATGTGCAGCGATGGTACGAAACGCTTGTTCTTGCTCAGCGTTACTCGCTAACTGCATCTCCTCCACTACCTTCTCTATCAGATACTCTATGTCATGTCTTTCATTACTAGAGCCTTCGCCATGCGCGCTCGCATGCGTAGACGCCGTATCTCCGAGCACCGCACTACTGAATGATTCCACGACTTCAGCAACCCTGCGGCGCTTCCGCGCACGAGCAGTCTCCTGGTGCAACTCACTCGCGAACACTGGACGACGTGCCCGTTTCAACTCACGCATCAGCGCCATATGCTGCGAAAGTGCACGATCGTCATCTTCGGTTCGCACTCTGGCTGTTCGGGCGTGTTGTCTATCGTCAACTACCATATCATCGGGATGAGCGTAACATGTGTCCAATACCTCGCGTGCACGCGCACCGATCTTAGTATTCAGTACGTCTTCCGATGCCCTTAGGTTTTCTGCGTCTTCGTACACATCGCATGACTCGTTTGCATGGCCAAAAAGCTGGTAATCGTCGCTGATGTTCTCGGCTCCTAAACCGGTATGCGTAGCCATGTCGCCAGCAATGCCGCCACCGAAATCCCTCATTACCGCCATTGCTTCTGCACGACGCATCTCACGAAGCCCATCGCGAACATCACGACACTCCGAGAGTACGTTCATGTTTGCTATAACCTTCTCATGGGCCGCTGATATCTTATGCCTCCTAGACGTCAACGCCTCCAACCACGACTCGTCCGGTCGACGCCAATCGGTGGGTCGACGCCAAGGAACGAATAGGATAAGCATCATGCGCGCCCAAGCCTCCTTCTCCTCATCACCTCTATCCGAGCGCGGGATGTGATCTCCTAGTATCACCGGTACGTCACAGTCTTGCCTCATACGCAGAATATGAGTCTCATACTGGGTGTGCTCCGATGACGAGAACCTGCCTCGAGGGAGCGGTTTCTGCCCAGCTCGCAACCGCCTCCGTTCCTGTTCCGTCCCAGTGTCCTCCTGTCGATGCATATCCTCTCCCTCGCGAGGTGCCCGCCGGCGCGCGGCGTCCCTTCCGATGTTGTCCTTGGTGGTTCTTGCGACAAACTCATAAAGACTGAGGCCATCGAAAGGTGAGTCTGTACTCCTATACAAGTAGTCTTGCTGCTGGCTCATCGCGGAGATAGTTCCTTCTTGCATGCTTAACACGCACGTTTCTCCGCCGCTATCATCCTGGCCTCCTACTTCCTCGTTGTCGCTGCTTTCCTCTTGGCCATCATCGTGATCTTCTTCCGATACTTGATTACGTTCGTTAACTGACAATTCCGCTTCCTCAGAACTATTCTCAACTACGCCGGGCATATCTGGAAACGCCTGCTTGAACATGCGATCGAAGGAGCCCCAGTGCAGAACACGATATTTATGGCTCGTGTAGACATCGCCTCCACCCACCACATAGCTCATGACCTGCTGGTGTGATATCTCCTGATGTGCCATCATGCGGTTCACAACCATGTTCAGTGCACTCTTCGGACGAAAATGTTCGCCACCCTCCGTCATATGTGGGAACTTTTCGTTAGTCTTCTGGATGGCATACGACAACGCTGCAAGGCCAATATGTGCTGGTAGCGAGGACTTTGTTATGTAGTCTGTTATATAGTATAATAATGCCTTCGCAGCTTCTCCGGATCCGATAAACTTGATCTCAATGTTTGACTTCATCAGAAATATCACCAAATCGTTGTAGTTGGCAATTCTCGGATGTAAACGCCGTAACAGAATCCCTCCCGTATCCTCATCTATCTCCGTTTGAGCTCGAGTACTACCGTCTATGCGCATTCTACATAACGCATCCTGCTGTTGAGCGTCCTTCGGTATAAATCCTTTATTTGCGTACTTGAAGCATGTTGCATTGTGTTCGTGCCAATTAAATTCCTTCACTAGCTCTGTGACAAATCCATCGAATGCTGCCTCGAAGTCAGCCGGATCCTGAAATCCCTGTATTGACGGCGGTGCGATATCCCCGGGATGCGGATTATGCGACTCCTCTGAACGCCGTGGTCTTGGCAGAGGATGTCCCGGTTGTTCTACTTCCACTGTTCGTGTACCGGGTAACTCACATTTTATGATTGACTCTAACCACTTAAACATGAGCTCCCGATACTCCTCTGATGACACCATTTTTTCTCTCATGCGTTGCGGCGACGGGTGGCCTTCTAGCCAGATTAGCATATGGCAGTGTAGAGTTCCTCTGCCCTGAGCCTCAACAGTGCCATAGTACGCTTTACACTTTCCAAACAGACCCCGCTCGTCACTGCCAAACTTCAGCACGATGTCTATAAACTGGGTGATCATTTTGTCGAAGAATTTTGCACATGCCGCAGGGTTCCGAGCTGCCAATTTTGTTCTCTTCCACTGTGACATCTCCTCTCCTCGCATGTGATCTTCTATAACGATTTCGTGCCCGGCATATAAACGTACGAGAGGATGATCCCTATCAGATGGATTCAGAGTGATGAACAATGTCGGAGTTCCCTGGCTGTAAATCAAACCTCTTATCTGGTTCCTCAAGCGGATTTTATATCCATTGGATCCTGGTAAATCGTGCGAGACAGCATTGACCTTCGCCAGTAATCGCATGATGCGTAATTCCTCCTCCGTGGACGGCTTATAATGTGGGTTCGCTTCGAAAGCCTTCATAAGTGCATCAAGGCGCTCAACCTTAATCTGCATGATTTCCTCGATCACGCGATCACGCTGTGACACAGATACCTGGAACGTAACAGAATCAAAAACCGCCTTCTTCTGTCGAATATTGTAGTAGACGAATGCAAAGTTCGGATCCTTCGTGAATAACGATCCCTCTACTCGAAGCAAGTACTTCAATTGCTGATCTAACGACAATTGACGTTCCCGACGTTCGTCGAAGAAACCACCTATACCCCAAGGATCCAAGTGCGGAAAAAGCCATGTTAAAAGCGACGGATTTCTGAAATCAGGTATGAACCGACTACCAGCTTGTGATTTAATGAACTTGCGCTGTCTCAAACAGTGGTTTACTGCTTCCATCGTCATCTCTCGGGGGTTCATTGCAACAGCATCATCGCTCTCTGTATATCCAACATTCTCCATCAAAAGATCACTATCGGGTCCTTCTTCGGGCTCTGCGCCGGGTACATACCCTTCGGTGGCCCCCTCGACAGCATCATTCGTAGGAAGGTGGCCAATTTCCATAGCGCATAGTATGCTTTGGTCACCCTGTGAACCATTCTCAAACAGCTTATCCATATTCTGCTGACTATAGCCGCGGAAAGTATCAGAAATTGCATATTTTGGATTTTTGGCCATAAGGAAGTCTATCATCAGCTTCACTCGTGATTTTCGTACTAATACTGGAGACAATTCCCGAATATTCTGCATCGTAGGTTGACTCCTGCCTACAAACACCGCGCAAAGCGTGTCGCGTATGGCATCATTACACGGAGGCAGGACATCCGTCAAATGCGCGGCATCCTGCGGGTGTATTGCAACATTTCCTTTTACGCAGCCCTGCGATGTGTGTGGGTCGGTGCCGTAAAGTCGATGGTTCTTCAACTCCGAAAACTTAAAGGACACTCGGCTTGACCGCGCTCGAGATATCAGCATGCGCTCAGGGGTTGTGGACGACAAGAATGCCTCCTTCACGGATTCCGGGAGACGATCATGTCCGTAATATAGCCAGTTTGCCAGAGCGTATAAAGGCATTCGAGGCTCGTCGCGCTCGCATAAATCCCTTCTACATTCTTTACAAGTCCATATTGCCCCCCGTCGATCTTTATGAACGAGCCCCTTGGGATGCAGAAGTGCACCGTCGTACGCTGCACGGTTGTAAGATATAGGTTGGACCTCGGCCGGTAGTTCGTCATTTCGCAAAAGCTGAAACCGTATGCGCGACGATTTTACTTGCAATAAATCCTTGACAGGCGTATATCGCCCGCAAACCGCACATACACCTTCCTTTAGCTTCGCAGTGCACATCGCCTGCTCCCACTCTAGTATAATGGCGCGCCGAAGATTTTCATCAGCTATAGTCAAGTATGCCAGGTTATCCTCTGCGTCGGTTCCTTCATTTTCTATGGATGGAGCATGATCGTGTGCGCTCCCCTGGTTGTCCAAAGCATCGGCTAATGTACTGCTACCACGATCATGCGGTAACTCCTGATTGTTCACTGCGCCCGTCGTTGCATTCGGGCCCTGGATATCAAGAACTTCCATGGTGGGTTGCAAATCCTCCCCGTTCATGAACGATCTAGGTCCCCTCACCCCTGATACAACGCGTGGCCTGACAACTATATTTGTAGCCGTGCGAGGATGTTTCAATAGTTTGAACAGATACTGGGAGCGGCGACAACGCTCGCCGCATACATGTCTAGATAACGCTTCCAATAACTCTGCATGTTGTAACTTCTCTCGTCGGACGATCCCATGGCCAGCTGCAATGGAGCGCAGTTGAACGACTCGCCACAAACTATACAGTGATACGATGGATGCCGGGGTCCTGCCCACAAGAAGTTCATCTGCATGGGCTAACCCTTGTTCGTGATGCGATAGATGCACAACTGATCTGAATGTGAACATGGTATCGAGAACTTCCCGAGTGACGCGGCGGGGTACGGTTCCAACAGTACCATTTTCGGCGACTACAAACCATGCATCGACTGCGGTGGTGCCTGAATATATGGTGCATAATATAGTGCATAGTCATAGTGCCGTTTTGTATATAGACGTCAGCGACCACCAGCGACCACCACATAGGTAATCAGAGGTCCGCAACGGCACGAAGATGAATATGAAGACGTTAGTTACCTGAGTACGCGAGGGCTGGAGTCGAACGGACCAAGAGCTACCGCGTCTGGCGATGGTCGAGGATCCGGGCCTTGCGATATATGACCAGGCGTCCGCGAAGCAGCACCAGAATCTCGCAATGACGTAGACGGAGCTAGGAGGTAGGGCGACGATGGTTTATGAGTGGGCGTCCACGTCCGATGGTGGGATAAAGAAGCGTACCCGAATTCGATGACGGCGCCTGCAGAGAAATTCCAGCCAAGCGAGAACCTGGACGGTCCCCTGCAGTCTTCTCAGTGTGGATACGTTCAATTAACTCGAGTCACATACCCAACACATCCAACGTCTCGCTGATCATTGGGAGGTGGCTGGCATGGGACGCAACATCTAACAAGAATAACGAGTAAGGTGTTGCCTCATCGACACCATATAATTATGTACTGACCTGGTTCGTTCATCCGAAACTCTTGCGGGATGGTTGTGGGATTGCGAGTCATTGGAAAGCAGAGAGGTGCGGCAATAACGAAAGTCGTAGAGGTAAACGATGAGGGAAAACGAACAGGAGCGTCGAACCCACTGCGCAGCGGGTCCGTGCGTGGGAACACTAAGTGTAAGGCGCTTGGGGTCGTAACGGTTTTTGTCACTAAGCGCTCATTTGTGTGACAGTCACTGGGGGGGTGTTATTCTGCCACCTAAGACCTGTCCTACTTCGTAGTCCAGGAACACATTACGAGCCCTGACGGTTCGTAATGTAAAACGGTTACGGAAGCTAAACGGTTCGTAAAACATTATGGGTACAACATATGGTGACCGGGAAAGAGGAGGTGCTGGGGCGCGCATAGCGCGGGCGCTACATCCTGTTAATGCTACCGATAGCGCCGAAGCGCCGGTAGGTTCGAACTCGGCTCACTGGCCGCTAAACCTCGACTCGTTTATGCTTAGTCAAATACTCCACGACCTGCAGGGAGTATAAGTCAAACAAACAATGATGGGAAGCCAACGGCCCCCCGTTGGGTCTAAAGGACTGGGGAAGGTGCATAGGCGCCCGACTCCGCTGTTACAAACCGGTGAAAAACTGTTATAAACCGATTGCAACCGGTTTATAACCGCACTGTTAGTAACTGTTTCAAACACCCTGTTAAAAACCTCTGCGGGCCGGCCGGAGTTTATAACTGTGAGTTAATAATTCCCCGGATTATTCACTGCACCCTACACACGAGTGATGGGGAATCTTGCTCTCATCCACTGTGTGCAGTCTACGAGCTTCATACCTTACACAACGATCTGCGTGTAGACCGAAGAGATGTCACGCGTACGACTCGACGAGATCACGTCACTCATATTTTTCAAGGACAAGCTTACGGCCTCCCGCCGCGCCCCACCCGTTCCTCAGCTCACATGTATCGGAAAGCCTTGTAAGCTGTACCAGCCGGAGGCGGTACGTTGCGTTAGCTTAGGGGGCTACGGCACCGACGTCTCATGGAAGGTACGCATATGATATTCTAAATCAGAGATATGCCGCTCTTACGGTCGGCTGAGTAGTGCGAAGCGGACCTTCCTGAGGCTCTGCGGTTCGGCGCAGTAGAAGTTTTGTGTGAAGGCTGGGAGCGACCAGGAGATCCATACGTTCTCAAGGGTGCGTGTACCTCGACCAGAGGTTCCGTCAGTTAGTATAATATAACTGTGGCCTAACAGGCTCGTGCGGACTCGAGTATCGTCTGGTGCAAGTCCCCGACAGCCTACGCAGCCCCGGGGCCACGGATCCAACCTATCCCAGCCGTTTCTCCCGCTGGTTCAGCGGTACGTCCCATCTAGTCGCCACTCCACATGCGCGCACTAACAACGTCCGTCGGCAGATCTCGCGCAAGACCCCGCCGCAGCCTTCTTCATGCTCCTCTGGGTTGGCGTCCTCGGCCTCATCCTCTATAACGTCCTCTCCTCGTGCTTCCGCCGACATAACTCCCCCACCACGCCCCGGGCTCCCGGCGGAGGCGGACCGTGGTGGAGACCCGGCTCAGGGTCCGGCTGGTTCTCTGGAATCCAGCCTAACAACTCAGATGAGCCCCCACCGCCCTACTCACCTCGTCCGAAGAATCCCCAGTCCTCCGCACAAGCACCGGGAGCCCAGGGCGGCGGCTGGAGGCCTGGCTTCTGGACGGGGGCCGCACTCGGGGGACTTGGGGCGCACCTGCTCAACCGTCCCGCGCGCCGGACAACGGCCCGCGCGGGGATGTACGACTGGGAGGGGGAGCAGATGTTCCGGCCTGCTCGCCCTGCACAGTCGAGGTCGTGGTTTGGGAGCGGCAGTGGCGGAGGAGCGGCCGCCCAGAGACGGGGTGGGTGGGATACGGATGACCGTGGCGAGGGCCCGAGTAATCTTGGCAGCATGAGGTCGAGTACGGGGATGGGCGGATCGCGAGTTCGTTGAGTTCAGTAGCGGTGGAATTTGTCGCTTTCCTGTATTTCAAAGCTTGGCTGGGGCACCGTCCGCTCTTTTCCTGGTGTTTGCAAATAAACATGGGATAATACATATCGTGACGGGCATCCGCTATCGTACATAGTCCCCAAGCATGATTCGCAGTCCACAAGAAAGACGACACGGCGTGAGCTACATAGCACATCATCAACCGTAAGTTATCTGACACCCAAGAGCCTTTCGAAATAAAGACCATGAAGAAACCAGCGCGCGCACGTTCTCATCTCATTTGGCCTCCAGGTACCGTGCCGCCGTATCGATGCTCTCCACATCCCCGCTAGACACCGTTTGGCCACGCCCAGTGGGAACCAGGCTGATGCCCACTACCGTGCCGCCCCCTTGGCTCGAGCTGAGGTGCGTGAGCCGCGGCGCATTCCACGTGTCGGTAGTACTGTTGCCCGTAGTCTTCCGCTCCTCCGGGAAGCGGAGCGAGCTCGACGTGAAGCAGTCGCCCTGGACCTTGTGCTGGAGGAACTTGCGCGAGTTGAGCCTGCGGAATTCGATTTGTGTTAGCGGTCGTCGCGTTGTAGTGGAAGGAAGCTGGGTGCTTACACGGCGAGGAGCGAATTAGCGTACACTGTCCAACGCAGTGTGTGAGCTAGAGGGTTGACGGAGTGGATGGGTGAAAGACTCACTCTTCGCAGCGATGATGTTGAACGCTGAGTAGATGAGGTTCTTTGGGGATGTCAACACCTACGCAGGTACGTCAGTTGGAATTTGTGTATGAAGCGTAGAATAGAGAGATTGCGAACGAATATGAAGGAGCAGACGCTGAAGATCCTGCACATTCAAGAAAAATATCAGCACATCATCCTGAGCGCGAACGAGATCGCGTAAACGTACCCCGTCAGAAGCCCTTGGGGATCAAGGCAGCGTCAGCCATCACTGTTCCAGCGGACAAAATATCAAGAAAGGAACACACCGGTGTTGACTGCATATATGATCAGCAGGTCGATCACGGAGTCCGTCCTAGGAGTACGGAATATCATTGTGAGCTCGACACAATCGACAAGGGATATACGATTTACCTCCGCATTCCGGTACGGCTTTTGTGAAGCACAAGGATGAGCGTTCCGGTGAGCAGCGAGTCGACCAAAGCGGCGAGGCCAAAGCCGGCCGATGTCGTCCACTATTTCACATTGTGAGCGCCACGCTCGCACTAGAAAAGGGAGAGAGGTGCTTACTGCGAACCTCTCGAAGTCTGCAAACGTTGGCCAGAGATACCTAACGGGGCGCTTTCAGCAAAGTTGCTTCAGTCAAAACATACGCGCCCCGGACACTCACGCCTCAACGGTAGCCGCTGTACGTTCCATGATGAAATTCTAAGCTCGGTGTCTAGTTGTCCGGTGATATCACTTACCGGTTGCGAAACCTGTACAATTGTGAATTCTTAAGCACCCAATGCCACATATTTTAAGTAGAGGACGTACCAAGGATAGCGAGCATCAAGATGGGCTGTCGTGCCATGTGCATTTGGTGAGTAATAAGGGCCGGCCTGTGTGTCGCCGAGACGTACCACTATGGCCACTACCCATCGGAAGTGGCTTCCAACTACGGATGGTCAGACAGCGGTCTCTAGCGGCGTGATACGCACTTACTTAGGTACACCCGTCGAGTGAAGAAGCTGATGATGTGATAGAGTTAGAACTGTAATGCGACGGGTGACGCCAGTGGGTGGCTCCCACCTCTCAGAGACCAGGACCACCAAGCCCTGGAAGATGCGGTCTAAGAGGTGCCTTTCAGTGGCGTACAGTGAAGGGACTCACCGTTGCGAGTGGTAGGATCTGAAAAGCGGTTGAGTAGATGCAGTCTCGATAGCATCAGCGGTGCTTACCCGAATTGACCTGGACGAGCGCGATACAACGTCAAAACATCGTCCCAGACGTATCCCATCAGACTCACCATACGCCGTCGAGCAGAGCAAGCGGGTTGAAGTAAGAGGTCACCAGATAGTAGTAACTACATGTTGATCGTCAGAGGTCTCCGGAATCCAGATTCCACACACTGCAGTCAACACACCAAACATGCATGCACAAGATAATGTGAAAGGTTTCCAAAAGGCTGCGGCGTGACGATAAGTTAGAACCCACAAGCTTCCAAGGTGCCCAAAAGGCAACTCACAGCGTGGATACGACCTAGTACACCACTTCAATTAGCGGACAGTCACGTTGTGCAAGTACTTGCGGAGGAACGTACAATCAGCTTCAGGACGAAGGCGTCGTCTCGGAAAAGGCGGAAGTACTTGTACGACTGGTAAATAGTGAGGCCGTACATACTATACCACCCACAAGACATGTCAGTATACATTCGTTTCCTATCCGAGAGATGTAACCACTCACAGCATACCCAAGAACGTAGCGATGAGGAAAGATCCAAAGGTGTTATCCAAAGACGGAATCTTTGGCAAACCCGCCAAAGGGTTGAGGGACGCGTTAGGTGGAGGGGCGGCGGACATGGTGGCGACCACTGGGATAGTGACTATCCCCGGCCAGGCTGATATATGCCGTGTTCTGCAAAGGTGACGCCGTGTGCCGCCGTCTTGGAGGGACGGCAAATCGCATGCTGGTCACGATGCTTCCGTCAGGGCAGTGCCAGTATTGCATGTGGTAATTTGTAGGCGTGTACGAGAGCGCCTGGAAACACATCTCTGATAGAAACGCCTCCATGGACATACTTGGTGCTACCTGATCGCAGTGGAGTGAATATTTAGACCACGACACAGAGACTGTTCAGGACACCGCAGCTCGGTGCTCGGCGCTCAAGAAGAGGGATTACTGACTTTCGGGGCAGAGCGCCTGGGACCGTCTCTGATAGGGTTCAATTTGCAACGGGCATACTTCGGCTTACATGCCCAGGAAACTCTACACAGCCGAAGGGTCGCAATAGGTCGAAATGGACTCGCCTCTAGCCGCCGCTCTACTTGAAAGAGAGGCAAACAAAGACATCAGTGATGGATGACACCAGTGTTGTCACTGACCCCCTGTCAGACCGGTCAGACCACTCCGGCGTGTCTGACCGGTCAGTGATTGACCAGTCCGACTGACCACCAGATCTCGATAGTAGACGCCCTCAAGATCAGATCTCTCACCAATGTGGCGCGCAAGAGAAAGCGAGAGAGGGGAGGTGTTGGGGAGGCTCGAAAGGTTGTGCTCGAGGCCGGTCACCTTGCATTAGGATGAATATATAGTATCTACAGTATAAGGAACTAGAACTAGTATGTATGTAGTCAGAATATAAGGAAATGTAGGTAAAATGAAGTCTATGCGCGTGCGGCGGCGGCGGCCTCCGCCTCGACTGTATCATGCAGCTGTGCCTCTTGCACCAGCTCGCGGACGCCATCAGCCCAGAAAAAATCAATCCGCGCAGTGGCGGGGATACCAATAGCACGCCCTTCGGATGTATGGGAGCTGTCACGGTAAATGAACAGCTGCGACAGTGGAATGTTTGTTTTCCGGGTGCCAGCGTGAGTGTAGGATGCAACAGAGCCTCCGGAGTGTGCTAATAGCTCAGCGGTGGGGTCGGCGGGGAAGACGAGGGCGTTAGGATGGAGTCGAGACTCGCCGGGCTCCTCAGTGGGTGACTGCATCAGGAAACACCTTACTGGGCTGTTGCACCCAGCCAAACTTGGTCGTCCACTATAGTCACCGTAGTGCTCTGTAGGATCCCGAGTTAATATAGTCATATATTGTATTCTATACAATAACCTGGTGGTATATTGTATCCTATAGAGTGTCCCGGTGGTTTATTGTCCGATAAACACCATGATATCCCGAAGAACACATATAATGCATTTTTTAATGCTGTTGTACTGCCAGTATATCATAATATTATGAGAGAGATCACACAGTGTCCATGCGCTGCCCCAACACCAGTGTAGGTAAGTCCGGCCAGAATTCGTTGACAAGCGTCTATTTTGAAGTTTGGGCGCTTCGTACTTCAAACTCGCACTCAGCAGGACTTTTGGGCGCTTCAGCCCACTCTCTTCTGCCACTTCAATCGTCTGCCAACTGCCCATGCCCTGCTCTCTTTCTGCTGCAGCTCTTCTCTCCTCAGCCCGTTCTCACTTCATAGGTATGGTCACAGCCTGTCTAAACTCTACCCGCATATACATCTCCATTGCGACTCTAGTGCGGCAGCGCATCACATCCAACCCCGGCCGCAGGGTCTGCCATGGACAAGTGGGAGTACTTCGGGGTGCACCACCCACGCTCGGATCACGAGAGAGATATGGCAAGAAGGTGCGTAAGTCCCTCTATCTCACCTTCCATAATGCCATCAGCATCTCGCCCGCGATTGCCAGAACGAGTGTGTTCGGCGATGAAGACGCAGACGACTCCATCGCAATCTTCGAGGACATCGAGACGAACTTCCACGCGATCCTCAGTGTTGACAAGATCATTGTCGAGCAGAGGCTGCTCGGTCAGTGCCACAACCTCATCACCGCCTGACTTGTGAGTTCTACACTCCTATGAGCGCCATGACAATGAGCGAGAGCAGAACGCTCCCCTCGCGCTTCTCCGCGCCCTCCTTCCACTTCATCAACATCGACATCAGTCCTTGCCAACGAGGATCCCGATGCCCAGCGCGGGGCACAGCTTGAGCCCGCCCGCCTTGACGGCGTTATAGAGCGCTGCACCCTCGCCCTCCTTGGACGCGGCGCACATCTAGTTCGCGCTGAGCTTCACGCGCCCGAGGTCGCCGATGTTGGCCGCCGCGAGGTTCGTCAGGGACTCCGCCACAGCCATGCGCGCGAATGCGGCGGCGTCCAGGATGGCAACGGGGATGCGCTCGCCCATGGCCATAGCCTCGCCGGTGAGCACATCGGAGCCATGTGACGAGCGCGCCCCAGGTTCGTGCACGTGTCGATGACCTGCTGGCAACGCCGCTGCATCTTAGCATTATCCAGCTGGACGCTAGCGAAGTCGAGATCGGTGGACCCTGCGCCGGAGACTTGGCTGCTCGCTACTCTGCCACCGAGTCCGATGAGCAGCCCGGGGCCGCCGAGGACAATGATCTTCAAGTTCACGCCCGACAATATCTTCGACTTGTGTGCAAACGGAGGGCGGGCGTCGCCCAGCCCGCCCGCGATCATGCTCGGCTTGTGGTATCCCCTCACCTCTATCTGCCCACCATCGCTGAGCGCCACGTGTTTAGAAAACGTGTGGAAGTACCTCGCGAGCGCCGGGCGGCCAAACTCGTTGAATGCACTCGCGCCGAGCGGGTTCTCAAGCAATGATGTCCAGCGCGGGTGTGATGTGCGCGGGTCACCCAAAGTCGGTCCCCCACGGTTGCTCGAACCCCGGAATGAGGAGGTTGGACACGGTGAAGCCTGCGAGACCTGCTTTGGGCTTCGAGCCGCGTCTGACCGCACCTTCGTCGCGGATCTGGGCGATTTGCATTATCGCCTCCGCTTCGGCCTTGCTATTGTCCTGTCTCTGGGTTTTAGTCTACTACTGTTTCTAGTATATACTTGTATGTGTACATCTATATAATACTATCTATGTTTTGGGATCTAAATACCGCTGGTGTGTGCAGATAAAGTGAATTGGGATGGTAAAAAGTCTGTCTATGGGTGTTTATGTAGTGCTATATGGTGCTACAGATCTGCCACCAGAGCTCTGTGGAGGGGGGGGTGGCAATGGGGCTATGAGTTCTATATAGCAGCTGTAGCACAATGTTGCAACCAAAGGTTTTCCTGATGTGATCCAAGTCCTCTTCAGCGCGGTCCTCCCATTCAGCGGCCATCGAGTTTGCTATCAACTCTTGGGCCAAAGTGTCGAAGTCGCCATCCAGGAGCGTCGAATCAGCATGTGAATGAGGGGAAAGGGAGGGATTCTGATTGGTGACAGTGGGGTGAGCAGCAGGTGTGGCAGGAGGAAGACTGAGAGGAGCTGGGAGTGTTGGCGGACCCGCGCCGGGCGCAGCTGCCGCTGTGTTGACAGGTGCGGGAATATCTGTCCCAAACTTGCGCTTCTTGCGCATGTTCGGCTCTCTGATGGCAGCGGCGGCATGGCACCGATTGAGGTGCATCTTCACCTGCGTAGACTTATGAACCTTGGCAGGACTGAGGCGGGAGCGTCGGTCTGTGTGTGTTGCACCAAAGTCGCTGAAGACTCGTTCACTGTCGCCCGAGTTTGCAACCACAGAGAGGATCCGAACGGCCATCCGTGCGACGCCGGCACGTCCAGGCAGTGCGGGACCGTTTCGGGAGTGGTTGAGGAACTCCCATATCTGTTTGATGTTGACACGCTGTTCCCGGATCAATCAGAAACTGAATAGTATTTAAGAAGGCCAAAACATACTGCATTCCGGTGGTTGGCTTCTTCGAGGAACCCTTCTAACTCCATCGCCTTGGCTGTGAACTCATTCTGCCCTGCTGAGTAGTCGAGGATCCCCTGCATGAACGCGTTGTCGGTGTCGACGTTGAAAAACCGCTTATAGGTTCGACGAGCAATTGCAAGAAGGGCAAGGGGCCCGAGAGCTTCGCAGTTGAAGCAGTATCCTCGGATGTACGGATTGAAGAAGACGGCGAGTATAAACACGTCCTGATCGGCCTTCTTCCACCGCCTTTCAAGGCTAGCAATAACCTTATCGCAAACAGGCTGCTCAATATCCGGAGCAGTGAACGTCTGGTAGAGAGTCGCAAGTGTAAGAAGTACATGATCGAGCCGGGTGTCAGATGCTTGCATAAGGTTGGCGGCGACTGCGAGAGGCTCAAGGTACATGCGGACACTATGAGATATATTTTAATCGGTATTGCTATGATAATAGAGGAAATTGGCACACCTGCGTAGCGTTTCCCAAAAGTGATCCTCCTGGACTTTTGCGATGATCCAGCGTGCCTTCCCAATAGCTTCGGCGTCTCGGCCAACCGATTCGATGAGACGTTCCGAGTGGCGAAATACGCAAGTCCGTAGATCCGCAGAGAGAAGGAGCAGGCGCAGAGATGAGAGGAAATGGGATGTCCACCGCGTCTGGACTGGCCGGATGAGCGCGAGCGGCGCAGAATCGGGACGGCTGATCTTCTGTTCAGCCTTCAGGAGTTCGAGTGCGACACCGTGGTTATTAAACCACTTGACGATCTCTACACTGTCCCGTACAGTCGAGGAGATGCCCCCCACGCCCAGCAAGTCACCGACCACCAAGTTGATCTGGTGAGCCCAGCATGCAATGATGATAAGGTAGCAGAACATCTGGAGAAGAAGTCGGCGCGCCTTCTTCCCATCCGGCCCATCATCTGTACACCAGCCAATTACCTCGACCTCGTACTTATCCTGCATATACTGAATCACCGCCTTGATGAGCTCGAAAAGCCGGTCGCCTGTCTTGGGCTCCCCTGTCATGTCTTCCGTCTTCACAAGGTGTGGCTATAAGAGATATGTGTTAGTTAACAGTCATCATATATATTTCGCATTTTGTATGCTCAGCTCAGTTGCCAGTAGGCGGCACCCACTCACAGTGTATTCAACAGACATTAAAGAAGTGATGACATTCGTTTTTGCAGTATTCTTCCACCCATCACACTGCCCCATCGCCAGCCGACCTCGCACACGCTCTAGAGTGTCCTTTTCTGCTGCTACTGCTGCCTGATCAAGATGCATGCCCGACAGCGACCTGCGATCTGGGATGCGGGCAAGAGCGAGGTATTTTGCAAAGAAGCTGCGGAACTGAGGGTGATCGACCACATTCCACGGAATCTTGCACATTACAAAGACCTTGCATAGGTCCTGTCCGAAATCGTGTTGGGAGGCGTCATCCCAGAGTGGTGGGAAGGGTGGTTCTAGACCGGGCCAAGCCGAAGATGAGTCAGAACTTTCGCCATGTACTGAAGTTCGAGCACGTTTGGCTGGCGAGCCGTCGGCGACATCGGGAAAGTGTGTTCCGGAGTGAGATGGAAAACCGAAAGGAGCACCAGTACTTGCGGTGGTGAATGTGAATGGGGATGACGGGGTAGCAGCGCCAAAGGTGTAGGAGAGGGACCGGGAGAGGGGAGTTGCCGGTAACGGTGGGATTGAGTTCTCCACATTTGCCCTCGCTGTGCGATTGTCCGCCTTCTGTTTCTTCTCTAGAAGGGCAGCCTTGTCGGTCGCAGTTACCTCAACCCTGTCCAGATAACAGCACCTCCACGCGTGCGTGCGCATTGTGCTCGCGCGTCCATAGATCGGCTCAATAGGGTGTCCCGCAAGCTCGGCTTCCGTAAACGGGGTTTGCCGGAGCTCTGCATCTGTGCACGCTTTCGGCCCAAATGCTTCCGATTTTAAGAATACATCAATTTCTCTTCGACGTCGGGACTTTATGACAGCTTACGTACCTATTCTCCGCAGCTGATCCATTGACCGTGGTATATCCAGATGTCCCAGGGCGATGTTGGCGGCGTCAAGTGCTTGATTTCTTTCTATGTGCTTCGAAACGCAAGCCTTGCACCAGGCATTAGCGTATGATCCATTGCCGGCGAACTTGGTGCCCGTTGATTCAAAGAGGCGCCACCAGGCTCCCCGGTTGGGAGACATATTATGTAGAGAGGAGGGAACTGGAGAGAGATATATTTGAATCCATTCGTGCTACTATAATGGAGTCCAAGCGCGCGGGACGGTACTCAGAGTGGTTAGTAGCTCGAGGTCGAGCCGTTCCTGCTCCCTTTCCCAGGCCAGCGCCTATATTTTATGCACGTGCGATGTGACCGGTCTGACCGCCCTGGTCAGACCGGTCAGATAGCTGGTCATGTCAAAGTGGTCAATCAAAGTCTGACCGGTCAGACCCTTTCTGCCAACACTGGATGACACAGGATGATGGTAGGCGCTTGCACATCTATCTGCTGGGCATTGATGGATGTGACGTATCAGCTTGGCGCCGCCTTCGAATCTACACGACCTACGAACAAGTTGTCAGTCCCCGGCTTGCTACCTGCAGCTTCGGAAGGGGGACAAACCTAGGCAGCGATACAGTCGGGAATAGAATAGCCAAGCTTGATCTTCTTTAGTTTGTCCGCGTGCTCTACTCGCATACCGGCTCCGAAGAACATTTAGCTCAGGAATGACATAGCAGCGACAGGTCAACAACGGTGAATATCGGAGTCTGTTCAGAGCGACAACAACATAAACTATAAGCGTACATTATAAAACTGGTACATAGACTCATAACTCATAACTCCTTGCGAGTATATCGTGGGTGTGTCGTGAAATGTTTACAGGCGGAATATGCGGCGATGAAGGTGTACAACAAACCACTATGGAGAAATACCGGCCACGAAAGGAGAATCGCCCAACAGCAAGGGTATATCCGTCATAGACATAAACACAGAAAAGGACCACGCACTGTCCCGTGGCATTGCGAGCCCTCATCGCCTCGCAACATTCGTGGAGCTTCGATTTCGTATACCGCCGGTCAGATCTGTCTGCAGACGACCGTCCTCGTCAAGCGCAAGACTGTTCCGGTATCCCGGCCCGCCCGCGATTCCGACGTTGCTGGCATTCTTCTTCGAGTCCAGAGAGAACGCGTTGCTGACGACCGGCATGCTGAGGCGCCTGATCCACCCGCCGCGCGGCTTCTCTGGACGTAGTTGTAGCGGCGGTTCGGTGGGCCGGGAATCCCGACGAGGGAGCAAGTCGCGGGTCTTGTACTTGGAGGCAGAGCACACCTCACAACCACAGTAAGGAGCATGGTCGGCAGGGGGCAACACATTGGGTGATGACGGTTGGCTCGACGGCTGTCTCGAGGACGGCGCTTGTGAGGGAGGTGCGAGGTTGGTGCTGCTCTGAGAATACGAAGATGAGTACCTGGTGTCGATTGATGGTCGTTCAGTCGTGGATATCCGACGGCCCCCTGCGCCACGAGAGCTATCGTTCACGTATCCGTCGTTCCTGGCACCACGAACGTTGAGGAGCTGTTGGCGTTCTCTCTCGAGTTCGCGCGACTGCTGCTCGATCTCCCGCTCCTTCATGCGCAATTCGAGGTCGCGCTCGCGCAGTTCGAGTTCCTCCAGTTCTTCGATGCGTTGTCTCCGTAGCGCGATCTCATCGGTGGAGGGTCCTAGAGGAACAGTGTATCGAGCTGCAGCGCTGCTGGGAGATTCCCGGATGCCCGAGGTCGGTTCAGGCATGCGGGAGTAGCTGTCAAGGGACATGCGAGCCCCTTCGCGAGTCGGCGATCCAGGTGACCGTGGCGGGACACTGTGTGGACCAGCGGTAGGCTCGTATCGATGAGCCAAACTTGAGACACTGACTGGGACCCGAGGGAGCTCCCTGGGTGGAGGAGATGATGGACCATCCTGCGAACGTGGGTAAGATACATGTGCTAACAGTTGCACTGGACACTTACCCCGCGCGCATAGCGATCCCGAAGGGCGGCTACCACACTACCACTGCCATTACTCCTGCCGGTGTCACTGCGTTCCACGACTCTGGCAAGAGAAGGCTCTGCGGCTCTTGACCTTTCTGGCCCACGTCGTACTCCGAATTCGGCATCGTCTGAATAGTCTCCGCGCTGATACGTCGCTACAGCAGTAGGCGGAGACTCCGAGGATGACAAAAGCGCTCGCTTCTCAAGCTGCGGAGACACCTGCTGAGGTGCTACAGAAGATGAATCGGTAGATGTGGAGGGGGTCACTGGGTTGTATGGGGCTTGTGACGAAAGTTGTGGATCGTTTGTGGGGGGGTCTCGCTCGTTCTTCTCAGTCGATGGTAATGTCCCCTGTGACCGGTGCGTCGGATGAGGCGGGGGTGTAAACAATTCGGTTCGAGGAGTGGGAGGGGACCGGCTGTCGTCAGTCAGAGGCGGAGTGCTAGTACTCTCTGGGGTGGGTGACTCTGTCAAGCGTGGGAAAGGCGCAAGCCCAGAACTACCCTGGGAGTTCTGGGATATGTCGGAGCGGGTCTCGAGAATGGGTGTGTGAGCGGGAGATCCAAATTTACTCCCACCAAGAGGAGGTAACGGATAATGCGATGGAGGGGAAGGGAATGCTGCGAGCGATGCCAAAGTGTCATGGCTCTTTCGTTCATCGTTGTCGGCAACAGATTTGCGGTCCTCTGATTCTTTGACCGAATCCTTCAGCGAGCGATCATCCAAAGTGCGTCGGTCCGCCGACGGAGACGGGGGAAAATACTGCGGCGGGGGCACTGGGGACTGGCCAGGTGTAACAGCGCGGGAAGTAGATTCCTGCTCTGAAGCATTGCGCGAGGAATACTGAGGTGCTGGTTTATCGGAAGGCGGAGGGGCCAGCTCCCTGGCAGGCTCGTCAGGAAGTACTGAATCGTGATCGTTGGTCCCTGAAGGGCTGGAGGGAACCTCCTCCTCACCCGTACCCTTGAGGTCCGGCAGATTAGGAGGCAGGTTACCTGACCACCCACCTTCGCAGAGCGCCTTCCACTGTCCCAGAGGGCCGACGGTGGGTGAGAAACGCCGGATACTCTCGCAGCCCCTCGCCCACTCGGCGTCCGCAACGCGCGAGAAACTAGCAGCAAGCGTATACATCGTGGTGCTGTGTCGCTGAGTGACAAGGAGGGCATGGTTGCTGATATTTCCAATGAGCGCAGCAGCATGCCATGCAAGATATAGGTACGCACTACTTCTCTCGATTCACCTCTGGACCGAGCGTGCTCAACAGATTGATGTAGCGGGTGTGCTCTTCAGCTGCATCGCGTGGACTCTTCTTTGCCTTGCGCTCATAGATCAGCCCCGCTTGCTTTATCTTCTGATTTGCGGACGCTATCTTCTCGTCGTGGGTCCGTTCCTCTTTCTGTGCAGGTTCTGTACCCATGTTACAATGTTATATCAAAAAACTACTTACCGCTAACTTCTTGAACCATTTCTTCACCTCTGCGCTTACGGAGTCGCACTCCTTGTCCGCAAACTTTGCGAACTTGGCGTCCACTTCGGACATGGACTCGAAGATCGTTGCGCTCGCATTGAGAGCATTGGCTGCACGCTTTGAGTCCGTGCCTTCGCATTAACGCGTCTTACTACGCACCAGGTATCTCAGACACGCATTTGGGGGTCGCCGCCTCCCTGAGAGCCTTGGCTAGCTTCTTCTGAAGCTGCACGATCGCATTGGCAGCGTCGCAGTAGTCGTTGAGAACGTTCACAACAGATTCCAGAGTCTTGCACGACTTGTGTATTTCTGCGCGTTCAGCCAGAGGCGCCGCCGAGGACGCCATGTAGACCGGTCAAGAAAGCCAGTGTGATTGTCAGTGTGATTGTCTAAGCAGAATACACGACGCGGACGACGGTGAGAGCAGGAGCAATCGCGAACGTTTTAGTTTAGACTTAGCGCGCCGCAGTGCGGACCGTGCCGCGGAAGTTCAAGCGGAGACCCAAATAGTGATCCGCGATATTGACTCTTATTGACTGCCTCAGAGTACTCCTCACTGATTTGAAACGTTCGACATGCGAGGAGTTACTAGTATACCTGGTACCAACAGCAGTACTAGTACTGCGCGCAGGTGCATATGATTAATGCCAGGCGTCAACCAACAGTTTGATGTATACACATCGAAGGCGGGCATGTAAGTACGCAGTATCGGTCTTTACGCTGGACGAAGCTTATGCTGAGGCCGCCTTTCAACTATCTATCTTGAGGCTTCGTCAAGAACCGTACTGCATTTGAAGGGTACGTTGATACATGTTATATAAATACTAAGCAAACCCAGTCCGATACGCAAATAACAAACGGAACGAATACATGACTCTCACGCCGCGTCGCGTTGACATCCCCGGCAAGCCTAAAAATACCCTTGACCTAGATGACCAGAAACGTCATGCAATACCTTGATATGCTCCTTATGTTCCCAATTCTGTCTCTGTGTCTGCTCCCTCTCCGTCTGGTACACCGCTACAAGCTGGACAGACAGCCTGAGGCCGCTTACACGTTTCGTTGATCACCCGCGAAACTTCTGCGTGTCGTCCATATCCGCATCCTGTGCCATCCCATCCAGCGCACCATTCCGTAAAATGCGAGAAAACACTCACTGTAACGACGAAGCGGTCCATGGCGATGTGCACCTCGTGTGAGGGCATGCTGATGTGATTCCCCGTACGGCTCGACTGCCGGAACCTGTCCACCATCGAAGGCCTGAGTGTCTCGTGGTCGGACGCCGGCTGGCTGTCGGCGAGCATGCCTAGCACGTATTCGCGGCTGTTCAGCCTGTGAGGGCAATGAGTCGAGTCAGCGGAAGTGCGGGGGAGGATAAATGAGGAGCGCCATACGATGTGAGCAGAGCGTTGGCATAGACTATGGCGAGAAAGCGAGAGCCGTCAGTCGAGATAAAGCGGAGAGCTAAGAGCGGGGAAGGGACGAACGTTTGCCGAGCATGAAGTTGAAAAAGAGGACATATAACGCGTCGGGCGCTGCTATGTACTGCCGCCATATACATTGGTCTCTATATCAGCTGGTGAGTGTGTGATAGGACGTACCGAGATCATATTTGCGACGTTGAATGCACTATATATTGACGGGGGAACTAAGAGTGGGCAACACATCTCGGTTCGAACAGCTGAGTCACTTACGCAGTGAGCAGGCCGGTGGTGACTGATAGTAGAATGAGCTTTCCGATCATGTCGTTCGACCTTCAGGATGAGGGGCGTGTTAGCATCGCGGAGGGGATAAATGTAGGGTAGTAGGTGACACACTTGCGCAGGCCTGTACGGCGCGTGTGTAGGTAGAATGCAAGAGAGAAAGATATCATGGTTTCTGTGGCAACAGAGATGCTCAGACCCGCGATTCCGTGGTGCTGCAGGTGAACGAAGGGTGAGCGACATTTGGATCTGCGCGCCGTGTAAATGCAGAACATACCCGGAGAACTCTCTCAGCCTCTAGGATTCCTGCCAAAGGGTATCTATGTGTTGAAATGTTGCAGGATTAGCCATGAGGACACCCGTACTGGCGCTGTGAGCTTACCCTCGGATAGCATATGCTATAACGGGGGGAGACAAACTTGATGAGTTCGGGGTTGGCATGGGACGCGCAGCGTACTTACCGAGATTTGTACCTAATCCACGAACAAGCAACTTCGTGAGCAAGCGTCGGATCGCGGTGAGATATGGACATACCAAAGTTTGCGCAAGAGAGGATAGCCTGGAAGGAGCATCAGCCACATGTCCGAGCGCGAGCGCCATACGTCATACCGCGACGAGTGTGAGAGAATACATCTTGCTGACTGCAGGTGGGTCGGTACGGATAACGCGCGACAGCAGGAACTAGACATACCTCTCCAGATGCGGAAAGTTAAAAATCTGGGGAAGGCATAGGCTTCATATATCTTGGGATACTCGATCACTTGACTTACCCATTCAAAATGATAGCGAGAATGGCCTACGACTAAGAGTCAGCGTTATCTCAAGGCACGTAACGCACCACTCACGTTAAAAACAATCTCAGTCTAAGAAACCATAGCTTGATAAATATCACCTCAGGCGAGCGGAACGCTAAATGACCTACCGGGACGCTCCTGAATGAGAGCGTCAGTTAAGGATATCGAGTGCACTGCCAGCAGCAAACGTACCATACTAGCAGGAAGACCTTGACTGGATTCGCAAAATCTAACACAAGATAAGAGTACACGGCGTGAATAACAATCGCCTGGTGGGTGCTGTCGAAGACGCTGCAAAACAGAGTAAATAGCCGTCTCTACAAATAAGCGGCTATATAGAAGATACACACAGCAGCGTCGCCACCTAGACATGAGATGAGCACATTCCCATTGGAGAGGGACGTATGAAGACGGACCAAGAGCCACATGAGCCAACCGTCGCTCTTGCCTCTTGAGGAGCGGTAGTAATGCCACGTCTGGAGGCACGTTACACCGTACAACCTGTCAGATAAAATCAGTCAATAGATATCTTGAAGGAGTGTAGGAGAGCAAAGACGCACATTGACGATATACATACGCCAAGGAAGGTCACCCCCAGCGTGTCGCCGATATTAAAGCCTGCGAGCAGGGCGGCTGCCATTGTTGTGTACGGGGAGTCAAGCTGGAGGAAAAGACTCAGGCTACAAGACGTCACATAGTATGAGCTCGAACAAACCAGCGCGGAATAAGACAAGGAAACTGACCTCAAAGCAGCCTGAGGGGAACGAGGGCGTGTGTGGATGAGAAGTCAAGGTCAACAGCGGGGCTGAGGCAATCTCCCTTAAAGGTGTGTTTATATGCGTCCCACCCGGACAGTCGGTATGTGTCCAATATGCATTGCTTTCATAAAGTTACGAGACACGTCGAGTGGTCGATGCTTGAGCGCTGAGCGCTAGATACACAGGGTAAGCTCACACGCTCGTTATTACACAAGACGACATCTCTTCTCCCTAGTTTTCCGGCGGTGGAATACGAGAAGAACGTCGCGGGGGATGATAGATAAGATGGACAGCGGAGTGCCGATGATGCTCCTTGCCGTCAGTACTTCCTAGCGCGTACACATTAAGGGCGGGAAGAATGCGGCACGGGTCCCCTCGAGAAGACTGGTGCGTCCGATAACATAGACGACAGCTCGGATGCGCCCCTGTTCTGACAACAAAATTGAGTGCCTCCTTGATGACCAGTGTAGCCTGCGATCACAATGGATGAAGGATCCCGTACAGTCTTGAGAGAGAAGTCTCCGACGGTCCTTGATAGACAACGGCTGAGAGAATCATGGTGCGCAGTAAGGCGCGAGTCATGATTAGCACCTGAACTTAAAGCTTTAAAGGCCGTCGGTCAGGATCTCTACACAACGCGGCGCCAGGGGCTCGGGACACCTGCAGCAAGGAGTATGGCTCACGAGTAGATGCATTGGAGCGATGTCCTTCTGCGACCAGTACTTGCTTTCGACTACCAGTATTATTATTGTATTTCTGCGTGGTGAGTACTGAGCGATGCTAATGTTTTTAGCTTGCATGGGCTCATCCAACGGGCGTTATACCATGCCGCCGGGGAAGTTCGCACCATGATCCGTATGTGAGCGGCGCTGGATTGACGGTGACGGGGAGCGACAGTAGGTTCCTGATGAGTGACAGTAGGTTCCTGATGAGCTGCACTACACCTTGAATTGTAGAACACCTGGCGGTGCGACTTATCAGTGATCTTGTAGTCGTGCGAGGCGGCGCTGCAGCCTGTGTACCAGCAGACTCAGCAGGAAACATGTGCCCGCAGCGAGGTGTTGTATTTTCAAGGATGTCGCGTCAGTTGAGATCGCACCGTGAGTGAGTGAGGTCAGCGGGCGTCTCCGGGTCCGCTACGGAGCTCCCCGGATAGAGCTGTTTCTGACATCCTGTACATCATCATCGTGTCAATGATCTTCGCTCTCACGTACGTCTCTACTATTCTAGTTCAAAGCTCCCGCGTTACTCCCTCACTCACTCCCTGGGGGGTATCCATGTCGTTCCATGTATTGGGGCAGGAGACAGACCCCAATGTTGCAGCGTTTGTCGAACAGAGATCCTCATTGAGGTCCTTGTATACGGCGGGCGAGTCGCCAGACGTACGCTGTCGGCGCGGCGGTGACAGTGCGACTGCAACAAGTCGGAGGAGAAATAACGACCATTTCCGCAATACACGTGATGTATATTCCTGCGTGTAGTAACCGCAGCCCAATATTGCGTACGCCGCTGGCAGCCGTCCATGTTCACCACTCCACCTATCCCAATGGTAATCAGCTCGCCGCAAACATATACAGAGTCCTGGCTACCGGGATACGACGGCACGCAATTCTACACTCGCACCTATGCCTCAGATCGCCCTCGTGCCGTCCTCCTCTTCGTCCACGGCTTATTCGACCACGTCGCTCGCTACGATTGGGCCCACGCTCATTGCGCCGCCAAGGGCGTGAACGTATTCACATTCGACCTGCGCGGCTTCGGGCGCACCGCGCTCGACACTGCACACAAGAGCGCGACGAGTTCATACGGGTGCACAAACCTCCACGCGCAACTGAGTGATATGGAGTGGTGGGTCAAGCATATCCACAGGGAGTATCCTAACCTCCCCATTTTCACGATGGGCCATTCAATGGTGAGTACGGCTCGGAGAACTACAAACTCATGTGGCCCGTTGACTCACGATTGTGGATTTAGGGCGGCGCGCTGATCCTCGGGTTCGCGACTCGCACCGCGAGCTCTCCGCCCCCCTCGCAGGACTCCATCGCTCTTATCTCGGGCGTCATTCCATCCAGCACACTGCTTCTGCAACATGTCCACCGAACAAAAATCATTCGTTGGATCGCAATGAGGCTGCGTGCCACATTCCCAAACCTGCCGTACATCGTATCCTTACCGATCAACGTGAGGAGTTCCGCTGTCTCATCTACGCCCGCGGCGTCTCACCTCGCGTCCACAGTACATGTCGCACGACCCCGCTATTGGGCCTGCTCTAGCCTCTGATCCTCTAGTGATACCGAGGGCATCGATCACATGTCTCACTGATATGCTGAACAACGTGCGAGGTCTCACTCTAGTTCTTGTGCGGCTTAAAATAAACGACGAGTAAACAGGGGGAAGCGTTGTATGAAGGTGAATACCGCGACTGGCCAAAGAAGCTCCCGGTATGCATCTGCCTTCTTGACATCTATACGCTCGACCTACTCACACATGTCCAACTACAATACAGGTACTGTTCGTCCAGGGCACTGCCGACAAAGTGAGTCTGCACAGCGGGGTCACCCGCCATGCGCGTTGCTGATTCGGCCTCATTAGGTAACGTCGTTTGAAGCCGCTAAGGAATTTTACGAGAACTTGCCTGCCGATGACAAGCGTTTCATCACGATCCAGGTATGTGATTCTTCTTCACAGCAGCATACGCAGTCCCTCAACACCTCAGCGCAGGATGCGTACCACGAGCTAGTAAACGAACCCAACGGCGTTAAAGAAAAGTACATGGACGATGTCATTGCCTGGATCTTGGAGCATTCCCCATGAATTAAGATCATGGTGTACGCTTGTCAGACGGCCGTCGCGTGCCCGACTGCTTACTCCGCAGATAGAGTTAGTGAAACGGGTGGGATTTTTTCCGGATATCTGCTACTTGAGTATTAATGTAACAGCTTGTCATTTTATGTATGAAGGTGCCATGAGCCCAGGACTGAAGCTGATACTGTACTGATCAGACCCTAGCGGGGCGTCACACGTCACAAGGGGGTCCCCGCCCCGCTATGTTTTGACCGGTCACTGGTCACTTGGGGTTTTTAGCCCATAAGCGCCCAATTTGGGCTCCGAAATGGGCGCCAAAAGGCCGTATATGGTAATTTTGGGCGCTTCCCCGCTCGCCCGGATCGTATGCAACCTGTCACTGGTCACAACCGGCCCCGCTAAGGTCTGATCAGTACAGTACCTCTTCTGAGTATCTCGCGTGGTGAAAGTTAGATGCACTGCCGACGCTCTCATCACCTGCTGGCAGGTCACCGTGCCGGTCCGGCTACTCTTCAACGTTTCAGCTCATTCATGTCAATCAGGGACCCTCTCCAAGAACGTGCGTAAGCTGAAGCAGGACCCCCGACAACCGCCCAAAATGCCTGATGACGCCGACCGCGATTTTGCCCAAAATGTCCGGGGTCAACAGGCCTGTTAGACGCCCACTTTTGTCCGGATAAAATCAGGCTTTCGGCCCCTAAAAAGCCAGAAAATGTCCGAAATCCGGCGCTTAACCACCACAGGCCTGATTTTCGGCGCTCAATGTGTGTTTAGCGCCCGCTTGGGCCGAACCTGATGGCTCTTTTTGGCATCCATGTCCGGACCATTCCACAGGCCTTTCGTCTAAGCCCTGTTTTGTCCGGATGCGAGCAGGCATACCCCCTCCAGAACCCAAGATATTGTCCGGACGGTCATCAGGGATATCCTCCCATTGTCAGGGGTCCTGCTGAAGCCCTCCTCGATACTCAGACCAGTGCGCGCGGCTAGAGTGAAGACACCGACCATCATCATGATCGCCGGCTCATGTACTGACGGGTGGTCACTGGTCAGGAACACGTGAAACGGCATACTTGGGCTGCACTGCAATATTGTGACACCCGAATAGGCCTCCATACGTAGTAGGTCTCCTTATGGGCATCCGCTCGGGCGGGTGCACTGATGCAGCGGCGGTGAAGATCTTCAAGCCGTATGGTATCCAGCGAAACCTTGGGGATGCAGTGCTCGCCGGTGTCCGGCGATCTCGGTATGTTATGTGTCAGTGCGAATGTGCCGGTGAGACGTTCGAATGAAGTAGAGAAGGACACTGGCCATCCTACTTCCCATGTGCAAGGCAGAATCAAAATGAGGTAAGCCACTCGCAGTAAGGTGAAACTGCCCACTGCTCAGTGCAGCTTATTCTGGCCTCCCACAGTGTGCTTCGGTCAACTTCCATCTTTTTATCGAAGACATTGGTTTGACGCCCCTCCCGGGCAGCTCGGTAGCGCCGAGTCCTTGACGAATCGAAAGTCGCCGTATAGACAATGGCCCGTCGGACAACCGCTTGCATTGGGACATCGACGGTGGGTCAGGGCCGCGAAGTGTCGAATTGTACCCTGAACGAGCGCGTCTAACTCTTCATGTGTTCTCTCTTTAGCCAGGTACCACGAACTTCTGGGACAATACCTCAGCTGACATGCACATATGACGGGCGCCAGCGGACAAAACCTTCTTCAGTTCGTTTCGAAGGATTCAATTCAGTGGTGTGTCTTGAAAACATCATTTCAAGTTCATATTCTGGTTTTGTAACATGTTTATTCCGTTTCGGGACGCTAAGTTCATTTCGGGGCATGACTTCCAATTCGGGACACCGGGCCGGGTGGGCGCTCCGCTGAGGGCGCTTCTTTGCTGCCAACATATAGTACTCTGGCCGTTTGAACTCGCATGCTACCCCGTACGTCTTACTGCAAGCTAGTGGAAGGTTACTCATCAAATATAATCTACCCATTCCATTCTATAGTTGCTCGCAAGGTATGGCTTTAAGAACGATAACAATCGAGATACTTATTCATTATCTGACATACTGTGATTCGCAGTTATGATGTCGGCCAGTACTAGTAAGTAGTACAACGCACCAGTAGTATTATGCCCAGGTGGTAGTGGGCCCGAAGACGGTCTATTATACATGTAAGCAAGTGATACACTGCTTTCATAGAGTATATACACAGTGTGACTTACCTACTACTAGTAGCCCAGCAAGACCCGCCGCTGCAGGCTTGTGTTGTTCATGCTCACGGTCACTCTAGTCAGGATTGTACTAAGATACAGTCCCACTTACTTACCTATTTCGTGTTATACCGCGCCCGACACTGCAAAGTAGTCACTTGTCTCGTCTTGTACATACAGTATACTCGCTCAGCATATGCATACCGTCTTCGTCGCGTGGCCCAAGCTACTGGCACTAGTATCTATTCTATATTCTTATGTACTTTACATAGTGCGTATGCTTCCACAATCAATGTTCATCAACGCCGGCCTCACGCCTCATTAACTCTCACTCTCTGCTCTTCCTCACTGGGCTCAGGTACCATTCACAGACTCACTCAGGTTCCCTCGCCCGTGCTTGAGTCCCGTCCTCACTGTATCCCTCGTTTCATCTCTGCTCCTCTAGGTAATCTGCGCGTTATTTTCATGATATAGATCTGAAGGTCCTCGTTCAACTAGAGGTAACACATTCCATAAGTTGACCGGGTTTGATCAAGTCCTACTGCTGATAACTTACCCGGCTGGGCTGCTACTAGCAGCCCCACTTCAGTTTTGACTATGAATATCACCTACATAGTATACTGTAGTTACACTCTAAGCTGTAAAAAATACGATAGCATGACTCAAGGCCTTCGGTACAAACGAGAATATATAGGCTGACACACATTAGATGTGCACAGTACCGGGGATGTCACCCAGTGAGTTGCGAGGGTGTCGTGGTGTCATGACGTCATATGCTCTCTCATGCACATGGCCCGGTGCCTGCTTAACAGCTTCTTCGTGTCCCTGATGCATCTGAAAGCGAGGTCATGGTGGACGAAGTAGAAAAACCAAAGTGAATTGCGGTTCTGAATGTGAAGCGCCCGCATCAATCATTGTCCCGAAGTGGAAGAGGTGCCGCAAAATCGGATTCTGAAGTCGAATATTTTTGTCCGCACGCGAATACTTTTGTCCGCGGGGACCCCTCATATGCACACCGTCCGATGTCATCCCCCCACCAGTGTCTTGCCATTGACTGTCACTTTGATATCTCCCCTGCTCAGCTTGTGTTAAGACGATGCCCAGTGGTTCGCTTGTTAGGCTTTCAGCACAGGGACTTAGACGCTTCACACAGAGGGATCGAGGTTCAGAGGGGAGGTTCGAAGGGCGATAGATAACCAGGTCGAGCTGAGGTTCTCCTCAGCTCTCCTACTCGTATATATACATGTGAGACACTCTGTAACCATGAGGCACAGCCTGCAGGTAACCACACCATAGCCATAAGGTACTGAAATGCGTAGCAGAAACACACCGTAGCCATGAGGCACTGAAACACGTATCCAAAACACAAGGTAACCACGAGGCAGAGTCCGTGACTGATTCCAGACATAACGTGTGACCAAACGTTACTGAAGCACGTACGGTTGTAACATAACCCCCTTTCTATGGTAGGAAGTCGCCCTCGACTTCTTCAGATAGTGTCGCGGAAGTGTTGAAGCTCCGGCAAGCGTGGAGGAGAGCGAGGGGACGCAGTTCCGAACCAAGGGCAGTCCGCATCGAGATGTCCTGCACCCCACATCCTGCACCAACGACACTGTCTTTGGGGACAGTATAGCGTTCCGTGGCCGACGATGACGCAGTTGAGACAGAACTGTTCATTGGCTATTGCGTCGAGGATGGGGTATCGACTGGTAGTCGTGTTTTCCGCAGCGACAGGTACCGGAGTGGCGTAGGATGGGATTGATAGCTGCAGTGGAGGGGGGATTGGAAGTGGTGCTTGCCATGGTACGGGTCTGGGGGTGTCAGGACGAGGACGTAGGGGTTGGATCTGTTCGAGACGAGGTCGAACATATCGTGCTTCAGGGGCCGGGGATAGCGCGCGTGTTCGTCGAGACGATGCTGGACCTCCCGGATGCTCGGTTGGCTCTGGTTCACCGAGTTCCGGTACGATTCGTCCAAAGAACTGTTGGAGGCGGTGTCGGTTGGTGGGCCATGAGAGGGCATGGTCGATGTTCTCTCGTGCGTCCGAGAGGTGTTGCATCCCTTCGTCGAGGTGGCAGAGCGCGTGCGCCGCTTCTTCCCCGGGGACATTCTCCAACGCTTGTTGTACTGCTTCGAGGTGACGGATTACGCGCCTTTGGTAGAACTCCTGACTGACCACTACCCATAGGTTGTAGTTGCGTCTCGAAAGGGCTTCGTCAACTATGTCTTCGAGTTTGTCTTGAGTGTCGACGGCTTGTGCATAGGCTACAGCGAAAGCTTCTATCCGTGGGTCCGACAATTGTACCGCTTTAGATTCGTGAAGAGTTTCCTCCGACGAGTTCGACAATTGAGTGGGTGCGATGTTTTCGTCGACAAACACGTAACTGGCGGTGTCTTCGACGGGTGTGTTAGGCCGAGTCGGGACCCAGGTATTGCGCGAGAATGGGAGTTCCATCCCCATGGCTGGTCGCAGTGTCTTCGACGGTGGTGGGAGAGAGTGGGTCGCGGTGGTCGAGGAGGTGTTGGAGGAGTGAGAAGTAGAGTTGAGAAACGTATCTGAGGAAGGCGAGAGCGAAGAGGAATGCGGTGAAGGTAGTGATGAGGACGGCGACTATGTTCCCCATGCGTTGAAGTCGTCCTTTTTGGGGGGGTAGTCCCTGGAGAGGAGGGTCCTCTCGAGTAGTCGTTGAGAGAATTCTCGCAGGATGTAGGCGATGGCTGCGAGGGAGATGGCGAAGAGGGCAAGAATGTAGAGGCAGAGGAGTACGAGGAGTGCGAGCATGTTGAGGTTTTAGGCCAGTTTCTTGGCCCGCTTATATCCTTCTAGGAGCTCCCGGGCATGAGGCAGCAGCATGTCTTCCGGTTCCCATGTATTTTCGGCACTGGAGTATCCTTTCCACTTGATTCGGTAACTGATTCCGCCTCGTTGCTTCTTGTGTCCCACGATGGCCTCAACTTCGTATTCTTCTTGATCGTCGATCAGATCAGGTGGAGGGCGCGTGTAGTTGGGGCCGTGTGTGTCGTTTTCCTTATAAGGGGTGAGGAAACTTGTGTGGAACACGGGGTGGATCTTCCATGTTTCAGGTAGCTTGAGACGGTAATTGAGGGTGCTGATGACTTCGAGGATTTCAAATGGTCCTTCTCGTTTGGGCGCAAGTTTCCTGGTGGCGTATGACAGTTTCAAATTCTTGCCTTCGAGCCAGACTTTCTGCCCTTTCTTGAAGGGGATGAACTTTCCCATAATGCGGTCCCTCATTATTTGCCGGGCTAACTCATGTGCCGCTAGCGCTTCGTCACGTGCCTTTTGCAGGTTGGTTAGGCGGTCTTGTACCAGGGGGACATTGGTCCTTGGGTAGGCAATAGGGATCAAGGACGGGTTGTATCCCATCATGAGGTAGAAGGGAGAGGCGTTTCTGGCTGCATGGGCTCGTTGATTGTGCGCTACTTCTGCATCGATCAGGTGTCTTGACCAGGTGTCTGGTCGTCCTGTGCAGAAGATCCGGAGATAGACTTCAAGTTCCTGATTGGCTCGTTCCGTTTGTCCATCGCTCTGTGGATGATACGCGGTGCTGAGAGACAGTGTGATCTTCAGGAGTCTTCCTAGTTCCTTGGTGACATGTGATGTGAATTGTGGTCCTCTGTCGGAGATGATCTTTTCTGGAAGGCCAAAACGTCGGTATACGGTTTGATACATGAGCGCGGCTGTTCCGATGGCGTCGATGGTCTTGTTGCATGGTGTAAGGATTACCCCCTTTGTAAGGCCGTGGTCTACCATGACCATGATTGAGTCAAAACCATCGGATGTCGGTAGATCGGTGATGTAGTCGACAGAGACTTGCTGGAAGGGTCGTGTGACGCCGTCAGCCGAGATGGGGTTCAGCGGTGGTGTGGTGGGATGTGTATTGATCTTGTTTTGCTGGCATTCTGTGCACCCTTCCACGTAGCGAGACACCATAGTGTGCATTCCTGGCCACCAGTAGTCACGTCGTAGGAGTTCTAGTGTTTTGAAGCGTCCGGGGTGTCCCATTGCCGGGGTGTCATGGTAGCGTTGGATTAGGTCTCTCCGAAGTTGTTCATCAGCGGGGACGTAGCATCTGTTCTTGAAGAATACCATTCCGTCCCGTTCTTCCCAATCCGATAGTGCAGATTTGATGGGGGGAAGTGTTCCGGTCTTCAGCGCCATGTGTATTGCTTGGAATATCTGGTCTTTGATAATGAACTCTCTGAAGCGTGTTTGCAGTTCGGAGTCAATCATCCTGACAAAGAGATGTTCGGGTAGGAGGACGCGGTCATTATTGTTGTTCTTCTTATCATGGCCAAGGTCGTGTCGTCTGGACAGGGTGTCGGATTGGATCATGTCTTTTCCTGGGACGTGGTGTAGCTGGATGTCGAATTCTGATAGGAAGAGTAGCCATCTTGCTTGCCGTCGGTTCAGTCGGTGGGCATCACGGTAGTAGGTCAGGTTCTTGTGGTCAGAAAGGACTTGTACTGGATGAGGTGCTCCGAGGAGGTAGTGGCGCCATTCTTGTAGAGATCGGATTATCCCTAGGAGTTCTTTGTCATAGATCTCGTAGTTTCGTTCTGCGTCGTTGAATCCTTTGGACAGGTATGCGCATGGATGGAGGTCGCCATTTTCGTCTCGTTGTCGGAGGACAGCTCCTGATGCAAAGTCCGATGTGTCTGATTTGATGAAGAATGGTTTGGAGATGTCAGGCATTAGCAGGACGGGTGCTGTGGTGAATCTGTTCTTCAGGGTGTCAAAGGCTTGCTGACAGGCTGGTGTCCATTCCCACTTGGTGTTCTTTCGGGTTAGGTCGTTCAGCGGTTTTGCAATATCCGAAAAGTGGTCGATAAAACGCCTGTAGAAGTTGCCAAAGCCCAAGAACGACCGTACCCCTTTGACGTCAGTGGGTTCTTTCCAGTCCTGGATGCCTTTCAGCTTGATAGGGTCCATGGCTACCTGGTTTTCCCGGATGATCATCCCAAGATATTCCACTTCTGGTGCGTCGAAAGTGCATTTCTCCAGCTTCAAGAACAGGTCATTTTCTTGTAGCCTTTGCAGCACCCTTCGTGTCCGTTCTTTGTGTGTCTTCTGGTCTTTCGAAAAGATGAGGATATCGTCCATGTAGATCACAAGCCATCCTTCGTTGATCATGTCTTTGAATAGGGTGTTCATCATTGCCTGAAAGGTTCCTGGGGAATTGCATAGTCCGAAGAACATGACCATAGGTTCGAATAGTCCACGGTGGGTCTTGAAAGCTGCTTTCCATTGATCACCGTCCTTGATCCGCACGTTGTTGTAGCCTGATCGCAGGTCTAATTTGGAGAAGACCTTGGCACCTTGCAACTTGTCAACCAGTTCGGCTACTAGCGGGAGCGGGTATGCATCCTTGATGGTTCCTTCGTTGAGGTAGCGGTAGTCTTGACATGGCCGTAAAGATCCATCCTTCTTACCAACAAAGAATAGTGGTGATGCCATTGGGGATTTGGATTCGCGAATATAGCCTTTCTTTAGGTTTTCATTGATGAATTCGTCGGCTGCTTGTTGTTCCTGTGGAGACAGCCGATATGGTTTGAAATCCTTAGGCACGAAATCCGGTTTCAGTTCAATGGCATGGTCCCAGGGTCTTGAGGATGGGAATCGTTCTGCCGCTTTCTTCTCAAATACCGATGCAAATTCTTGGTATGCTTCGGGTAGGATCTTCTGGTTATTCCCGGATGCTTGTTGTGCGAGCGCCATAGCTGGGTTGATCTTGGCCCGTATCCAGAGATTCATAGAGTAGATGAAGCTTGTTCCTTCCGGTGCTCGATAGATTTGTCCTACTCGCGGGCAGGGACGGACTCGCTGGTCTTGTTCCTCTTGAGGGTCTTCTGTGGTGAGTTTGTCTCCTAGCTTCAGGTAATCCCCGTGGTGCTCAATGGTCTTGTCCAGGTACGCTAGTATTAGATTGTCAGTGCATTGTTCTTGGTGCTCATCATTTGGCGTGGGTAATTCCGCAAAGGGTGCTTTCATGGTGTCCTGTTGTGCAGTGGTGCTGCCTTCTTCCGACTGTTGGCGCATACTATCTTCAGGAATATCTTCTATGGTTGTCTTCCGCATGATTCGTCCAGTGAAGTGGTTCTGTTCTGGGAACCAGAGCTGTCGCAAACGTTCAGAGAGTTGTAGATTCACTTTTGCTGGGTCGATGTGAAGGGAGCCTCGGGTGAAGTCAATTTCGGCGTTGACCCTTTGCAGCCAAGGAAGCCCTAAGATGATCTTCTCCTTTCCTAGAGAGGTGACAAGCATGCAGACAAGATGTCGATGTCCTCCAGCTTCGATTTCTAGGACTGAACAGTTCTTGATTGTCCCTTGCTTGTTTGGGGTTCCATCGGCGTTGAGGGCTCGTATAGGGACCTTGAGGGGTTGTATCGGCAGTTTCTTTTCTAGGACATATCGATAGTCCACAAAGGAGTCTTGTGCTCCCGTGTCGATAAGGGCTTGGGTTTCGACGATTCGGTCCGTGATTATAGCCAGCGGTATCCTCATGGATTGCTTGGTGGTGTCTGCCATAATTACAGCACGGACCTGCGTGCGTGGTTTCGACATCGCTTCGGACCACATTCTCAAAAACCCTCCTCCAGGATGTCCTTCACCATCGAGTCCCTCTCAACTGGGTTGGTAACTCCTCTGAGTGCAGTGCGAATTCTGGCTGTTGTGACGGTGCGAGTGTTCCCGTCTTCGTCGTCCTCTTCTTCGGCTTCTTCCTCGGTTTCGGTCATCCGCATCTTGCGTGCTGGCTGCTTCCCTTTGTTCTTCCTGGCTGGGCAGGGGCGAGAGAGATGTCCAATTTCGTGACAGGTGAAGCATTGTCCTTCCTTGTAGTGTCGGTCTCTTTCTTCGGTAGTCATGCGACCGACATCCATGGCATCAGGGTCCTTCTCCTTGTGGCTCGAGCAGCGCTTTGGGAAGAATACTGGCTTCTTCGTCGAGTTCTTGTCGTAGGCTTGGCCTAATCGCCATTGCTGTTCAAGGCGGGCTGCTTGGGAGTAGAGCGTGTTGGTGGTTGTTGGCATGGTAGCCAATGCAAACATCTTTTCTCTCAAGGGTTTGTTCAGCCCTTGATAGAAAAAGTCGGCAATGACGTTGAAGTTGTTGATTCCGCATCGACTGATGACATTCTTGAACTCGAGAATGTATTCTTCCGCTGTCTTCTTGCCCTGATTGAGGTTCCGTAGCAGGACTCTGGCGCTGGCGGCCATATCGACGTCTTGGAACGAAGCTTTGAGTGCTTCCTTGAAGGCATTCCAAGTGCCATAGTTGACGGGATTCTGAGCTTCTGCGTTGGTGATGAAGTCGCTGGCCCATTGTCCTGCCGTTCCTTCATTCATCAGCATGAGAGCGAATGTTATTTTCTTCTCGTCGGTGTTGAACTTGGTTTCGTAGAACTTGAAGTAGAGAGCGCATTTCTGGGTCCATCCGATGAGCTCTTCTCGTTTGCCATCGAAGGTCGGCGGCATTTTGAGCTTGACTTTGTCTGCCATTATTTCTGTGATTCTGGGTTGCGGTCGGGGTTCTTCGTGGATATGGATAGTGGCTACTGCCTCTGTCAATGCAGGAAGTTCTCCGGTGGTTCGTGGGGTGGGGGTGTTGAAGCTATGCTGAGATTGCTCTGATTCGCTCTCCGAGTTCTCAGGTTCTGGTTCTCTTGGGACAGGGTCTTCCTGTGCGATCTGGTCGAGTGGGGTCGGGTTCGGTGTGACTCTTAGTCTCGGGACTTCTCTTCCGGTGAAGCGATAGTATTGTTTGTCGTAGTTGGGGTTCTCTGTTCGGAGTTCGTCGACAGTTACGTCTGTTCGTTCTTGGATTACGTATTTCCACTTGTCGTCTCCTACTGGGTAGACTAGGCGTCCTTCGTGGTAGATTAACCCGGTGCTAGGGTTAAAGGACCAGTCTTCTGATTTGTTCGGGACTGGTTCCATGTTGATTCGTCGGGTTACCGCTCGCTTTTCAGCAGCGGTTCAGGTTCAGGTTCGTCGGGTTTCAGCTGGTTGTCTAGATCTTGGTAGATCGACGGGTGGGGAGAGCTCGACCTTATGTTAAGACGATGCCCAGTGGTTCGCTTGTTAGGCTTTCAGCACAGGGACTTAGACGCTTCACACAGAGGGATCGAGGTTCAGAGGGGAGGTTCGAAGGGCGATAGATAACCAGGTCGAGCTGAGGTTCTCCTCAGCTCTCCTACTCGTATATATACATGTGAGACACTCTGTAACCATGAGGCACAGCCTGCAGGTAACCACACCGTAGCCATAAGGTACTGAAATGCGTAGCAGAAACACACCGTAGCCATGAGGCACTGAAACACGTATCCAAAACACAAGGTAACCACGAGGCAGAGTCCGTGACTGATTCCAGACATAACGTGTGACCAAACGTTACTGAAGCACGTACGGTTGTAACAGCTTGCGCCCGATTCTTACAACGCGGGGTACATTCCCATGGAGGAGGTGGATGAGCAACAGCGGTATGTATCCATATATCTCAAACGGTGTACTATACTCACTATGCAATACACCCTACAGCATGTCGTCGAAGATTACCGGGAAATGGGATTTAGTCTTCTGGATGATCTTCCTCTCCAGTGTGATAATTGATATGCTATCAGCTCTGGATCTGGTACGTGTTAACGTGTATACTTCTCCCATCCCCGCTGACATCACTCGCCCAATTCTAGACAGCAGTATCCACTGTCCTGCCCACCATCGTAAACAACTTGCATGGCACAGACTTCATCTGGGCTGGCGGTGCCTACACTGTGACTTCTTCTGTGGTCATCCCTTTCATAGGATACCTGGTGTCGGCCTTCGGTTCAAAGCGAGTTCTCATAGTGGCCATCGTCATGTTCGCCTTGGGATCCGCCCTGTCAGGGGCGGCAAAAAGCATGAATATTTTCATTGCGGGCAGAGGTTCGTATGTGTATGCTTGAAGCCTCCGAGGTTCGATATTCTAACAAGTGCTCTTCCGTGTACCAGCTGTTCAAGGCCTTGGTGCAGGGGGATGCTTCTCGGTCACTGAGATTATATACGCGGAGATCGTTCCGCTCACTGAGCGCGAAAAGCTGCAAGGAATGACCTCCTTGTGAGTCTTATTCTATTTTTGAGGTGTTTAGCCTTTGCTAACTGAACGACTCCTACGAAGAGCCTGGGCTCTCGCATGGTACGTCTTCATTTTATGGTTACTGGATGGGAAGCAGATCTAAGGGCGCGAGCGCGTTAGATCTCACACGTTCTGGACTGAAAGTGTCATCTGATTCGACTGCTAACCTAAGGGCGCGAGCGCGTTAGATCTATCGTACATAGTTAGCTACCCGCGCTGTATTTTGTACGTGGTGAAAATACTCACCTCACACGTTCTGGACTGAAAGTGTGAGGCGAGTGCGCCTGCGCCCGACGGACGTTACGCCCGCGAAAAGTGTCGGACCAAACAACTCCAAACACCTATTCTGACTCGCCCCCTCGCCCGCGGACGTTCTCGGTGAGTTCTTGCCCCGCAAGAACCCGGGCGAGCGAAGACATAGCATATGTCGCGCTGCGACCCAAATAGGCAACTGTCTGCCTCCTCAGCGCCTACGCGCGCTTTGCCGAGACGCGCCCACGGGGTCGTTCTTATACGCGCCGCCGCGCCCCCGTGCCCGTCTGGCCATCCACAACATGCCCCCTCAAAGCGAGCGTAGTCCGAACATAACGCGCAGGTGATCCAAGCGTGTGCGCGTGAGAGGTTTGGTGAAGACGTCCGCCGGCATATCCTCTGTGCACCGATACGCGAGATCCACGTCCTTGCGCTCGACTGCCTCGCGAATGAAGTGGTACCGGATCGCGATATGTTTGGTGCGGGCGTGGAAGGCGTTGTTCTTCACCAGATCCATAGCGCTCTTGTTGTCACTAAAGAGCCGGACCGATAGTCCGCCGGCGTCTGGGTCCACGAGGTCGCACAGCAGGGACTTCAGCCAGATGGCCTCCTTGGCCGCGTGAGTGATACCGATGTACTCGGCTTCGGTTGACGAGAGCGCGACAACCGCTTGCTTCTTCGCAGACCACGAGACCGCGCCACCATCCACCGTATAGGCATAGCCGCACACCGAGTGACGAGCATCATCGCTGGTCCCCCAGTCGGCGTCCGTGTATCCTGCTAGCCCACTCGCATCGTGCCCGTACGAGAGCCAGAGTTCGCGCGTTGATATGAGATACCGCACCAGCCGCTTGAGGGCCTCCCAATGCGGCCGTCCTGGGTTACTCATGTACTGCGCGAGTCGGTGGACGGTATAGGCAATGTCGGGCCGAGTAGTGACTGCAATGTACATGCACATACCAACCCCTTCGCGGTAAGGGACGTCAGACATGTCGGCGATGGCCGCGGCGGTTGTGGGACACTGCGTCTTGTTTAGTACTCCGCCGACGGCTATTGGGGTGCTCGCGGGCTTCGCTCCCTCGAGGTGCATGGATCGGACAAGGGTGTCGATTGCAGAGCGTTGCGCCAGCCGCAGTGTTCCTGCGCCGCGATCGCGCGCGACCTCAATGCCCAGAAGCCACGCTACTTTGCCCGAGTCCGTGATGGTGAACTTTCGCTTGATCCCCTCGCGGAACCGCTCGACGAGAGCAGGTGTCCCCGTGACAAGCATATCGTCAACAATGGTTCCCACCATTACGAGAGAGTCGCCCTCGTGTCGCCAGAAGCATGCGTGGTCGGCCTGCGCGCGGGTCATCCCTAGGCTCTCCACAGCCTCCTTGTACGTCTTGTACCAGGCGCGTCCTGCTTGCTTGAGGCCGTACAACGACTTCTTGAGTTCGCAGACCAGGTGCTCCTGCCCAGGCGCCGCAGTGCCGGGAGGTTGCCTCATGTAGATCTTCTCGTCCAAGTCGCCGTTCAGATACGCGCTCTTTACGTCTAGCTGGATGAGAGGCCAGTCGTAGCGCGCTGCTAAGGCTAGCATGACTCGGAGCGAGCTCGATTTGGCTACCGGCGCAAACGTTTCGGTGTAGTCGACACCCGGGATTTGGGCACACCCGAGCGCGACCGCGCGGACCTTCCGTAGGATCACTTCTCCGTTTGCATCACGCTTCCTGTGGAAGATGAGCCGGCATCCGATGACATGTACGCCCGGAGGCGGGTCGACCAGGATATAGGTGCCGTGCGCTATGAGGTTCGCTTCCTCCACATCGATAGCGACCTGCCATAGAGGCCAGTCCGGGGCAGCTTGTGCTTCGCGAAGTGAGGTGGGATCTCCGCTCATGGGATCTCCTCCCGCTTGGACTATTAGCGCGTGCGTTGTTGAGTCCCAGTCTCGAATGTCTGCAAGGAGGAACTGGGGCGTGTCCGCTTCAGTCTCGGCGGGCGGGCTCGGCTCTGTGAATGGGTTCAGGACTTCGCTCGCGATGAGGGCTCTACGTCCGCCTTGGCGGCCGTCTGCAGTCCCTTCGCCGCCTTGTAGTCGCCGGACGTATTCGGACGGCTTCTTGATGCGATGTCCTCGACCTAGAGCTTCCTGCGGGGGAGCTTCCTCCACGATTTCATCACCCGGTTCGTCCTCATTCTCCTCGTCGCCTCCATCTCCTGCGTCCTCTACTCCTGCATCCTTCGCGTCCTCTCCAGTGTCCTCTCCAGGGTCTTCTTCGTCCTCGACGGCACGAGCGTCGCGTTCTTCGTCCTCTCCATCCTCAGACCTCGCCCCCTCGCTCGTTGCTGTCACAGGATCGGCTGTCCATACGTAGTTGCGAACAACGGTGATGTTCCGCTTTTCGGCCCAATAGACATTGACGGCGTCCTTGTGATGCTCGCTGAAACCGACGAAGCGTCCTGCTACCCCCTGGGGTCGAGTTTCCTTCCCTGCTCAGGTTTCACCCATATGGCCGTTCCCCACGGCCGTAGGTGGCGAATGTCTGGGGGTATGCCGAATCGCGCCTCGTAGGGGGTCCGTCCACCCAGTGCTGAGTGCCCCGTGCGGTTATGGAGGTATATCGAGTGCTTGTACGCGTGCGCCCAGAGCGTCTTGGGCAGATCGGCGTCGAGGAGCATTGCACTGACGCGTTCGCGATGTGTTCGATGAGCTCGTTCGGCCATCCCATTCTGCTCCGGGGTGTGTGGAGTCGATGCGCTCCAGTGCGTCCCTCGCGCGGCTAGATGCGCTTTTAGGCCGATGTACTTGCCCCCATTGTCGCTATGAAGCCATTTGACCTGCACGCCAGTTTGCGTGAGTACTGCAGCCTCGAGCTCTCGGTACGCGTCGCCCGTTTCTGCCACCGACTTGATTGGATAGCCGTGGTGCATACGAGTATGTTCATCGACGAACAGCGCAGCTTTCGTGTTTCCGCCCAGCGAGGTGGCGTCCGCGTCCCACGTATCCGAGTGGAATTTCTCCCCGTAGCAAGTGATGGGGATATCGTGCGGGGCCGTATGGGCTCGAGCTGGTATGGCCTTGCGCGAGAGCTTCGCGCGGACACATGTTTCGCATTCCTCTACACGGACTGCGTCGACCAGTTTGACTCCCGTAACGCGGCCATCTTGTACGAGTTTCTTTGCTGCTCTGAGCGAGACGTGGCCTAGGCATCGGTGGAGTTCGCCCGGCGTAACACGGAGGATGCGCTTGCCACCTGGTTTAGACGTCACGGGTTGTGCTGCCGCAGCTGCTAGGTCGGCTGCGGGTGTTTCGACATAGCGGCTCGTCACCTGGTACAGGCCGTCAACAAGCGGGATTCGCGCTATGCTATCCCCACTTGCACGATCCACGAGGCGACACTCTCCGCCCTCGAACACCGCAGTGTAGCCTCCCTCATCCGCTTTGCGGATCGATACGAGGGCGAATGCCACGTTCGGCGCATAGAGCACGTTGCGCAGGGTGAGCGCGCGCGTAGACGTTCCGTTAGGGACGCGTATCTCCATATCCCCGTGTCCTATGGCCGCGAATTCTTCGCCGTTGGCCGCCGAGATTTGGCGTGGAGGGGAGAGCTCCTGGTACGACGTGAATCTCTCGCGGTAGGGGGAAATGTGGACGCTGGCGCCGCTGTCAAACACGTCTGTGTACGCGCCCGGATTCGCGGGGAACGCACACGTGACCGTGTTTCCAAGTGCGAAGAATCCGTGATGGCGTTCCGCTGCCGCATTTGCGTTTGCTGCCCCCGCGTCCTCGTCTCGCTGCCCGCCGCCTGCCTTAGGCCACTGGCCCTCTTTCCCTCCGCCCTTGCGTCGGCAATTGCGGGCGATGTGCCCGCGCCCGTGACAATTGTAGCATTCGACGGGTTGACGCCCACCGTTGGCGATCGCGGCCGATGCTGTTGCGGTTGTGGGCGCCGCCTGAGACACAGCGAGTGCCGCGAGTGCGTTCTCGTTGGCCTTGAGAATGCCGCGCCGATCATACTCTTCGTTTAGCTTTCCGATGAGGAATTCTATGGGGATAACGTGGCCGGCTAGACTGGAGATGTCGAGTATTGACTGGACTCGACCGTAGTATGACTCAGGCATGCTGTTGGTGATAACTGCAGCGAATTCCGGGTCGCCTAGGCGGGATCCGACCGCCGCTAAGTTCTGTCTCTCTCGTTGGAGTAGCGCCAAGTGCGCGCGAACGTCCCCTCCTTCGGGGCACCTCGTGTTCTGGATACGCGTCCTGATCGCGTTAGCGTACATCAAGGACTTGTTTTCGCACAATGCGACTACGGCTTCCCACAGGTCCTTGGCCGTAGGCTGCGATTGGACTTCAATGAACAGATCGTCCCCTAGCGTCTCGTAGATGAGAGCGCGCGCGCCGGCTTCCTTCGACTCCCACAGAGTATACTTGGTGTCCAGTTTCTCCACCAGCTCGGCGTACTCGTCGTCCGTGAGGTGCGAGTAGGCGTCTCGTATGACGCGTTCTCCGTCATCTTCGGTGACGACGGCAGGAGTCGTGGTAGATCCATCGGGATGGACAGTCGCGGGGGGGATGTGGGGGTGTTCTCGGTCGATGGGTGGAGGGAATGATGGCTTACGGGCGGTTCCCCTGATGTGGGGGCCGGGGCATATGACCCTTCGCCGCCTGCACTACTTTCATTCTCTCCCTGTACGTGACCCAGTTGGATCCATCCGACGCGAGCTTCGGGACATTGTATTTCGATGAATTGATTGACATTTCGGATGACATGCTGTTCTGCTTCGTCTGTGCCTGTAGCGTTTTAGGCAGGGCTCATAACCTTTTATGGTTACTGGATGGGAAGCAGATCTAAGGGCGCGAGCGCGTTAGATCTCACACGTTCTGGACTGAAAGTGTCATCTGATTCGACTGCTAACCTAAGGGCGCGAGCGCGTTAGATCTATCGTACATAGTTAGCTACCCGCGCTGTATTTTGTACGTGGTGAAAATACTCACCTCACACGTTCTGGACTGAAAGTGTGAGGCGAGTGCGCCTGCGCCCGACGGACGTTACGCCCGCGAAAAGTGTCGGACCAAACAACTCCAAACACCTATTCTGACTCGCCCCCTCGCCCGCGGACGTTCTCGGTGAGTTCTTGCCCCGCAAGAACCCGGGCGAGCGAAGACATAGCGTATGTCGCGCTGCGACCCAAATAGGCAACTGTCTGCCTCCTCAGCGCCTACGCGCGCTTTGCCGAGACGCGCCCACGGGGTCGTTCTTATACGCGCCGCTGCGCCCCCGTGCCCGTCTGGCCATCCACAACACTTCAAGTTCTCGATGGCCGTCCCCAATTCCACAATGGGAATGCTCACGATGATCTAGTGCGATTGGGCCTCCTATCGGAGGCGTACTTGCACAGCATGGATCATGGAGATGGCTGTTCTTCCTGAACATACCCGTCTGCGGCGTTGTGTTGCTTCTCAATTGTGTATACCTGCATTCCTCCCCACCACAAGAGGGACTCAGTTTACGTCGCAAGTTGGGCAAATGGATTTGATGTGAGTACAGACTCTCAAACGTAAGTGGGACGGCACAGCACTGGCATTAATGTTCTTGGTTATAGAGGATCCGGGACGTTGACAGCCAGCACTGTCCTCATCTTCCTTGCCATTACCTGGGGAGGGCTGCGTTATCCTTGGTCTTCCACTCAAGTTCTCGTACCGCTTATTCTAGGAGTCTTAGGAATGCTGTCGTTTTTTGTGATTGAGCGATATTGGCTCAAAGGCCCAACGGTAAGTTGCATGCCTTAGTACGATACTCGTACTGAAATTCTCACCTAGATACCTAGACACTTCTTCACAAACCGTACTACCTTTGGAGGGTGTGTACTTCCCTTCTTTCTCAAGCTGTATGACTTGAACGTGGTTCTCACCGTTCTGCAGTTACGTGGGCACCTTCCTCCACGGAATCGGCTCTTTGGCGACACTTTGCAAGTCTTCTTTCCCCAGCTCTACAGGCATTCTTCTCGCTAATCTCATCACATAGACTACGTCCCCGTTTTTCTGCAAGCTGCAGCAGGAGTGACCCAACTCCGAGCAAACATCGACATGCTTACCCTAGTAACGCTCGTCCCCGTCGCCGCAATAGTGACCGGCGTGTCCATCAACGTACACAATCGATATCTCCCGCACAACTACACTGGCTGGGTATTCATAGTCGTGGGCTTCGGCGTACTGTCTACCTTGGACGAACGCAGCTCGCGGGCTCAATATCTCGCTTCCCAAATTCCCATCGCGATAGGAACTGGAATTGTGTGGATCAGCACACAGTTCGCGGTCCTCGCGCCGCTGCCAGACTCAGAGGTCACGCACGCATTGGCGTTTTTCACGTTCACGCGCGTCCTTGCACAGGTATGTGTTCATCCTGCTCGCACCTTGACCTACGTCAGGATCATGGTACTCATATGCAATGTTTCGATGCACAGGGATGGGGTATCGTCATCGGCGGGACAATCCTGCAAAACGTCCTCCTGCGCCACCTCCCATCCGAGTTCACCGCAACACTCCCGGAAGGCGTGCAGGTAGCATACGCCGCCATCCAGATGATTTCGAGCCTGCCAGAGCCGCTGAGAGAACAGGTTCATGTAGCGTTCGCACATGCGACGCGTCAAATTTGGCTCGCGATGCTCGGCGTGTCCGGCGCAGGGCTACTATCGTGTCTCCTGTTACGCGAGGTACGCATGCGGGGGGCGCGGGAGGTTGAGCATCACGAAGGCTGCGTGGAAGTCAAGGAGGGGTCGGATACGGAGCTGGCCCTAACGAAGTCACAACATGTTTTTGAGGATAGCGCCCCACAGAACACTATAATAGTATGAAGCCATGCGCTCGCCGTTTTAAATTTCTCAGCATGACGAGCACGAGATGGACAAGAGAGGGACACCACCTGGACCTCACCTGAAAGCAAGCTAATTAGCTTGGTATAGGGGGGGGCTATGCCAGGCTAGTTAGCATGGATCCTCGCTTTATCTGCGGGGTGCAATAAAGGCCCAATAAATATTTGTTAGCTAAGCTAAGGAGCTCTGGATCAAGACTCACCGGTTACGTCGGTGCCCTGTGCCGGTGCCCCTGGCGCCCAGCGTGCCACGTGTGCTACTCCCGCCGACAAGCGCCACCCCGCCCGCTCCCCCCCATCAGCGCCGGTCATCGGGCCCATCGGCAACACCCTCTCCCACAGCATCCGGGGCATCGGCAACGTCGTCGCTGATGGCGCCGCCTCGTAGCGCCCGCGCGCCCTCCCGCACCGACGCTTCCGTATATGGTAGGTGGCTGCTCAAATCTCAACCTCCCCTCCCCGGCACGGCTGCGGTACTGGCCCCAATGCACGTATCGCCTTCGTTCTTTTTTTATTATGTGCGCATTATATGGGGCTATCCAACGCTTGCTTTCCGACAGGAATAGACCAAATAGCGCAAGAGATATACACATATGTTTGAAAACATTGCTCTGAGCAACAGAACATATCAAAAGACTATACGGTATGTCATATTCAGGCAGTATTAACAGCTCTCCCATGTACTATGAGCTTATAGCTTTCTAACGAGCTATTATTCATGCTTATATGCCCGGTACAACCTTTGTTATGTTCTCCCCTCCTTGGGACTGACATACCTCCACAGCCCACAACATACCGGACTCCCCGGGCTGGCGCGTTCTGATCTGAGCATACTACACACATATATACAGTATATATGGTATATATACAATCTATTAGGATCCCGCCGCCAGTAGAAGAAGTAGAAATGTATGTTGGCACTAAGGGGTATGTTTTAGACAGTGTTTACGACATAGCGTGTGCGCAACATATCGCATTCTCTCTTTGTAACCACCGGTGTGTAGCCCCATACTGCCCGCACACAACGCACCTTGTTGCGTGCCTATACGGTAAGTAGACGTTGAGATATGCCCGGAGGACGTCGAATGAGGAGGAACATGGCATCTATATGCACAGAAATGTACCGTTACTTCTACACAATCTGTGCATCCCCGCACTGTTTCCCCCATAACATACCCTGTACTTACCTTATAAGCACGCAACAAGATTCGTTGTGTGCGGGCAGTATGGGGCTACACACCGGTGGTTACAAAGAGAGAATGCGATATGTTGCGCACACGCTATGTCGTAAACACTGTCTAAAACATATGTCCTAGTACCAACATATGTTTCTACTACTTATACTGGCGGCGGGGCCCTGATAACTGGTATAGATACTCTATATACTGTATAAATGTGCGTAGTACGCTCCGATCGAAACGCGCCAGCCCGGGAAGTCCGGTATGTTATCGGCTGTGGAGGTATGTCAGTCCCATGGAGGGGAGAACATAACAAAGGTTCTATCCGGCGGAGAAACATGATTAGTGGCTCGTTTGAATGCCATGAACGTGTAGTACGTTGGCTGCCATGTTACATAGTTAGAACTCAACCTATGCGCTAAGTGTATGTTATGTTATGTTGCTCACAGCGCATTTTCCAAACATATGTGCATATCTCTTGCGCTATTTCGCCTATTGCTGTCGGAAAGTAAGCGTTAGATAGCCCTGTATAATGCGCACATAATACAAAAAGAACAAGGACGATACGTGCATTGGGACGGGTACCGTCGCAGTGCCGGGGAGGGGAGGTTGAGATATGAGCAGCCACATACCATATACGGAAGTGTCGGTGCGGGAGGGCGCGCGGGCGCTACGAGGCGGCGCCATCAGCGACGACGTTGCCGATGCCCCGGACGCTGTGGCGCCTGTTGGGCGGGGAGTGCGCGGCGCAGCGCTTGTCGGCGGGAGTGGCACACGTGGCACGTCGGGCGCCAGGGGCACCGGCACAGGGCACCGACGTAACCGGTGAGTCTTGATCCAGAGCTCCTTACACTGGGTGAAGCACCGGATTTTCAGTTTACAGCATCGGCATTGGATGCCGGGATTCGACCCAGATGTGCTTCACATTGTACTTACATTCCTGTTTTTTCGCAATCTCGTTGCAATCCACGGATCATATACAAATGCTATCGACATGCTTGTGCTCCAAGGTATACACGTCATTGTAAATTCAAAGTCAGAACAAACCTAAACCTCTAGTCCACGTCCTCTGCGGCGCTGCTCGTTCATGCATGCTCTTGCCCTCTCCCTCCATCTCACCGCGATATCCCGGTGTGCACCCACACCTGCGGGATTCTGGTAGGCCGGCGTAAGTCATGCTGATCTTGATATATATCATAGCTTCGAGGATACTTGCATACAGTAAGTCTCTCCTCATTACCGAGTACTACTAACTAATAGGTGAGCGGTTCTCGAACGTTCACATCTTATCTGCAGTGCATATGTGGCTAATACTAACTGACATATCAGCGGTCTCTGTTCGTGTTTTCACTGAACTGGGAGCTCGCTGCTTGGGACTATCTATCTCTGCCTGGGACTATCTATCTGTGGAATCCGGTATGTGGACCTCCTACTAGGTAAGCTGTTTCCCGTCCAGCCATGTAAGTTCCTATGTTGTACCAGAATCGACCCCCGCGAGTGTTGTATGAAGGTAAACTGGACACAGTATAATGTAGGTGGACGCTGGTATACCGGTGAGCTTTCACATTTGGCTGTGGGTATGTAGTACTACCATTGTACTTAGCATGCTCTCCAATCCATATGTTTATTTGACCTGTCGCATACGAGCACTCGGCCGCGGGCTGGGGCGATTGTTATTGGGAAATTTGTGTGCAATGCAGCCGATATGCAGGCGGCGTGCTGCCGGCAGAAACCAGCGCTGAGATGCTAGGGTCCCATAATGTCCGTGTTATGTGCCAGAAATGTCGTAGGAACCTCATCGGAACGTGATAATCCGAGTGCCATGCTTTAATCTGTGGAATGTCCCCAAAATGTCAAGAGCATCTGAGTCGAATCCCGGCATTCGAAGCCGATGCTGCAAACTTAAAATCCGGCGCTTCACCCAGTGTTAGCTTAGCTAACAAATATTTATTGGGCCTTTATTGCACCCCGCAGATAAAGCGAGGATCCATGCTAATTAGCCTGGCATAGCCCCCCCCCTATACCAAGCTAACTAGCTTGCTTTCAGGTGAGGTCCAGGTGAGGGACACCGCGCACCAAGAGGTAAGGATCCAAATATAGCTATGTTGATCAAACATTGTGATTCTGAATGTGCGGTCATCGCTACACCTTGGCCGCGTGCGGATGGGCAGCCTGAAGCTTTTATTCATATTAAAGGCTCGAATCGCCCGTCAATGTGGGTACATACTGACAGTGATACTCGCCAGAGTATTGGGCGTTGGAATTGGCGAGGAAATTATGCTATTCAGCGGAGATATCCTCGACCGGATCGTGTCCGCGTACGAATGTTGAGTACTACTGAGTACTGAGCCATTGGTGCCGGTGATCTCGGGGATCTCCCTGTCAAGGTTAAAGGTATGAACGACCAGAAGTTCCCGCCACACGGACAACGCTCACCATATATCCGGCGAATACTCCGGCCTGATTTGCAGCGGCCGAATCGGTGAGAGATACACATAGGAGTAGATACAACACAGATATTACACTCAGCACTGGCTGATAAGTCCCCCACACTATTGCTCGGCGTTGTCGTGCGTTCACTTGAAGTACCTGACGCATGGCTTCGTGGCAGTTCATTAAGCTCAGAGTTTTACCTCGAGCGGGAACAGGCGGGGACCGGATGAGATCATGCAGTGAAAAGGATTATCGCGTTGGGCAGCGCTTAGTGCGTAAGCCTTCTGCCGCACTCAAGCGATGGTCTCCGCCTGGCGCACGCGATCATCTCGCAAAGACCGGCTGTCCGGGACATTATACACCGGGTTTAATCTGCCTGCTACCCAGCCCACGCAATATAGCAATTGCCATTGATGGTCATGACTCGTGAGTAAGAGTGAGCATGAACATGTGCGCGACGTCGCTCAGCTAACGTGTTATTGGACAGGGCCTTGCCAACTCGTGTGGCTGGTCGCACCGTAGCCAAGACACTCGTCCTACGAACAGCTGATCGTCCAGAGCGGGTGAACGTTTGGCCTCCGGGGACGAGCCATATGCTTGTCCAAGGTTCGCTGATCCGTCGGCAACACCGCGATGTGCCTACCCATGTCCCCGCCACCTTTCGCCACAGAACATTCGAAACGCAGCACGCGTACGAATCACGCACTAGGCTTAAACCTGCCGCTAGTAACCAGCGTGCGCAGTCCATGTCCCAACGACAAGCGGGACGAGTATATTAAGTATGTCGACGGTAATGCCCCTTGAACGACGAGACCTGCAGCCCATCGCCCCCGCGGCCCCCCTTAGCTCGACGCATTCTTTCTCTCCAGGCCCCCCGCTGACGCACGACAAATGACTTCTTCTATCATGTTCAAAGCCTTCGTGGCGCTCCTCGCCCTCTCGTTCAGCGAGCAGGTGGCAGCGTTCCCGACCGTTGTCAAGCGCCAGACCTTCTCTGTGCTTTCGGACACTCAGATTGCGTCGTACAAGCCATATACCAACTACGCGAGCACAGCCTACTGCAAGCCGGCGACGACACTTGCGTGGAACTGTGGAGCCAACTGCAATGCTAACCCCGGCTTCGTCCCCGTCGCGTCGGGCGGTAACGGGCTGTCGATCCAATTCTGTGAGCTCCAAATTTGCTTTGCCCGGATGCGCGTCCAGAAATCTCATGGCTCTTTTAGGGTATGTCGGTTACGACCCGACGCTGGGCGAAGTCATCGTTGGGCACCAAGGGACGAACACAAGCGCGGCGTAAGTAAACATACCCTTTCGCCGCTGCATCCGTGGACCGACATATTTTCTTTGTAGTCTCCCGATCTTGGAGGACATCAGCATTCTTCAGGTTCCCCTGAATTCGAGCCTTTTCCCGAACACTAGTTCAGACATCTTTGTCCACTCCGGATTTTCAGGGTCTCAGGCCAGGTGCGTAACACGGGGAGGTGTTGGAAAATCTGTTAGCTTAACGAAGTATACAGGTCTGCGAGCGCAGTCTTGGCTGCGGTGAAGACCGCTCTCACCCAGTTCAGCGCCACAAAGGTCACGGTTACCGGACACTCGCTAGGTAAGCCTCGCATACGTCCTGCTCGTCGCTGAGATACTCACCACGTATATCCACTCCAGGCGCGGCCATCGGTCTCCTTGACTCTGCCTTCCTGTACCTCCAGCTGCCGAAGACGACGACCGTTCGTTTCGTCGGCTACGGCATGCCGCGCGTCGGGAACCAGAGCTTCGCCAACTGGATCGATTCTATCCCCGTCTCCGTCACGCACGTCAACAACAAGAAGGACCCAGTGCCGATCCTCCCTGGGCGCTTCATTGGCTACCACCACCCCTCGGGCGAGGTCCACATCCAGGCGTCGGAAGCGTGGGTTGCGTGTCCAGGTAAGGGCTTCATGAACTATACGTCGGTCGTCGAGCACCCTTGCTGAATGCTTCTGCAGGCCAGGACAACACCGATGCTCAATGCATCGTGGGCGACGTCCCGACACTCTTGCAATCTGACGCCGACGACCACGACGGGCTTTATGACGGCATTCACATGGGCTGCGCAGCCAGCTAAATCTTTAACGGACACGACCGTCCCAGCACTCTCGTTTTACCTTGCTAGTATACATCGTTATGGCGTAGGCCTCTAATAGTCTCCCGGGTAATCGAAGAATAATGTACGCATTGGTGTACAGTAACACCGGACCGCTACAGTATCATATTGACGTAGCCTTAGTAACGAGCGGGGATGCAAACGCGCTTCCAATGGAATACTTATATATGTATACCACACGTGTGACGGAGATAGGTGTGAGGGTGTGCAGCACATGTACTGAGCGAGTGACGAAATATACATAGCGCAAGGCGAACAAATTTGAAGACGGCGTGATGTTCTGATGTCAGCGGTGATCATTTACTCGCCCTTGAGCTGCTTCTCCTTCGCCTTGTTACGACGCGCCTCAATGTCCTTCCGCGTCATCCGCGTGCCCAGGAGGACGTCCCAGTGCACGAAGAACGGCTGCGAGAAATTCGACTTCATGCCGATCGCCTAGCACACGGACATCGTGGTCAGCCTCCATACCACGGCAGAAGAAGCATGTGAATACGCACCTGATGGTGGATATCGTGGTAGTCCGCGTTGTTCGCGGTGAACCACTGGAACGGGTCCCACGGGAGGCTATATCCGCAGTGGTCGTCGACGGTCTTGAGCGTCGCGATCGCGAAGAGGAGCATCGCCTCGCGCGTGCTGAGGTGCCCGACCTTCTCCGCGACGAACGCGCCGAGCGTGTCGATGAACAGGCCCTCGAGTGGGTGGTTGTAGAGCGCGCCGTACGCATACGGCACGTACAGCCGGTGGTGGTGCGAGTGCATCTTCCGGTAGAGGAAGCTGTTCGTGTGCGCTGCGCGGTGCAGGACGTATTGCCAGGTGTCGATGATGAACCTGTGCAGGCATGGGCAGCGGCATGAGTGTCGGACAGAACATGCGCGAGTGTGCATACGTACGTTCCGAAGAGGATCTTGGCAGTGGGGATGGCCCACCAGTAAATCGTGTATAGAGCATCCGCGCCCTTGTCCGCAAGAATTTGCGATCCGAACTTCTCCCCAAACACCGCAAGGATGACGGACGAGAGGCGGGGCGCGAGGCTGAGCATGTTGCCCACGTGGTCGACCTGGTCGCCGGACGGCGTCACCTCGATCCACCACAGCCCGAGTCCGGTTTGGATCGCATGCTGAAGAATGACCGCCCAGACGACCTGCGTGCGCGTGACGAGGTTGCGGGACTCAACCTCCGCGCTGGTGTGGATGCGGTACTTGTCGAGCCACTTCCATTCGGAGACGTCGAGCAGATGGAAGAAGAGACTGAATGCCCAGTACGCGATAACGGGAGCGGCGAGGGCGGTGTAGTGGTCCGGGAGCCAGCTGAAGAGCGCGCTGTCGCGGGTGTAGTAAAATGGGATTTGCGAGGAGAGGTAGTCAAGCTGGTCCGCGTCGAGGAACGTGGACGCCGCGGCGGTGGTGTTCATGTTGGTATTTCGCTTGAACGGCCTACTAGTGGGGAAACGGGGATACGGCGGCCGCCTAATATGCACCAGATGGACGCCGTCAATCCAGGGTGATGCTATATGGTTTTCTAAGGCTAGAGGGCCGCGACATACCGAGATCGTTCAGGCCCTTTAGCATGGCGTGACGAGCATTCCAATCAGCATCGTATATACATACCTCGTCAGACTCTAAGCTTTCGAGAGCAGACCACTTCGCAGGCTCGCAACAAAGATGACAGTGAAGGCGCCCCGATCGGATGGCAGTGCGACGTATCATTCGAACCTTGTAACTGTACGTCGTCTAAGTCAGCAAGATTGAGTTTGGAATATTGTGTTACTCACCCACAAGCACTGCGGTGATGCTGTGGTACATCGTGCCATCAACCGCTCCCATCTTATTCCGTGGCAATAAGCCGAGCTCTGCCTGGGAGGGCGCTACGAATCCACCCTGACATCTGTCAACAATCATGGCAACGCTTGAAACGCACATTATACGAACGCTCGACATCTCGAGGAGTGGCGCGTTCAAGCATGTGGATGGCATCCTAGTATAGACGGTGAGTATGGTGAGATACCGGGCACACGCTAGCAACCTGAGACGAGAAGCTCCGGAAAGCGCCCTGGAATCACAGCGGATTGTTAGTCGCCCCTCCAGAGTATGAAGGTGAACCAGTTGAACACTCACCAGGACTAATGAGCGTCTTCAGGACGATTGTACGACATTGTACACGTTCCGCTCAGACCACACACGATGGGAAGAGCACACGACGCGCCGAGTGGCCCCATGGACAACCGCGACCACGCCACATCTATTCAAGACTTTCGCAATCATCCCACGGTCCGGAGAGTCCAGGGTAAGATGGGCAGCGACGAGCTGCCCAGATATATGTTAGCCATTCTAATATACATACGATAAGAGAAATTAGACTGTAGAGATGTAGTGCACATCCGATCCCATGATAATCCAAGAAACGAGAAACAAGGGCGGGAACGAGTGTGTGGCATCTATACCGCTGCGTCAGCGGCGGCTCGGGACGACGTCGCGAGACTTGAAGGCGCTTCGGAGCTTGAGAAGAAGGCGGATCCGTAGCTCGAAGCACCGGCCGACTGCCCGCTGGATGGGATCAGCATGCTCCCCGCGCTGGACCTGCGGAGATCCTTGCTCGCACGCGGGCGCCCGCGCCGCTCGATCTGCGCCTCGACCGAGCCGGGCGTGAGGCGCTTCGGCTTGCGCCGCGCCTTCAGACTGGCATCAGGGCGTATCAGGCAAAGCACAGCGATGGCGACGACGATGATTCCGGCGGCGACTGCGAAGATCGCCTTTGGGTATTTGGCGACCGTCTCGCTGTAGATAATACCGAAGAGGATGGGCTATGCACGTTGCGGTCAGTCGAGAAGAATTGTGGACGGAACTATATGTGAACGTACGCCAAGGATGGTCTGGCCCACTGCCTGGAGCACCGAGAAGGCGCCGAAAAGTTTCCCGGTGCCGTCTTCGCCGCGTGCTTGCATGATGCACAAGGCGAGGCTGTTCGTCGCGGGAACGAGCCCGGCCGCGAAGCTGCTCATGGCGGTAGCCCCGACGAACAATCCCTGGCTCGCATTGGCCGGGGACAGTGTGACGAGCGTGTGGGAGAGTAGGTCAAGTAGCAGAGAACCGCGGATGAGCGACAAGTCGAAATGCATCTCCTTCGCAAGAGCAGCAGGAGTAGCTTTCAATGGCTTTGTCGGGTGTTGAGTACCGGTCTGAACGGCTGCTGGCGCAGGCTTCGGCTTCGGCTTGAATGTCGCGATAAGGACTGAAGAACATGTAAGAACGGTGCGGAAAGACAAATGCAGGAAGCGGAAACGCACAAGGCAGAATGAAAAGCAGATGTAGGGCCCGTGAGAATCCCATCGCCGAGATATAGTAGCTCAACTGGTGATAAGTAGTCAGAGCTGGTCACCAGAGTGTACGGCTACACTACGACGCACCTGCTCCGCACCCCAACCGTATATGTGTTCGGCATATAGGTACTTGATCTGGAAGAGACCCTACCGAAGATCATATGAGATATATAGTGTGTGCAACATAAGGTGCGACTGACCAAGGACAACAAATGTCCGAACAAGACCATTGCAAGCAAAGTCATGCTCCAATCCGTTCGCTTGCGACCATCTGGCGCATCAACGGATTTCGGCAAAAACATCGCGAGAGGGCTAAGGATATTCGCGAGAAAGCTACCCTGGGTCGCGGACGCGGGTGCATCCGAGATGGTCTGGAGTGTAGTAGATGTTGACTGAACCGCAGCGACTTTAGCTTTCTTCTTCTCCAGAGATTCCGGGAACAGGAAGAGAGCCAGTAACAGATTGACGAAGGAAGCTGTCGCAGCTACATAGAAAACTGAGGTAACAGTCGGGGCTCCGTTGTGAACACCGATCGCGGGAGAGAAGATGGGAATGAATGGGTGACGGATGAGAAACGCCCCAATAGTAGGACCCACAGCGAACCCCAGATAGAAGACACCGGTAAATCGGGAGAAGATGTGGGCGCGTGAGCCGTCGGATGTGCAGTCCGATATATATGCAGATGTAGCAGCCTGAAGTGTCGACCATCCACCAAGCAAACCCTCAATGATGGGGGAAATAATCAAGAACTTGTGCCCGTGGGCCGCAAAAATGCTGTGCGGCGTGGAGACCAGGATGAAAACCAGGTCGCTAAAAATTGCGGTCGGTCAGCATAGATTCCTCCTTATATGTAAGCAACAAACGTCATTAACAGGCCCATCGTGGCGATAGCGAGCACTCGCGTACGGCCGTGGCGTTCGCCGAAATTGCCCCACCACACGGTGGTGATAGCAGAAAGCATGCCCATGGTTATGGTTATCATGGTTTGCAATCGGACCGCTCCCGCCTGGACTGCGGGGTCTTCGAGACAACGTTTCGAAGGGGGGAGACGGGGATCCGGCTCGTCATCGTCGGGTTCAGAGAAAAGGACGACCGGAGAGCGTTCTCGCGAAGAAGTGAAGGGCGGGTGCAAAGCCGGCCCTAATGGATCTAAAAGGAGCGACGGGGCGTGTAGAATATTAGATGCAAGGATAGTATGGTTTGCACTTGTGTGGTCGTAGACGTCGTGGCCGTATATCGCGTTGCATGATAGTTGTGTATAGACTTGTACGCGGGGCGCGAGAGTCATGCCGCGCTAAACAAGACAATGGCTTCAGTGAGAGTGCAGTTGATTGAAGCGTTGACATTGAGACTTACGACGATGGACGCAACGATAGCAAAGGGCACTAGCCTGAAGACGTGATTAGTAATTGCTTCAGGTGAGAAGATGAAGCGTATCAAAAGGCACAATTGTTTATGCTGATTGCTCAAAACGGGATGGGAATGAAGCCGGGGTTGAACTCCTTTTGCAGAATCCGAGACAGACTCGCAGCATCTACGATGAAGGACAGAACGCCGACATGAACTGAGTCCCAGTACCTATAAGATCGAAACTAGTCTCGTCCCGGCTGGACATACATACTTCAGAGTACAAGGCGTCGTACTCGGGTGCTCTGTTTGTACTGGTACTTTACTAGCGAAGTTTCAGGAACCGGACTAGCCTGGGAGCCAGGCTGACGACATGAGCCTAGTTCAGGCGCTGCCTCAAGCCTGAACGGGCGAATGCGCTTCGAACTGCGCACTGTGCCGCAATGGTTTGAGACAGCTAGAGCGTGGTAGGGTTCACTCATCCACGAGGCACAAGAGCTGAGTTCTGGAAGGCATAAAACTGAACGGAAAACCCTCGGCAGGCATGGCTCGCCAGGCTATTGGGAATAGCTTGCCGGGCAATGCGCACGATTGTGCGATAGTAAAGAGGTAGGGAGGGCGAGACAGCGTAGGAGGCTCGGAAAACATACCATAGCGGCCTCGGACGGTAGAAAGGCTTCTTGGTCTTCTTCCCGCCCCCTAGAAGCAGATCCCGCTCTGATGCCGGCTCGTTCGCGATGGATTGACCAGCCTGGGAGTCCATGGGCGGCACGGAGCCGCGGGCGCGCGAGAGGGAGGCGGAGTAGATGGAGAAGTTGGAGGAGACGACGGCGTCGACAGCCTGGTATGTCGACGAGCTCGCCATTGGGGGCTCGGAGGAGGTGGTGGTACGGAGTCAGGACGCGAAAGATAAGTCTCAGCTAGGCTGGGGGGTCCGGGAGACCGCCGGACCTGCCGCGTTGGTGGCGGTGGGAGGTGATAAGATCATGACCTCACGCGCCGCGTCCGGATAAGACCCCCTTACAATTTGCTTGTAGTCCGCCTTACCTTGGCCTTACCCGAGTTAGTACCAGCGCATTACATAATTGAAGCAGATAAGCCCGGCTTACAAGGCGCGAAATGAACCGTTCTGAGTTTGAACTGGGCCGGTGGCCGCTTTGTGTCGCGACCTCGCTGCTTCGGACGTCGCTCTCCTCCCTCTCGCCATCATGGACACCGACGAGCACCCTCCTGCTCGTCGCTCTCCCTCACACACCAACGCCCTCGCTGGGCCCTCCACAATGCCAGGGCTCCCTCCGCTCTATCTACCCCCTCCAGGTCGCTCATTCTCGCACGCAAACCACCGTCATGTCGCTGACCTAGCGCTATCTGCAGGACCTCCACAGCCCCCGCCATTCTTCACGAGCACCCAGGATCTGCTCTCCCGATTCCAACTCCTTTCCTCATACGACAAATATGTCCGGCCATACGCACCTCCCGTCAGTTCCCTCTCCCAAGCAACATCGTCGGGCGCCACAGAAAAAGGCAAGGGCAAGGAGAAGGACTTACCCCCGCGTGATGTCGTAGCCTCATCGCCGGCAGCACACACACCCGGGGCAGCGCAGGACGGCGACGATGATGACGGGGCGAGAGAGAAGAAGTTTAAGAACTACAGACACCTCATCAAGGGCATCCCCGGTACGTCATCATGTCTTGTTCCTCAGTCAAGGTGTACGACCGTAGACAATAGGCAAACACTCTATGAAGAAGGACGACTACCTCACTAACCTGATGCAAATTCCACCGAAGCAGAAAATAGCCATAACACCGTTCGATCTGAGAACGCAGCGAGATGCCTTCTCCGTCAGTTTAGAGGGATTGAAAGGGGTACGTCTACCTACGTCTTATGCTGCTACTGCTCACACCCTCGCAGTGGAATATCCATGCATTAGTAGCTGAATCGTCGCAAGCGCGAGAAGATCGCAAGCGACGGGTTAGTACCCTGCGATGCCTCCTGTTGCTCTATATGTCCCTCAACTGTTTCTCGGCCCTTGCAGAAAGAGCTCAAGAAGCAGGCGAAAGCCCAAGCTCAAGGCGTTGCTCAGCCCGCTGCTGGTATGGGACCAAACACACCATCGGCGCTCCCTGCGACGCCCACCGCCACGACTGCCCCAATACCCGCTGGCGCCACCGTACCCCTTCGCACATCAACACCACGACCTACTGTACCAAAACCTCCTCCCGCCCATCAGCAGCCTCCACAGCAGCGAGGCAGAACGCCAGTTGGCATCGGAACACCACACTCCATCCCAACACCTGGATCTGGGGTTGGCGGTCCTACGCATGCCGCACCCGTGCAGCATGTCGCTGCAACGCAAGCATCGCCTCCCAATCACCCCTCCGGCGATCATCTTCCCGTACATCCTATGCGGGGAGTCAAGCGGGAAAGAGAACACTCCACCGAGACGGGGCTGCACGTCAACGGAAATACGCTACCTTCGTCCCAGAATCAGGAAGGTGCGAGACCCGGCCTCAAAGGTGCGAAAGCGGGAAACGCAGGTGTCCGTCCCCGCCCGGTGAAGAAGCAGCGATTGGTACGTATCAGTGACTACCTTTCCCGGCATGTGCATGTTCTTCACGATCAGTATGCATCAATGCGCTCGTTCATGGTACTGATTCCTGGGGCAGGATACCAATGGACACGCGCATGTACCGATCCAGCAACCGACCCCCCACGCGTAGGCATAATGCCCGACATACTGGTACAAATCCCGACACATCGTGGGCGCGCTCGCTCGAGTGGCCATGCGACGAGTCAGCACATGAAGAATCCGTCCCAAATGGCTGACTGTACGTTCGGACCAGACCTCCGCGCTTCCGCCACCATCATCGGTGTCCCTGCCTCCCTCTCCTCTTCCGCTTTACTCACTCACATATTGTCCTTCTGCACCATACATCATGCATCATACGTCATACGCATCACATATCACATTGCATCTTACGCTTTTCATCGATTTTCTGCGCGACTCCCGCGCCGTCCCATCGCGGTGGCGATCTCATGCCGCGCCAAGACTCTTCCCATGCGGCCCCGGATTACTCTGCGTGTGTCGCCCCATCTACTGTACACCTGCATCGTCAACCCGTTGGTTTCTCGCCGTCCCAGCACCCTTTTTCCATTAAGACCCGAAGAGGACGCGGTCTGGTCGCGCGTGGCAATTATGTTTGGCGCTATTTGCCCGTATGGGCGCTCCCTCGCCCATCCTGCAGCGGCAGGGTCTTTGCACCACTCCTGAGTACTGAGTACCCATTCAATCGCTTGCGCTCGGAATTAAGAACAATTCAATTGTGCTGCGAGATAGCGATGGTGGCGGCGGCAGTACTCCATGCTGATTTAACCTTTGCGGGTGCTGCACCAAGCCCTGTCGCATGCCTCTTGAAGGACATCAATGTATATATATTACGGGAGGCTAGTACATGGATATATCTCAGAGTTTGGCACCTTGCTCGAGGAAGAAGCCCCGCTTCGTCAGGTACTCGTAGTGTTCTGCGCGGTGCTTTCGCACCTGCACGTCCACCATCGTCCTCCATGCCGGGAGGAACCACTAGGTATAAATCACGATCAGCACATGCTGTCTCGTCCAAGACAGCAGACTCACGTATCCGAAGAAGGCATAAATGGAGTCCGCGATGTAGCTATTCCGCGGGGATGAACCCGCGGTGCTCGCGCGGAAGGTGTCTCCGATCCAGCCAGTAGTGATGTGGAAGTCGCCGTTTTGGACACCTGCAGGCAGATGGCGAGTCTCAGCACATTCGCGCGATGTCGATGAAGGGCAAACGACAAACGGCGTACCTTTGAATATCCCGGCAGCAACCTGCTCAGGAGTCAGGCCGCTGTCGGTTTCCTCGATCTTGAGGGTGATCGCGGGCTTCGTCTTGTTTTCCTCCTCGTAGCCGGAGGTGTAGATCGTGGGCGGGCAGGAGAGGTGCACATCGATGTCGTATAGCTTCAGCTCGCTCTGGAGCGATTCTGCGAGGCCTGAAAACTCGTTTATGAACCGCGGCGACAACCCGCAGGATTACGATAGCGTTACCTCGGATAGCGAACTTCCCGGGCGAGTACGTCGCATAGCCCACGATAGAGAAGTACGCGAGGACGGAGGCAACGAACACGATCTTGCCCTTGACCCCTTGCCTAACCATCTCCTTAGCACCCGCCTGCACATGTTCCGTGAGCTGATGTCGCTCGCGGATGTCAGGGGACATACCAACGCTGTGCAAGCCTGAGCCCAGTACGAGATTTGCATCCCATGCCTGAGGAGCGCCTCGTCCTGCTCGACGAAGTAAGCCGGCCGCGCAGCCCCAGCGCACAAGAAAAGCGCCTCGGGGCAGCGGCCCCCGAACGGTGCGCTCGCGGCCTTGAGCGCGGCCTGCGACTCCGCCTCGGAGTCGACGGCATACGAGTACGCATTAAGAATCTGGTCAGGGTTCTGCCGTGCCTCCTGCGACATGCGAAGCTATGAGCCTGGGCGGCTACGACTCGGCGGAGGGCGGGGTAGGGGTCACGCACTTCGAGAGTTTCGAGCGCTCTGTCCAGGCGCTCTTGGTTTCGCGCGACGATGGACACATGCGCGCCCCGCTGTACTAGGATGACAGCCAGCGCAAGTCCGGTCCCGGAGGACCCGCCCGTGATTAAGCATTGCTATCCGTAATCGAGGTTGAGCTGCAACTGAGGGGGATGAACGGGAGGGGCACTCAACGCGTCCGCGGGGGTCCCACTTCTTTCCGAACATCGCTGAAGAATGCTACCGCGAAAACAAGGAGTGAGGAAAGCGCGACGGCTTGGAGTGCCAACAGAGATTCAAGCATGAACGCAGAAGTCCGGTGCTGTTCTTTAGTAGGGGCATAAGAAGGCGCTTATAGCCGGGGTACGAGTTTCAAACTCGAAACTGGGAACGAGGTTTTCTGGTACAAACAGGCGTGGTACGATACTGGCGGCGCTTCCCAGTGGTAGACAGGAGGTGATCATATTTGGACGAGCAGAGAAAAATTGGGGAACACACGTTGTACGATGGACCCATGGGCAGCTCGGCGATGTTGTTATTCCAGGGCGCCGGGTGGAGATCGTCCTAGCAGCGGAGCTTTTATAGGGAAGAGGACAATCCGACATGATGCGCACGGTCGGACGCAGAGCGACTATCGACCTCAGTTCGGGAGACATGTTCACGATGTCTATTTTTCTCAACCGTTCGCTGCCGTATTCGGCATTACCAGGTTAAAATGAAACTAAGAAGCAGGCCGTTGTGCATACACAAGAGCATGAAAATAAACATACCTAGACATGGTTCGATTCCCTCATAATCGGAGACAAGTTACCTGCCCTTCTAAATTCCCGGACTGCAGACATGAGATATTTATTACCGTGGCCGGTAGGGCGCACGACGGTTGCCGGACAGCTGGGAAGGTTGTCCATTCGGAGTTCTAGCATAAGGTTGCGCCTCAGCCTCCAGTCCGTTCAATAGTCCGGTTCCGAGGTCTCCGATAGGCTATGACACCACACCGACTGGAGAGTCAGTGTCGGCCATATGCAAAGCGCGACATTGTGGACAAATGATGTTGCGCCTGGTAACAGCCTAGTGCCGAACAGCCTCGAGACTGTGAGCGCACTGGAACTGTGTTCGAAGAAAGATACGGTGAAGTGGGCAGATAGAGCTGTTCGTCCAGAGGAAGCGCTATTGAGACGGTCAAAGGTGGCACCACGGTGGCATAAGCGTCAAGAAACAACACAGCTATGCAGGCCGAGTGCGGAAAACACGAGCTCGCCGCTCAACGTCCGCAGTCAGCGTCCCGACACGCTGTCTCTCCGGATGATGGTGGTTGACGACGCTGAATTGATACGGGATTTGGGGAACAGCTGGATTGACACGAGAGCTAAAATGTCGCCTGGCACTGTGCTCAGAGTCGAACCATCCAGCTGACACCGTACCACGCCGAGGTGGATATCCCGAGCAGGTTGCACAGGCTCAGTCTTGATTAAGGTATTATGCAGGAGTTGTTGTCCAGTTTAGCTCCCAGAGAAATCTCTATGAAAGAGGGAGGAAGTACTCGGTCCAGTGTTGAGTGGATAAGGAAAACAAAGAACACAGAGTGGACAAGGAAAACAAAGAACGCGCGCAACTGGAAAGTTAGCAGCAGCCGCACGTGGTCGGCGCCACAAGGGCAGCGAACATAGGCGCTCATACACAAGTTTCGACCACCACCGTTGCCGCGGTCTCGGACTAATACCTCTCGCCGAGAGTAACCCTTTCAGCGCGGTTGCTACATATGGTGTTATATTCTAGGTGAGTAGCACATGATGGGTAATTTTCGTGTGCTATGTCATCACCCTCAAGTTCTCTGCATGACGACTCGGATGATAATCTCACTTAGACTGCAGGTACGCGGCGCTCTCAGGCAACTCATGCACCACAGTAACCGCTCACTCCGTCGGGTCGGTGATTTGCACCCGCAGTTGTCCGTGTTGGTGCCTTATGTCGTGAATTTTACCACAACTATGGAACAAAATGGCCCGCGCACTCGGTAGTGCCATCCTGGAGGTAGCGCACCGATGAAACACTGCCGTTCGTCAGTCCGGTAGTCATCACGCCATGTCGGCCGTTCCATCCCAACGGGAGTAGAGCCTGCAACCAATATACACATGCTACGAAGAACCCACAGGCGCGTCGGCGTATTCGCGCCTCTGGTGCCTTTCAAAGATTTACTGGCGGCATTATATAGGAGCGTCGTAGAGACAGCAGTCGACGCAACCTCCGATCAACCACTCCCTCTCGCCCGCCATGAGCCAATCACTTGCTCTGATCAAGACCCCTCTGGCTGCTTGCATGAACAATGCTATAGAGACTCGCAGGAAGCATCAGGTCCCGATCCTCGAGCTCACCAAGCCCGCCAAAACCGGCCCCGACCTCCATTCCAATGACTTCCTTTCCCTCTGCGATGACCAAGATCTCCGCAAACTCTTCCTCGAAAAGCTACACAACTCGCCCCGTGTCTTCGGTGTGGCCGGTTCTCGCATCCTCGGTGGGAACTCCTCCGATCATTTGGATTTCGAGCTTCGGATGGCAAGGTTCTTCGAAGCACCCGCGGCGCTGCTCTTCAACTCCGGCTACGATGCAAACGTCGCCTTCTGGCACTCAGTTCCCCAGGATGGGGACATCATCGTCCTCGACGAGCTCGTGCACGCGTCGTCACGGGACGGTATGGCGATCTCGCGCGCCAGCAACTCTCTCTACACCTTCACACACAACTCTCCTGAGTCCTTCGAAGAATGCGTGCTTCGCGCGTTGAAGGAACACCCGTCCATCTCCCGAGGCAAGAACACGCTCTTCGTTGCGGCTGAGGCCACCTACAGTATGGATGGTGACTTCGCTCCTCTCCCGGACATTGTACGGGTCGTGGAGAAGTACGTTCCAAAGGAAAGCGCGCACATCTTGGTCGACGAGGCGCACTCCACCGGCGTCTTTGGGCCTCAGGGTCGCGGCCTTGTTCACCTTCTTGGCCTGCAAGACCGCGTTCACACTGTCCTCCACACATTCGGCAAGGGTCGTGCGCTCACTGGTGGTATGTGTCTTGCGCCTTTTCGTGTGGCGAGGGTAGTTCTGACCATTTTTACAGCTGTTTTCCTGACTACCCCTTTGATCCGCCGATACATCATCAACTACGGCCGCCCCTTCATCTACACTACCGCTCTCCCCATTGCCCTCATTTGTGGCTTGAATGCGTCTTTCGACTACCTCGAAGGGCCCGTGGGCGACTACGTACGTGGTAACGATCAAACAGGATATTCAAGGTGGCTCACTGACATCCTCTACAGCGCCGTTCCGAACTCCGTCGTCTATGCAAGTACTTCCGAGGCGTGCTCGAGGAAGCACTGAGACACATCCCATCCAGTCTTCTCTCGTTGCACGACACGCCCCTTCCAGCGGGCTACCCTTCCGACGTGGTCAGCCCCATCACTCCCATCCTCACCGACTACCCCAACCACCTCTCCGATTTCCTCAACTCTCTCGGTTACGAAACTCTGGGCATTCCATACCCCGCCGTCCCGAAGGGCGAGGAGCGCGTGCGTATTTCTGTGCATGCTTTGAATACCGAGGAGGAGTTGGAGACCTTGGTCGCTCGCCTTATACAGTGGGCGACGATGATGCAGACGGCCGCCACGAACGTGCATTCAGGGCTGGTGCAATCGAGGCTGTGAGTGACCGATGGAAACCTGGGGACTGTCCGTAGAGCCGCATTGGAATGAATTCGATCGAGGCCCTTATTTATCTATAGCTCTTTTCACTGTACGTTCCGCTTCTCGACATCATCTCATCAATACGTATAGATGTCATCTCCTTACTTTTCATCAGGATGGTGCTACTTAGTGGTTATATAATTCCCTCTACAATTCCCACATGCCCCTCACTCGCGCTGAAGTCCAGTCCCATCATAGGAAAGCTCATTCTTCTCCCCGGTCTATTCATTGCGTGTGTGATTTGACAGCTGTCAACACTGTACTACACTGTCCACGCGTCAATATATAGTGCACTGAATCGTAAATCTGACCACGGCCCATCCCATCGCATCCGTGACCACGCCGCCATTTGAAGACGGACGTGCATCATGTCAGTACATAGCATCAGGCGGCATCTTATATGATATCACCTTAAACTTTATGCTCGGCGAACACTCGCCCTGGCGCGCTTAAGTTTGCCGCTTCATCATGAATGACAACTCTCACTTTATGAAAAGTCTAACTCCCTCTTCGTGTTGTACGTTACTCTACTCTCAGCTTCTAATGTTCTGCTATTGTTGACTCTCCTCACCCGTCCTTTTAAGCTGAATAGCCGCGAACTGCTGGGCGTACTCACCGAGAGCCAGCACGAGACGCCCAGGATTTCGTCGACGATGGGCAGGTTCCAGCAGTCGAGCCGCATGGGGAAGAACATCAGCATGGTTGGCAACCAGTACACATCGCCATGGACCGCTTGGCCGGCCGCGTCGTAATTTGTGCATCACCGCTTTCGTACGGAGTGGCGCTCTGGATGGAATGGCACCGGATGCTGTTCGACGAAACGCAAAATTTTCACCAGTGAACAGTTCGTGACGTCTTCACCTGGAAGCTCCGAGTATTTGATCAAACGGAGAGAAAGACGGAGAGGCAAAATCAGAATCAGAACACTCAGAACCAGGTGTTGCGCATACTAGGTTGCTCGTTATCTAGGGTGGATTGTTTTGGGGTCGGCTGAAGCCTGAGAATGTCGCCGAGACGGGGCGCGGTCATGTGGGAGATTATGCGGGGGTAGTTTGAATATAAATTCATGATGAAGGGTCTAGATATCTAGACGATAGCTTTAGCACAAGGGTCGCCCCAAGACACACGATTGACTGTCGGAGGTTTGAGCCGTGCAGCTGGAGAGTTTCGACATGAATCGGCCGCGCTGCGTTCCCTCCATCGCTGCGCAGTTCGAGCTCGCTTACGCATGAAGCTCTCTGACGGATACCCTATGGTGGGGAAATTCACACGGAGTCGCAGCCCATTACGGTGGGTGTAGCGCACTCATTTCATGAAATATTCCGTGCTACAGAAATCGATGTATCAGTCACAGTGGAGCATCATATATCATAGGCCGAGAACGTCTTTCCACACACCGTACGAGTCCTCAGGCTGTGTCGAGTTGACGATGACTCCCATGCTGGGCACAGAATCGGTGCCACAGAGTCTTGTGGCGGTCTAAGTTTGATAGATCCATGAACGATGGCGAAGATAACATACAGTACCTTGGAACCTCTGTGCCCGTACTAGTAAGGAGGATACTAAGACGGGATGTGAGCGCGACCGGCGACAGCGCGGCTCGCTACCACGAGTTACGGCATAGTAGTAGATGCATCAGTAGGCCATCACACGCTGAGAGCTTCCGTCTACTAGTATCCACTCCTTGTGTTGATTGAGAAGACGATGGGCATCCGAACTCCGGAGCGCAGAGCTGAACCTAGGAAACTGCGGAGGCCCGGGTGGCGGTGCGTGGGGACCGAGTTGAGAAGACTCGGAAAAGGATAAGCTGCGCGCACTCGTGAGTCATCACAACTCGCCATTACTCTGCATCACAGGGCCGCGGCAAGTACTAGGCTTGATACTGCATGGTGTTGTATACACATACTTACTGACACGAGAATGCCACACCTGGCACTGGCAGCCTCAGAAGATCTTCGGACTGGCGCAGTATAGCACCAAGTTATTGGCCTTGCGTTCCATAGAAGTTCATTTTGAATGGTTTGATTCCTGATTCCTGATTCCTGATTCCAACAGTGGGCGCCAGGGAAAAGTGCCGCCGCGGTGTGAATGTGAACATCCACTGCGCTGCTCAGCCTCAGGCTCCCGGCTGCTAATAGCAGACCGAGATGGTGTCTCAAGTAGAAGCTTGATGATCAACTACACCCACAATCTGATACTGGTATTCACTAGCTGTCTTAAAGTGCCCCGCACCTCGTCTCAAGGTCGGTGGGCCTGCAGTCTGGCCGTCCTGTCACTAGGGTGTTTTCGCTCAGAATGGCGTCGCTAGTACCAAGCTCTGCTGATGAGCTCGCCGAGGCTTACACCACGCTTGAGCTCACTTACGGCGCATATCTAATCGGCACTTTCCTTAGCCTGATGTGAGTCGTGATTTACTCTCTGTGGCTGCTGGGACGGGCTGGCAACCGCATCAACCGCGTCCAAGTTCCAGTACTGAACAAGCTCCAGGCTCTATGGGATCAGCCTCCACCAATTCTACAGATATATTCGTCTGTATCCGACGGATGCCCCGTTTATCAGGACCGTGGTAAGCTCCATGTATCATCTACATCGCACATCACGGCCTCATTAATTGTTCGCTTCAGCTCTTCATTGTGATGTGAGTTGTATTCTGCCGTTCTACACTGAAAGCAGAGCAAAAAGGTCAACTGACCGCGCGATTCGAGGTCGTTGGAAACCATGCAGATTGCTATGCTCATGCATACATGGTGTGCACCGTCCGTTTCGTCCAGCATTGGCTGCGATGCCCTGACGTGCTTGGTAGTTACTGGGCTCTCGTTACCCACTACCTCGACTTCGTTGCCATAGGAAATGGTGTATGGTACGAGCCTGTTTCTCATTTTATTAAACTATGAACTCAACAAACGTGCAGGACTCTCCAGGTGAGCCGTGACTAAGACCACCAACTGTTGCACGCACGCTGAAAATACAATACCTAGGTCGCACCAACAATTAGCGTACGTGCCTGGGCTAAATATACAGAAACCGTGCTCATTGAAGTATGTCTAGGCCGTGATCACATTGGCAGCCCAAACGTATGGTCCATATTATCACTTTTGCCATTGTGTGGTACCATATTTATGCTGATAATACCCGCTAGATTCTTCGCCCGGCGCGTCGCTCTTGGTACGTCCTGTATCATCTGATGTTCACGTCCTCGCGTAACCGCGGTCTTCCTCAGTCGGTTTCAGATACAAGGTCACAGCTATCATAGCTGTGGGTAATACCGAGTTGTTGCCGTTGTCCTGTTCATTCTGACATGTTTTCAGGGGTTTTGCTTGATCGTATTCTTGGGTAACTTGATTTGGTTCGCTTACATGTTTTGAGAGGTTGATCTGGGTTGTGAATATAGGCATAGCTATCGGTACGCCTTTAAACCAATCGCATCTACTGTCTACTACTGATGTACATATACTTTTTGCTAGCCCTGACTATCGTCTCGTAAGTGTCTTCCGCGTAGCTCTATCGCGCTCGACACTTAGTGCGGAAACTACATCCGGTAGCGTTCATCTTGACAACCTCCAGAACTTCGGGCCCACGACAGAATGGCTTTTCGGCACTGGGCTATGGTTTGCTACAGCTGCCGATATCCTGCTGTCATGCGCGATCATCATCGCATTGCGCCGCAGCCGTGAGACCTACGGTGAGTATGTGCGAAAAGTGGCAGTGCGGCGTTTCTCAGTTCTCCGTGTACAGGTCCCAGGGGGGCAGAAGGCAACGTGGACCGCTTCATACTGTTCTTTGTGAATACAGGTGAGAAGACCATGCTCAGGCCTTTCTACGTATTATAGTGGCATCTAACGCCCTGCCTAAGGTTTTATGACTGGGTAAGAGCAAGTGTCCATCCTTATCTCGAGTCGGTGTTACTCATTCTGGCCGTCGCGCTTAGGATTTTCAACCTCATTCCCACGATCTTGGTAAGTCTTTCAAGTCGTATATGCAGTACTAGCTTATACGGTACCTGATTATAGGCAGTGGTGAAACCAAAGTGGCTCGTGTGGGCAGCTGCCTCCTATGTCGCTACACGATGTGAGTCCAGTCAGCGTACCGGAACGCGATGACCTGCTACTACCCGTTTTGCAGTGTACGCCAATACCCTTCTAGCTGTGTAAGCCTTCCATAGTGTTACCAACTCTAACTTGACCTAACAATGGTCATCGCCAAAAGGCTCAACTCCCGCCAGTTGATGGCGAGCCGCGGTATCGAAATCTTTGGCCCTGCTACGTCTGAGCGCAATATCATCGCGCGGGCGGCTCACCTCGCTACCGTCGAGCAGTGGAACGTTCCCAAGGTACGCGCATACATTTTTGTGATCAAGCGGGCGCCGCAGAATTTCGACTCATTATCTCGCACAGCTCCCAGACCCCGGTCCAACAAGAATAACCATCAATGTTGCCACCGAAATGGAAGGCAACGACGGGCACGATACTGTTGATTGTGACAAACGTGCATACGCCGAGTCTGTGTGACGCCGCGCAGTAGAATGAAGGATGATAGGTCCGTTTTCTTAGTATGTACAACATCATTCGACATCCCACCATCGCGATGGGAAAGTCGAACGGGCTATTGTCTCTGTAGGATATGCCACGTACTATCCGTTTGTATATCGACGCGGTATTTATGACGATCGTTCATGGACTCTTTCTATTAGCTGTAATGAAGGTTTTGAAGGGGACGTGCCCGGGCACAACAAGGGCATGATAAAATACATCGAAGATCTCGAGTCGGAATAGCGCACGGTCCTCAGCAACTGCGTTCCTGCACAACCCAAAAGCCAACCGCGCTTCATTCAGGCAGACAGCGCGAACGTCGTGCGCGGCGCCGATATCCACGGCAAAAAGCAGTACTCGCCGCGCTCGGGGCCCTGGCGTACGAGTGTGACCCACTCCGTAGGCAGCGTCAAGCAGTGGTCTTCGCATCGACGCTCTATGCAGTATGCATACAGCGTAAATATAGCGTAGTTATATCGCTGCCTCCGAGTTACACATCCACCGTCGCCCCGCCGATGCTACCGGACATTGTACATGCATTTTCCCAGAAAACATAAATAGGGCGGTGCTAATCACCTGGCCGGGCATAACATTATAATACGGATGAAAGATCTCGCCGGAATAGCAAAAACCTGGGACGAGAGATGCCAGAAAGCTTACACCGCCGCGCTCCCTTCGACGAGGCTCTCTGTCTCGTTGTTCTCAACCCTCTGGACACGGTGCTCTTTCTCGGCCGTGTTGTTGACGACGGTATATCAAATGCGCGGGAGCTGCCAAAAGATTATGATGGTGGCTCTGAGTCCCTGCGTAGTTGTTGCAGAGCATAGTGCTCACCCGGAGATTGTCCGCCTGGACGGGCGCTCTGAGCCGCGACTCATCCGCGTCGAGGGCGCTAGCGCGCATCCCGAACGTTCCGACGTTATGGTCTCCAGCCCACTGATCAAACACTGAACACCTGGAATTCAGTCTTTTCAGAGCAGTGAGGACTAGATATGTGATTGTAGTATGTGTCTCCGCTTACACGGCAAGCACAGAGTTTGCATAGCCTGGATGGTGGACTCAGCCCCCGAGATCATGAGATAGCGTGGGCATGAATGAGCTTACATTGTGCAGCAACTATGCTGAAACCTATGTAAAGGAACTTGTTGGGGTACACCAAGCTCTAAATCGTCTAGCGGTCAGAAATCGTCACCTACCATGAGATCAGCCTAAGGATTTACGATGATCAGAGACAAGGTGCTGATAATCCTGGAATACAATCGCCTGTAAACGCATTATGTATGTGCAAGGAGAACGCTCCTTACCCTGTCAGCAGCCCTGGAGTCCATATTCTTAGCATGGTCGACTCAAATACTATAATGACTATCGGACAGTCAAACGACATACCGGTATTGATGGTGTACACGATTAGAATGTCAATCATCGAGTCGGTCCTACCCAAAGCATGTGTCAAAAGAACAGCCTCAGGGGATAACATGTATACATACCTCTTGAAGCCAGTTCTCCGACGTTGAAGGACCGATATCAAAGAGCTCGTCAGTATCAGATCTACGCCGACAGCGCAGCCGAAACCCGTAGAGATGAGCCACTACGTACGGAGCTTCAAGTCAGTGCCTTATGAGGTTGCACTCTCCCGGACGGTAGCACACGTACCGTGTAGTGCTCCAAATCGAACAAGGATTGTTCGAACCTGACGCTCGGGTTAGTTGAGATTAAAGATCAGCAAGAGGATGCGTACATTTCTGGCGTCGCTACCGTCGCCGCTGTCGTCAACCCCTTAGTGACCAGAGGCACATTGCAAGTATGGCTCTGCTTACCGATGGCAAACACTATGATATGTTGAGTGGGTCAAACGTTTGATCAAGTGGACTTCGAGGCTTACCGAGCTCTGCAAACATCAACGTAGGCTGACAATGTGAAGTTGTTTAGCGACTGTCAGAGGGAGCTCCCTGATGATGATAACAGTGTGACGTACTACGAGCATCATGAGGAGTCTGTAGCGGCCGCCGACTGGTATGGATATGTCAGTCGTTTGTTATGCACAAAAGAACTAATGCACGCACTTAAGTAAACGCGACGAAAGTAGAAACTACATTGTAGTGAATCAGCCTTCATTCAAGCTCTTGACCTATTCGACCTTGCCATGCTCACCCGTGGCAGACAAAGACCGCGATTCCCTGGAAGGTTGTAGATCAGCTTACAGGCCTGCGATGAAGATACACGGCTTGAAACCTCACAGTGGCTAGAGGAATGATCTAGAATTTGTGTCAATATGCAAACGAAAGTTCACAGAACCTCGCGGAGTAGTAGAGACGTCAAGGCGCACCCGTAGAGACCTGTGAGGACATGAGCACGATCAGCTCGATCAGACAACGTATACCTTCTACAACACACCAGACTTCGGTGAGTAGCGCCATGGGGTTAAAGTAGTTCGTCGTCAGGTAATAGTAGCTATATCAAGTAGGTGTTAGCACTATTCATTTCCCGAACACATCCTGGACGAGAGATGATGTACCACATATGGATGCAAAGCATGCTATGAAATGTTTCAAGGGACCTGATGAATCGACAGATTACACCTTGTGCGTAGCCTCGGAAGTTGTAATCCATACATCAAGATGGCTACCTGTGCATGATGTCGTGAGGCGGCACGGAGGCACATTCCCCAGTTAGTCAGACATACCAGCACTTTCAGGAGAGCGACGTCGTTTGGGTAGAGGTAAAAGTAGCGATACGTCTGGTGACCCATCAATCCATAAAATCTAAGCGGCGGAGGGGAGTCAGTGTAGCATAGAACATGCAGTGCATCCAGAACGAACATGAGTACGGTGCAAGTGCCTAGTAGAATCGCCCGTAGCATGCCGTCTAAGTCCGCGACCGTCGGCAGTAGCGTGGATGGGATAGTCTCGACGGCAGAGGCATTAGCAAGTGAGGACATGATGATCTATGAGGTTGCCCGCACTTTTCTGGTGTCTATATAGCGTCTACCTGCATCTGCGCAATCTTCGATCACCATCCCTGTGCGTACTCAGGTTCTTCTATCTCGGTCACTGCAACAATCAGGACCTCTTATAAGATGAACAGCAGATGAAGAACTGACCAGCCTGCCAAGGTATCCCTAACAGCTCAGAGTTGAACGTCAACTTTGACTAGGCCCCGGGAAGATGAAGTAATGGCACACCCTCACTCACTCCTCCTTACATCCGGACCAAGGACATCGTGTATGAGCGACGGTGTCGCCGTGATGTGCTATACTTCCGGCGGCATGTAGCTCTGTGCTTAGACAACAGGCTTAGTTAGACGTGAAGAGAGTCGAGCCCCCAGAAGTTCGACGCTCGACTTGATACGAGTACTAGAGCCAAAATTATAGTGCCAGTTGTGCTTCTAGAGGCTATGCAGACTTCAACGAAGACGACTGCCTGCATGATCTGAGCCTAGCTGAGATGGTTGAAGGCAGAGCAACCGTCTGACATAGAGACTCCGAACCGGTGTCTTCGCGCTCGGCGCGTAAAGGCGAGAGTCACTACGGTCTGACCACCACGATTGGGTTTTATTTTTTCGCAGTCCATGTGAGCATGGCGCGCCCATGGTCGTAGACACTGATGTCCACGACACAGATGGCAGAGATGTCTAGGAAAGCAGATCTGCTTGACATTGAGTTGATAGAACAGTTCTGCTTCAAAAACCGTCGGTAACCGCATCAGCACGTCCCGGTGATAGAAGCATCAATTCCACATATTCGACCGTACGAACATGGTGACGTACGTTTTTCGATATATAGCTCCTGCAACGCTACTATTAAAACTTCACCGTTTGCGTGTGGTCGTCTGTCCAAAGCTAGTGGTGGTGCGGACAATGATGATCTGGTCGAAGCTGGTCGAACTTGACGCGGACTTCGATGGTTTAACAGACGCCCGAAGTCCATTTCCGACTAACGATAATAACTTATAAGCAGGCCCCCGCTGTCGACACACTGGCACCGACGCGCGGACACTCTTTTCGCGTGATTGTAACGCTACACATATATCATGGCAACATAGTCTAGCAATATATGCAAGGGCATACTTGCATCATATAGCACAAATGGTAGCACTGGCGCGACGCGACATTTCCGTTCTTTGAGATCTTGAGACATACAACGAAACCCTCAAACCAGATATCGTACAGCCACCTCCAAAGCTAAGGCGCACGGACCACGGAGCGCATTCTCCTCAGCACCCTGCGTGCCCGCTAACCCAAACGCCAGCGGCGCTTAACTCAAGCAGACAGCGCGAACGTCGTGCGCAGCGCCGAGATCGACGGCGAGAAGTAGTACTCGCCGCCCTGAGGGATGACCCACTCCGTCGGCAGCGTCAGGTGGCCGTTCGGGTCGAGCGGGTCCGTGCCCTGGATCGTGCGCCCCGTCTCGTCCGTGACCTGCCCAATGATCGGGTCGTATCCTGGGTTGCCGAGGAGCTGCTTGGGCGGGAATAGCGGGTCGTTCGCCCACACTGTATTCGGTGTAACGGGTTTAGCATTCAATAATAGAACCAGACGAGAGACCAGAAGCGAGGGATTCACCTGTCTGTATGAACTTGAACCCATTACCGATGTTGCTCTGGTAGCAGACGAAGATGAGCCCGCTGCAAGCAGTGAAGGTGGTCAGCGCCTCGCGCGATGCGTAGTTCCGCACAGAAGATGCGTACCGCAGCGCCTGCGATACCCCAGAGGAGATTTCATCGTCGCTCATTTCAGGCCCGAACGGAATGCCGCGACGGATGATCCGGTGGTCCTCCCGCGAGACGATGATGTTGTCGAGGTCGTTGCGCGGGTTTCCCTTGCGCGTGTGGGCCGCCAGGGGGCAGCGGTATCCCACCTGGTCATTGTTAGCAGTGTAAGTGAAGTCGTTGTTCCGAGTCGGGTCCACAGCCAGATCGGGGTCATCTTGGAAGGGGGAGACATCGATGGGAGCACCTGCCCGACACCCAACGCACGTTCAATCAAGAAGTCCAACAAATGTAATGCCGAGCGTCAGGACTCACCGCTCTTCCATCGACCCATGAAGCGCGCTCCCCGGAGCTCACTTCCCTGTGCAGGAGTTATGCCGGGGTCGACGATAGGGTTCTGTTTCAGGAAGGTGTTGAACTCCGGCACGAGCTGCTTGTACCAGCGCAGGACCATGAAACTGCCGTCCGTCATCCACCCAGGGCGGAACAGGACACCATCGTGATCACGGCCGCACAGGATCACACCCTGGCGGACGGTACCTTGTCCGGGGAAAGGGCTTGTGTCGATATCCTTGACAGCGGGCTGGGAGATCCCATCCATGAAACCGAAGCTTATACCGTCATCAGCGACAACGCCAGCATCGCGAGTTATGAGCACTCACTGCTCATGCCCCTTCTGGTCCCCAGGGCGAACAGACCCGCTCAGGGTGATTATCTCGTGGATAGTAGCATTGAACGCGCCGACGCCAAAGATGTCGTTAATCTTCGCCCGAGTTGCTACAACAGTGTCTTCTGAGTCGCCTGCAATGAGTATCACGCCATGCGTGTCGTTCTTGAAGGCTGGGTCCCAGTGGGGGTCGAATTGCTGGAACGGAGCAGCGTCCCCCGGGTCGCCCAACGACTGTGAGTCGTTTTTCTGGCCGTTCATATACGGCCCGTCTTGGAGGTTGTCATTGATACCCAACTTTTTTGCAATGTTAGCATACAGAACTACGTAGCCCCAAGGCCGGCGCGCATACCTTTTTGAGGCCAAAGTGGGAAAAGGCGATGTTCACGCCGACGAGCGTCAGAAGCTGAGGGGTCTTGCCTTGCTCGATAGCCGTCTGCTTGTTCGCAGCAATCTTGGCACGGTCCTGCTGAACCTGGGCCGCGGTGGTCACCAGGTTGATGAACTGGTTGAGGGCCTTCCTGAATGCCGGAACATTGTTGTCGTCAATGGTGAAGACGAGGTACTGCTGAGCCTTCTTGGGGAGGCCGCCGCTGCCAGGGATATCGTCAGCAAAGAGCACCTGCGGTAAATCAAATTGAGGCGACAGACATGATATCGCCCTGAACGTTGTTGAGATCGGCCATGGGTGGTTATAATAACGAACGTCTATAGACGATAGTGAGCGATCAAAGGCGTGCAAGTCAATGCGAATGGTGCTCACGAGTGAGGGGGTGGGGAGTGAGGTATGTCCCCACTGCTTTCGCTCCTCTTCTTATAACCTCTCAGGTGGATCACGACTCCCACGAAGGTTATGGGCATTCGCTAGGCCCTCAAGCACACGCAGCGAACTTTGCATCAGCTGCTAGGTGAACCTAGAGAATAACGTCAGAGCGTGTTCCATGAATCGCAAGTGTCAGGATAGGGCGCTATGCTTGCGGAACAAAGCGTGCTACAGGAACGACAAGGATTTCTGCAGGAAAGAAACTCTCACCACCGCACGAGAAGCCTAGGACCGGTCCTGTGAGCATGGTGTGGGACGGCCAAGAGTCGTCATTTCCTTTCTGAGAGACACTGTATGGAGATAGTGTTAGCGTTCTGTACGCGAGAAATTGGGATAGGCGAAGCTTGGTAGTGCACCTGCTGGATCATGGTCGGCATATCACCGCAAGGGCATGACAACCGTGAGTCGCGTGCGACGAGGATGATAACGTTGGTTACAGAAACGGCTTTGAGTGGGCGGCTTAGGGCCGAGTATTTTCTTTCGAGCGAAAGCGTAGAGCGACGACTGGTATACTATTACTTGGTGCAGGACATGATGCATGATGATGGGCGTCTTGAGAAGGAACGAGGCGCCAAAAGGTGTAGCTGAGAGGGCGCGGGCGCCTATATATGTGTAACTCTCCGCGCACGACGCTTGCCTGGCATCGGACCGTGGCGCGACGGGGCTCTGGAATACGTCTGCTACGTATTGGTCGCCGCTTCTGAGCAGGGAGAGGCAGGGAAGGAGGACAAGGTTCCGAAGCACGCTGGAATGGCGGACGGGAAGCCCCGCCTCTGCGCGCCCAGGCCGGCATGACGCTACAGAGAACTCTACGAACGTCCTCTGTGCGCTTGGGCGGGACAAAAGGTCGCCTGCCGATGTATGTGCCGCATGTCGACGCTCGTACTGGCTGACGTCGCCTGTCGCGTGATGTTTTTGTCGCGACAGGTTGCTCGGGGGTCGACGTTGTCGGGGGCACGAATTCGAAGTACGTATCCCGACCAGGCACATGCTGGCACCATCGTCCTGATTCTCCCTTCTACTCGGCCCCGGTATCTCTGGAGGGGCGTGAAGTTACATAACTTCATGGAGGGGTCGGGCGCCCGCTGGGAGTTGCCTCGCGGATCCATTCATCAGCTGCATTGTCATCAATTCATAGCATTTCTGGATATACAGAGATTCGTAAACGTGCAGATCGTGCTACATACACCAGGACATGTCCGTACAATCAAGAAATCATTATCACGGCATTACATCCCTCCAATCGTACAAGAGTCTCGCCCTCATAAGAGCTCAGAAACATGGACCTCGCGCCGCTCAGGACGACAGCGCGAACTTGGTGCGCAGAGCCGGGATCGAGGGCGAGAAGAAGTACTCGCCGCCCCTGGGGAGGATCCACTCCGTGGGGAGCGTCAGTGACGCGCCCTGGTTGTTCGGGTCCGTCCCAATCAGGCTGCGCGCAGAGTCCGCGTTCGTCTGCCCGATGAGCGGGTCGAACCCGGGCAGCACGGCCTGCGTCGACGGCGGGACGGGCTGCTTCGGGGGGAAGTTCGTCGCGTTCGCCCAGCCTGCGGAAACATCTCATCAGGTACACGCAACACCGCGGGGTGCAATCGACGTACTGTGCTGGATGAACTGGAAGCCGTTGGGAATCGTGCTCTGGTAGGCAACGAAGATGAGACCGCTAATACCAGGCGAATCAGCGAGACCGAACAAAACATGCAGAGCGAGATTACTTACCGGCCGAACTTCGTCTGACCGGAGGACGCCTCCTCAGCAGTGACCTCAGGCCCGAACTGCACACCACGACGGATGATGCGGCGGGACTCGATGTTGGCGCTGATAGGCGGGTCCTCGAGATCCGCACGAGGGTTGGTCTTGCGCGTGTGCGCCGCGAACGGGCAACGCTCCTGGGTAGTGGGGTCCCCGGGGAACGCGTACCGGAAGTTGTTGTTCCGGAGCGGGTCTGCGCCCAGCGCCGGGTCATCCGCGGTGGGGGCGAGGTCGACGGGCGCACCTGTCATCCCGACATGCTTTAGCATGCGCCTCTCAAATGTGCGCGGATCATGCCACTTACCGCTCTTCCACCGGCCAACAAGACGCGCGCCGAGCAGCTCGCTTCCCTGCTCAGGGGTGAGGCCGGTGGCCTTGATGGGGTTCGCCTTCAAGAAGTTGTTGAACTCGGGCACCAGCTGGAACAGGTAGCGGAGCGCGATGAAGCTGCCATCGATTGCCCACGTCGGGCGCGTGATGGTGTCGCCCGTGCGGCCAAGCAGAATGACGCCCTGGTCAACAGTCTCCTGGCCAGGGTTCGGGTTCGTGTCGATGCCCTTGACCGCGGGCTGTGAGATGCCGTCGAGGAAACCAAAGCTGTATACACTCGTCAGTGGAGTGGTGGAACACAGGACCGCTATGAGGACACGTACTGTTCGTGACCGCTCTCTGCCCCAGGCCGGACGGTCCCGGTGAGGGTTATCAACTCGTGGATAGTCGCGTTGTGCGCGGTCAGGTTGAAGATGCCCTCAATGATAAGACGTGTGGCAGCGAGTGTGACAACGCTGTCGCCCGAAATGAGGATGACACCGTGGATGGTGCTCTTGAACGCAGGGATCCAGTCGGGCACAAATTGGCCGTTGACGGTCGTGCCCTTGTCACCAAGGAACATTGAGTCTTGGAGCTGGCCCTTCGCGAAAGCGGTGTCGCCGAGATCATCGGTAATACCCAACTGCAATAGGCGGAGTTCAGCGAATAGGAGACGAGAATGAATGTGGGCGGGTGCATACCGCCGTCAAGCCAGCCTGCGAGAAGGCAATGTTCACACCAGAAAGCTTGATAAGCTCTGGCGTCTTGCCCTGCTCCTCAGCCGCCTTCTTGTTGGCAGCGATCTTGGCGCGGTCCTGCTGGACCTGAGTGGTCGTGGTGATGAGCGGGAGGAGCTTGTTCAAAGCCTTCCGGAACGCAGTGACATCGCTTCCAATCTGGAAAATGATGTACTCTTGGACCTTCTTTGGGAGACCAGCACTGTGCAAGATTGTGAGAAGAGTTCGCCAGAATACTGGAGGGACAACGATGTGCTCACAGAATGTCGCCCTGGACGTTGGCGGGATCGAAGGCAGGGACGGTGGTAGACATGTTTCGTGAAGTAACCTATCAGCAGAAGATGCATAAGCAAGCGTTGGGGTAGTCTACGGAAAGACTCACAATGGAGAAAAATCCGGAGGATGAGAGGCATCATCCCCACCGATCCCCAGTTTATGTATGCTCGGCCCCCCGCGCCCAAGACACAGCAAAGCCACTCATTCGGGACTTGAACAAAACGCCCGAATTACACCCCGGACAAGCGGTACACCAGTCATCGAGCGCCGCTCCACCGCAAATCGCGTAACGAAACACCGGGCCATCTTGCAGGTCAGCGGAGACATCTAGAGTCATCGTTTAGTCCGCCGCTCCCTCGCGTACCCATCCCCGCACACAAAGACGTATTGGCGTTGGGCCGGCGCAGCCAGCGGCAGACCTAATAGTTTCATGTTGACACCATCCGACGCCTCATCGGCATGTTAGCCGTGATAGAACGTAGAGCCAAGAACTAAGCATGCGCACCTATGTTCTGGCACAGAGGGCATTTATCCATTGCGGATAGGCTCAAATGGGTCTAAAAGTCGAGACCAGAGGGAACCCTTCGGCCGACTTATCGTGTTTTGAGGGAGTTGCAAACGATTTCATCCAGTGTTCACCTCTTGTTTCGGTCGTTCAAACGGTTTTGCTCGGTTGGCGACGAGCCACTGCCTGCCGTGTGACCGTGCGGAGGAAGCACGGCGCCCCCTGGTCCGAGGTGTGGGGTTGGCTTCACGAGTAACGTGCTGGACATCGCCATAGCTTGTTTCTTTGCGGCGGTAACGCTAGCGTGAGAGCTTGCGATCCACGCACCGAGAGCTTCATGGAGGGGTGATGATGTGTAGCTGAGCCTCGTGCTACGTCTTCGCGCCGACGGTTTACACGCTTGGCTTCGAGGTCGCTCGTGATACCGTAATCGCCTACCGCACTGCGTACGCAGTGACCGTCTTGACCCAAGCAACCACAATGCAGTGAAGTCGCTGCGAGTACTGGCCAGCCGTCAGCCCTAGGTGGTAAAGTCTAATGCGGTGGCGATGTGGAACAGGCTTCCCGTGTTCGTACCTTGGTCACTGCCATGTCCGGGAACGCGATGCGCGCTACGCCCGAGCGGACACACAGTGGCGCTTGGGACCGCCGCCCATCTTCTATTGTAAAGAGCATCGGTCTCCTTTTTCGGAAGTTGCCTGTTTTGGAAACAAACACGTAAATGTCACTGTTTCTGGGAGATTCATGCACCCATTATATTGCAGTAGCAGCTAAGTACATTGCATTGAGCACTCGGCGACTCATTGAAGTATCTAGGAGGGGAAGAGAGAGCTCAAGAGTATCGATTTCGGTGTGCAAGTTGTACAAACGTTTGGTAGGCGCCTGGGTTGCGCGCTGCGGGACTAGCGCCTATTTCTCCCTTCAAACTGCCGTGACCACGCTCGCGATCGAGGACGCGGTTTCTCTATCAAGTATCGTGTTTTCTCGATAATTCTATCATGTGTGCCGAAACCTACTAGACGCAACATGCAACGCCATCAGTGATATAGCCTGACGAAATATCTAGAACAGTGCTCACAATCGACTAGACATCATGATATACATGGCCCGGGTGCATATAAGGTCGACCGGTGGTGGCACCGTCGTTGCTTCGCTCACTGGCGTCCGGGACGCAGGACGTGGCTTCTAGACCGGTTCCTAGGTCAGGATTTCACTTCGAACTCACGCAGGTTACGGGGTAAACAATAAGCACAGGTAAGTGAGCTGCGTGATTCAGAGTGAGCTAAGTGAGCCGCGCACGACAATGTAGATAGACACAGGGTAACCTAAGGTAAGCAAACTCGGGCCCGGGCCACAGATTATATTTGCAGCTTGAAGAAGGTGAGTATGTCCGAGTCAACGGTCCCACCGGTTGCATCTTGCGAGTGCACTTAAGGTCGCAATCCTTGAAGTCTTCGAAACCGGTTTGGCACAAGTAGTCTAAAACCGGAGTTCTCACATACTCACTGCGATACGTCTGAGTTCGCTTCTTACTGTTGACGGCCAATGTGAGCATTCAACCCGCCCGCCGCGCCCTCCGCGCGGTACCTGGCGCGAGCGCGTGCCCGCCTCGCGCCCCGCCTCAACGTCTCACATCTGTTAGTGTAGGTTAGCAACTCGATCTCTGTAGGTTATAATTCCGCGCCTCGTTCCCCGCCCGTCTCCGCTTGCATAGTACTTACTTGATTTGTCGTTTATTTGTTTCACGCCGTACTTATACGCGCGTCGCGCACTCGCTCACCTCAGTCCCGCGTAACCCGCGTCTGACTGAGGTGAGCTCCCCCCCGTTTACTTATCGTTCGCTTACTGTTTACTCACCTACGTTCGCGCCCATTAGATACCGCGCTAATAGGTATATTCAATCTATTATATCAGTCCCGCGTAACCCGCGTCTGACTGAGATACCGCGCTAATAGGTATATTCAATCTATTATATCAGTCCCGCGTAACCCGCGTCTGACTGAGATACCGCGCTAATAGGTTATGAGCCCTGCGCTATAACTCAAAACAAGTCAGACTTACCGTACTCGCCATTGACATGTCGTCTGTGAAGCTCGGAGAGGACTACGTGCGCGTCCCGAAGCTCGAGGTTGGCGGCGCGAACTGGGTCCTGTACAAGGACCGGCTTGCATGGGCCGCCGACGCAAAGGGTGTCTTGGGCCATCTCGACGGTACGTCGAAGGAGCCTGTTGTGCCGGCCGTTTCGGTCGGGCAGCCTGCCTCGACTCTGGCGGAGACAGCGGCGCAGGGAGCGACCGCTGGTCCCGGACGAGTTGGAGGGGGAGCTGGGGACGTTGGCGCTGCTACTGGAGGGACCGGTGGTGGCGAAACGACAGCTGCCCCCGCTGGTGGTGCTGTGAGTGTTGGCGGACCGGCCATGGAGGCTGCGAGTCTGGCCGACCCCATACAGAAGACATACCAAGACGAGCTTGCCGTGTGGCGAAAGGGCGAGGCGGTGGTGAAGCAACTCATTGCGAGCACGATCCCGGACTCCCTCTTCATGAAGATCCGCGCGAAGCCGAATGCGCGCGAGATCTGGGACGCACTTGCCCGCGAGTTCGAGAAGAAGTCGCGCATGGTCTCGGTCGACCTGCGCCGACGTCTTCAGGAGCAGCGCTGCGGGGAGAAGGACGACGTCAGGACACATTTCTCGAAGCTACGTACCATGCGCGAGGATCTCTCTGCCATGGGCCATTCCCCCTCCGACGATGACTTCTACGCAATTATCCTTGGCTCGATGCCGACGTCCTACGAGCCCTTCATTTCCGCCGTCTCTGCTACGTCGAGCGTCATGGGCACGGTCTTGAGCCCGGACGACTTGATGGAGGCGCTCACCGACGAGTACGAACGTCGTCTCTTGCGGACAAAGGCTGGGCGACGAGCAGATGCGACAGACGTCGCGCTTTCGGCTAGTGACAAGGCCGGCAGTAGCAAGAGCAAGAAGAAGTCCGTCGAGTGCTACAATTGCAAGCGCAAGGGGCACTACAAAAGCGAGTGCTGGGCGCCAGGTGGCGGCAAGGAGGGCGAGGGTCCGAAGGGCAGGGCCAAGGGACGCGAGAACGCGTCGACCGCGCAGGCCCAGGCACCGAAGGATGTCAAGGCCAAAGACGAGGCCTGGTACGTCTTCGCACCCCTGAATGACGACATCGAGGACGACCTCCCGGAGCTGCTTACCGTCTCGTCCTCGAGTGTTGGCGATGATGAGCCGATCATTGGGGATCTCGACGATGAGGCAGAGTACTCGTTTGAGGATGAGCACGTCTGTGCCGACGGCGCGCAACTTGCGCAGGCTCAGCTGGGCCCGGACGAGATTATCCTATTCGACTCTGGTGCTACTCGACACATGTCCCCACACCGACACCGCTTCATAAACTACGAGCCTATCCCCCGAAGCCCATCCACGCTGCCGACAAACATGTCTTCAAGGCCATTGGCAAGGGCGACATGTATGTCACCCTCCCGAACGGCAACCACTCCACTCGCGTCCTTCTACGTGATGTTCTCCATGCGCCCACAATGGGCGTGACCCTTGTCTCCATCGGGCGAGTCGCATCAACTGGCGCAACTGTGACATTCCGCGAGCGAGGCTGCCGCATCGCGAACGCTGAGGGCAAGACTGTCGTCGATGTCACGATGACGGACGGCCTGTACCGTGTCGTAATCCCTGCCGAGCACGCAGCACCCGCAACCGAGAGCGCACCCGTTGAGGGGGAGCGTGTGGTCAGCGCCGACGAGTGGCATCGTGCCATGGGCCATGTCTCGCACGAAGTCGCGCGCGAGATGCTACGCAAGGAGCGCGTCCTGGGCGTGCGACTCGATCCGCGTGCATCGATCCCATCGACTTGCGAGTCTTGCGAGGCTGGGAAGATGACCCGGAAGCCCATCGCGAAGACGCGCGTCCGGCCGCGTGCTGCAGAAATCGGCGAAGAGGTGCATTCCAACCTCTGGGGTGCGGCGCCAACGCAGACCTTGGGTGGGCGGCGATACGACTCTCTGTTCATCGACGATCACTCGCGGTATACCTTCGCGCACTTGCAGCGCACGAAGGACGAGACCTTCGCTTCGTACCAGAAGGTAGAAGGCTTCCTGCGCACACAGAAGGGCGTCAGTATCAAATGCCTCCATACCGATCGTGGCGGCGAGTACCTGAGCACGGAGTTCACGGAGCACCTCGCGAAGCAAGGCACCATCCGCAAGCTCACGACCCACGACACCCCCGAGTACAATGGCGTTGCGGAGCGCGCAAACCGCACCATCTTTGAGAAGGTCCGTGCGATGCTTCACGAGTCTAGGCTCCCTGATTTCCTGTGGGGCGAGGCCGTCCACCATGCCGTGTATCTCAAGAATCGCACACCGACAGTCGCTCTCGATGGAAAGACTCCGTACGAGGTCTTCTGGGGAAAGAAGCCGGACGTCTCGCACTTACGCCCGTGGGGCTGCCGGGTGCGTGTACATGCACCCGGAGGCTCGAAGCTCTCAAGCCGTGCGGTGATCGGCCGATGGGTTGGCTTCGACAGCGAGATGGATGCGCACCGCATCTACTGGCCCGACCGACGCAGTGTCACGGTCGAGCGCAGTGTGCGCTTCAACGTCGACAATGCAGATGTCGAGGTGCCGCTCGAGGGGGAGGATGAAGGTGTTAGTACTCACCTGGACGAGCAGACCTCGCCGTCCGAACCAGCCGCCGCACCCACCCCACCACCCAGTCCACCTGTGCCTAAGGCCGAGATCGTGCCCGAGCCTCCCATCATCCCTCCCGACGTGCTTGATGAACGCTTTGAGAGTGCGCCGGAAGGCCGTCCAAAGCGTGTTCGTCGCGAGTCCGAGTACGTGCGCCGGCTGAAGAGTGGGGAGGGAAGTGTGAGTGGCCGCGCTGGCGGTCCAGTGCTGCCAAGAGGGGTGCAGGAAGGGACTAAGACGCGTCAGGTGACGGTCGAGGAGGTCCCAGACGAAGAAGTCACAGCGGCAGCGGTAGCGATGGTGGACGATGTTGACCTGGCGATGGCAGCGGTCATGGGCGAGGGTGAGTGCATTGAGCCAACCTACGCAGAAGCCAAGAGGCGCCCGGACTGGCCGAAATGGCAGGAGGCGATCCGATCTGAGATCAAGAGTCTCTTGGCAAACGGGACGTGGACCCTGGTCGAGCGCCCGCCCACCGGTAACGTCATCGACTCAAAATGGGTCCTGCGCGTCAAGAAAAACGCGGCCGGTGAGATCGACAAGTACAAGGCTCGTCTCGTTGCTCGCGGCTTCACTCAAGTTTACGGCGTCGACTACTACGAGACCTTTGCTCCCGTCGCTAAGCTTGCCTCTTTTCGTCTCATCCTTGCTACTGCTGCGCGAAACGGCTGGCCGGCCGAAACCTTCGACTTCAACTCCGCGTACCTCAACTCAAAGCTCGACGAGGACGTTTATCTCGAGCAGCCGCCCGACCACGAGTTCGCTGACCGGCGCAAGTACGTGCTCAAGCTTTTGAAGGCGCTTTACGGGTTGAAGCAGGGCGGGCGAAAATGGTACGAGACCCTCTCCGCCGCACTCGCTGACCTCGGCTTTGCTCGTGCGGAGGCCGACTACGGCGTCTTCTTCAAGCGCGACGGCTCGCATTTGGTCATCCTGGCTATCCACGTCGACGACTGCCTTATCACGGGCAGCTCCACCCGTCTCCTCGCTGAGTACAAGCGGCAGCTTGCCGCAAAGTACAAGCTCACCGATCTAGGTCCCGTATCCTGGCTCCTCGGCATCAAGGTCTCGCGCGACCTCACCGCACGCACCCTGGCTCTCTCGCAACACGCCTACATCGACGCGATCATCACGCGTTTTAATTTCGACGACCTAAAGCCAATATCGACACCGATGGACCCTGCCAACCAACTCTCGAAATCTCAGTGCCCCGAGTCGGCCGCCGACGTCGCCCGCATGCGCCGCGTGCCGTACAAAGAGGCAATTGGCTCGCTCATGTACGCGGCCATGGGCACGCGACCGGACATCGCATTCGCGGTCTCGACCCTGGCGCAATTCTCGCAGAACCCCGGCTGGGTTCACTGGGAGGCCGTCAAGCGCGTCTTTCGCTATTTGCTCGGCACAAAGACCCTCTCGCTTGTGTATGGAGGAGACCGGCGCGGACTCGAGGGGTACGTCGACGCAGACGGTGCATCGCAGGAGCACAGGCGTGCTATCACTGGGTATGTTTTTCTTGTCGACGGCGGCGCCATCTCGTGGTCATCGAAGAAGCAAGAGCTCGTAACGCTCTCGACGGCCGAGTCCGAGTACGTCGCCGCAACCCATGCTGCAAAGGAGGCGATCTGGCTTCGCCGCCTCATCGGTGAAGTCTTCCGCCCACTCTCCGAGCCGACCACCCTCCATAGCGACAGCCAATCGGCCATCGCTCTCACCGTCGACGGCTCGTACCACGCCCGCACGAAGCACATTGATATACGCTACCATTTCATTCGCTACTCTATCGACGCTGGCTCGATCCGCCTCCTCTATTGCCCCACCGCCGACATGACTGCGGACGTCCTCACGAAGGCCCTCCCGAGCGTAAAAGTCAAGCATTTCGTGATTGTGTTTGGGCTCGCGTCGGCTTGAGGGGGAGTGTGAGCATTCAACCCGCCCGCCGCGCCCTCCGCGCGGTACCTGGCGCGAGCGCGTGCCCGCCTCGCGCCCCGCCTCAACGTCTCACATCTGTTAGTGTAGGTTAGCAACTCGATCTCTGTAGGTTATAATTCCGCGCCTCGTTCCCCGCCCGTCTCCGCTTGCATAGTACTTACTTGATTTGTCGTTTATTTGTTTCACGCCGTACTTATACGCGCGTCGCGCACTCGCTCACCTCAGTCCCGCGTAACCCGCGTCTGACTGAGGTGAGCTCCCCCCCGTTTACTTATCGTTCGCTTACTGTTTACTCACCTACGTTCGCGCCCATTAGATACCGCGCTAATAGGTATATTCAATCTATTATATCAGTCCCGCGTAACCCGCGTCTGACTGAGATACCGCGCTAATAGGTATATTCAATCTATTATATCAGTCCCGCGTAACCCGCGTCTGACTGAGATACCGCGCTAATAGCCAATTGTGAGTCTGGACTGTCGAACCCGCGTGCGGGAGGGTCGGCCACCCCGCCCTGCGGGGTGGCGGGCCCTCCAAACTTTACGAAGCAATTACACTGGTAAAGAAAGCAAAATTCCGTGCCAAAGGCACGGGTATCTTCTAGTGTAGAAGGTGCAGTCAAAGAGGACCCGGTGCACAACGTCCGCAAATTCCGGACCTTGTTCTTAGCGATCAAGCCCCTCCGATTGGATATACAACCTCGCATTGCGCGGATGGCCCCGAGCGCGGAAACTAGGAGTCGTCTTCGTGGGCGTTCTTCGTCGGTGCTAGTGCCGGCATAGGATGGCTGGGCTGCACCTCCTGCAGTCACTTGATGTGCGGCGCATATAATGGCACATTCGCCCCCATCGCTGTATCGGGCTTCCTTTACGTGCGTTCTGCCAACGACAAACCTAGTCCTATCACGCCGACCGTCTCGCCCGGCAGCGCAGTCATGCTGCTGACTGGTGGTGAGCCCCAGGGCGCAACTTGCGTGGTCTGGGAGAGGAGGCAGAAAATGGTATGCGAGCGAGATTCCGTAGTGCTCGCACCTTGCGCTGTATTCGTACACGTCTACACAGTCTATCCACGGAGCGCAGTGCACGCAAGTCTCGGCCTCCATTCCTTTTCCAAATAGCGATGCCGCCACCGATGGTGGTGCGGAGTCGGAGCGCCGAGGGGTTAAGACGCCGGACAGCCTCCACACATTCCGTGGCCGCAGCCCCAGCAGCTCGCGACCCCAACACCTGCTGTGCGAAGCACGAGCGAGATGATGCTGACCACACCTTCTCCGAGGACGAATCCACTTGCAATGATGATCAACCTGATCCCTCCGTTCTCCCGTCCCACGCGCGTGTAGTAGACGTGCTCCACGATACCCCCAATCAGCCGAGCGAGGGAGAACGAGGGGGTGTTGAGGAACCCTATTGCAAACGCCACCCCCGACGGGATCCATTTCGCGTAAGGGGATCCGCCACGGGCACTGTACGTCTTGAAGGCTGCGATGACCGAGAACAGGACGGCGAAGATGCCCATGAATTCTCCGCTTTTCTGTGGCAGCTCGCCGTCGCCTAAACACGCATACAGCCACGACGTAAACAACCGTGGCGTAGAATGGAAGAGAACCAACGTACGAAGCAACCGCGCAAGGCCAAGCCACACATAGGCGGTAGGCGCAGGGAATGAGGGACCGGGGATTTCATACGCCTGCTGGTAGAGCGCGTACGCAGTGGTCGTAACAACAATGGACAAGCAGGATCCGATTAATTGCCCATAGAACTGCGCTCGAGGCGAAGCACGGATGAGATGGCCCGTCTTCAAGTCTTGCATAAGATCGCCTGCCCTGTCAGATGGTCAACCGAGATCACATTGCACATTTACTGTCATAATCACGTACTGCTGCGCACCGGCCTCAGCGACACCGCCGGCGATGATGTTCGCTACGATGTTGCCCGGCTGGATCCAAGCAAAGAAGAGCTGGCTGATTTTGCCGAGCCCACTGACAGGGTTGAGGTCCGTCTCCCCCAAAGCCCGCACACTGCGGTTGCAGCGATTTGAGTTCAGTCAGCGCCCCAATCCCGGTGGCAGGACAGTTCGACGTACCCAAGGACGCTAAGTAGCCCTCCCATGATAAACCCAATAAACGTCGCCCACGGTTTGATGCCTTGGTGCCCGAAGACGAGCCATACCAGGACCGTGCCCAGAACGATGCTTCCACCCAAACCCCATATCACCCACTGCGTGGGGACGAGTCTGTCGTCCGTTTCCACCTCCTTGTTCTCCTTGGCCGCGGAGTCTTCGTCGTCTCGGAGCCCGATTGCTGGTCTCCATATCTTCGTGTACGCAATTTCGTACATGACTGGGACTAGCGAAATAACGCTGTCCGAGCACATGATGGCGAGCGACACCCAGAGGATCCAGCCACGCGAACCTGTGGTCATATCGCCGACAGGGCCTGGGGCCCAACCAGAGTGTTTGGCCAACGGCGACAGGACACCCCATCCAACAAGCATTCCCTGGCATATGCGGTGAGTATATGCTTCCATGTGTAGTGTATGCGCTTACGAGATTCATGCTCAACGTCGTAGGGAAACCCATGATGATTCCCTGACCGATGTACGACAGACTTGGTGTGAATGTCCACAGCCACTCTGAAGCCAGGTAAGACCCAAATAACGGCACCGAGAACACTACGGGGAAGAAATATGCTGAGAGCTGGATACTTCATGAGAGGAGCCCTGAACGATTGCAATGCAAGAGGATCGACCCACAGTCATGATACCCGACATGGCAAAGCTCCAAGAGAGCGCGCTCCACCCCTCCTCTTCTGCAACTTCGACCTCAGGTGCATGTAGAGCGTCTGTCTCCTGTGCTTCAGCAGCATAAGCTATCGCTTCGTCGTCTTCGCTGCTTGCAAGCGCGTTATACCCGCGACGTTGGCGAACAGTGGTATCGGGCGGAGGTAATCGATGCAGAACAGAGATCAGCTGGCCCGTCGCAGTACCTGAAGGGAAAGCGAGCTGTTCTTCAATGATTACTTGCTTGCGCAGAGGGGGAGATAAGAACACGCTGAGCAGGATGGTGAGACGAGGAGATGAGATATGTTACTGCACAGCTCTTACCCAAAAAATGCAACTGCGCATGACCATCCGACCGCGCCGATCCAAGAGAGATGTATTGGCGGTACGCCATCTCGACCCTCGTCCAGCAGGCCTAGTGCGGGCAATATCCCGACAAAACCCGCAGCAAGCGGCATCTACAGGGCTCGCTTAACGCATGAAAGTAAGTCACGAGTATCAGGAAATGCGCACGGTCCCTGTCGCGACCGCTGTGGTTTGGAGTACGACATTCTCTTGTGCACTCATCGGCTTCGGTAGGAACTTTGAGAGAAGGAATCCAATAAGAGCGGACTGCAGTGACATCCTGAGACAGGGTGAGCTTGTGCACTACATGGTAAATCACCACCGACTTACATACTGATCCATCCCGTTTGTAATCCAAAGTACAAGTTCGTGAAGCAGAGTAGGCAGCCGATGAGGAGTCCCAGCAGCACTGCGCGTATCTGGCGGGCGACGATTCGAGCACTAAGCAAACGCGCAGTATACGCAAGGAGACTTGAGCACACACTGTGAATTCTGTCTGGCCGCTCTCTGAAGTACCCTCGGCCGCACGGCGGGTGTGCCTACGAAGGCGTCTGCATATATACCGTGAGGATGATTTGCGTGACTTAGCTGGAATATACGGACCTCATACATCCTGTTAACATGCTTCGTTCGCGATGTTCATAAAGAGAGGGTTATTTCCAGACCGAGCAGGCGAAACAGACGGGCCCTGGCAGCTTGTTAGAAGGCTGCAGGTGGCGGAAAGGCGTCCAAGCTCGTAGCATTAGCCGCCGGCTCTGTAAGCCCATACCCAGAACGAGACGCCGTCGACGCGCTTCCGGGCGTCTGTCGACGCGTGGCGGTCACATGGTTTCGTTCTATATTCTTCGCGGTCGCGTTTCTATTCTAAATGTTTGGGACTGCGGCGCAATGTCCACGGTACGTATTAATACACAGAATCTGTGCTACAGATAGTAGGGGAAGATCTGGTGGGACGGTCGTGAGTGGATCGTAAGAATAGTGCGTATGTACAGCATCCGCGGAGGGATAAAAATGTCCAGAGTGTCCATACGAGAATCTAGCGGCTGTTGCTCAGGTGGAGACACGGCACGTCAAGCAAACGCGAGCCATGCCCCGCCCGCTACCCCTGCACACAGGCTGGTCGCGATTCCCAGCCATTGGTGCTGAAGGGCCCATCGTGGAACGGCACTGTTCACCTCGGCAGCGACCGTGTTCGTACCCACAAGGCTGAGCCAGGAGCTGTATGGGATGACTGTGCCGGCGGGTATGCTACTCAATGGGCTGGTCGCGGCGAAGGTGGGGGTGAATGTGTCCACGACGGCGACAGTGTCACCTAGTGGGAGGGACGTGAGACATGAGGCACAGTTATGGAGGTACGCAGACATACCTGCAGCGTCGGTGGTGGTGTACGTATATATTGTGGGTCCGGCATCGGTAGCAGTGGCGGCGGGTTGCCCTACAGGGCCTTGCTGACCGTCCGCAGCTGTCGTGGTGGTCGTAAGTGTTTGCCTGCAAGAAATTTCAGAGGGAGCACAAGAGACGTATAACAGGCCGAGCTCACAAGGTTTGAGTGCTCGGTAGACCTTGCAAGTCGAGAGTGATCAGCTCAACGACTGTCTCGCCCAACCTAGAGAAAGTGAGTTCTGTCAGCTCAACTTGGCGCAGCGCAGGCGCGGCGCTCGGGACTCACGCGTCGACGACGGTGGTTGTCTGGGCGCTCACAGAGCGTGCGCAGAGCGCGAGGAAGGCAGCAACGTATGCGAACGATCTCATCGCGGTGCTCAGTGAGGTGGTGGCGGTTGGAAGACAAGGGGAGAGCGACGGAGCGCACGCAGTCGACCAGAAGTGGAGCAGGGCGAGGGCAGGAAACGCGGTGCAACTAATAATGAACGCATGCCGAGCGGTGCCGGGGCCGAGGATAGGCGAGATGTAGGCAGATTGAGACTCCGCTAATCCCAAAGGCGCAGGTGCGCGTATTTTCCGTGGTTTGCTCACGAGTCGTCGCTGGAAATTCGATGCAGCTTGATTGTCATCGATGTCTGCGGCTTTTCGCTCTGCGCTCGTCCCCCCTTCTCTCTCCGCGACCACCACCTGTCCTCCTCGCATTCCGCGTGCGGACACCCTCGCACGCCCTCCGTAGCGCCTTCCACGCATCTGCCGTCGCCAACGCAAAAAAGAGGAGCATGCCGCCGAAGAAGGTTGTAGCTGAGAAGAAGACCCTCCTCGGGCGGCCCGGAAACAACCTGAAGATCGGTATCGTAGGTCTGTTTCAACTGGCAGTCGTCCAGATGCTGCAACTGAACTAGACGTGTCTTCAGGCGTGCCGAACGTAGGGAAGTCGTCGTTCTTCAACACGCTGTCAAAAACAGGTCGGTACTCGCGCGGCAACGCCGACACGGACGCGCCTTGACCACTACTTTGCCAGACCTCGGGAAAGCTGCCAATTTCCCCTATGCCACCATCAATCCTGAGGTAAGTCTCTTTTCCCCTCTGTGACGAAGTCCAGCATCGTCCGGTGGCCTCGCCGGCTATCGTACGCCAGCAACTAAATTTTATAAGCACACACTCACTCCGTTTTTCAGGAAGCACGTATTCCCGTGCCCGACCCCCGTTTCGAATGGCTCTGCGATCTATACAAGCCCGTATCCAGGGTACCAGCCTTCTTGACGTGCATTGATATTGCTGGCTTGACTGCCGTAAGCTTTTGTTCCTCGCCGTCGACCGGGATGTCTTCTGAATTTGTAGACAGGGCGCGTCAACAGGTGCAGGTCTTGGTAACGCTTTCTTGTCGCATGTCCGCGCTGTGGATGGTATCTTCCAGGTTGTGCGTGCCTTTGACGATGCCGAGGTCATCCATGTCGAGGGCGACGTCGATCCATGCCGTGACATGGACATCATCTCCACCGAACTTCGTCTGAAAGACATCGAGTGGGTTGAGAAGCACCTCGATGGTCTCAAGAAGACTGGCCGCGCGCTTGGGAGCAACAGTCTTGCCGACAAGGCCAAGAAGGAGGAGATCGCCATTATTGAGAAGATCTACAACGTTCTTACGAAGGAAAACAAGGACGTGCGCAAGGTAGATTGGAACAACAAAGAGGTACGTCAACATCCATACAGTCCCTTCGAATTCGATAGCCTCGCCGCTCCTTTGATTACGGGCGCCCTGTCTGTTCTGTTTTATGATGATAAAGAGCACCTAAGCTCGATAACCCAGCTCGTCGATGGCGGGAGTAACGCCCCATTATGCCAATGAGATCACGGATTCTTCTGACCCTCCAGTTCATTACTCTCTCCTCACGCGCGCTTCACTCGTCTCCGTTACATTCATATACTGATCATACTTTGTCTTCCAGGTGATTATTTCTGTGACAGAATGTCTTGCACCCCTGCTCCCTGATGACAAAGAGCCCAAGGCTCGATAACCCAGCTCGTCGACGGCGGGAGTAACGCCCCAATATGCCCATGAGAACATTTTTCCTCTGATCTCTATCGTCGCTGCATCCTATAAGATATGCATTGCTGACAATTGTATCTTTCGTTAGGTCGACGTCGTCAACAGCCTCCAATTGCTCACTTCCAAGCCCGTCACCTACCTTGTAAACCTCAGCGAGAGGGACTACATCCGCAAGAAGAACAAGTGGTCCGTCGTGTTCTTCTGTGCGTATTCTCGTTCTAATCCCATTCTCTCCACCAGGCTTCCCAAGATCAAGGCCTGGATCGACGAGCACAACCCTGGTGACCCTCTTATTCCCTTCTCCGTCGCACTGGAAGAACGGCTAGTGGGCCTTTCAGACGAGGAGCGCCTGGAGGAAGAGAAGAAGATTGGTACCACGAGCGCGCTCGGCAAGATCACCCACGCCGGTTACTCTAGCCTTCACCTCATCCGGTACTTCACCGCGGGACCTGATGAGGTTCGCGCATGGACAATTCGCCAGGGCACGAAAGCACCCCAAGCTGCGGGCGTCATCCAGTAAGTCTTGTGCACGGACCGCTGCGATCGACAGTGCTTATACATATTTGTAGCTCGGACTTCGAGAACAAGTTCGTATGTGGTGAGATCATGAGTTACGAGGATCTGCGCGAGCACGGGAGCGAAGCAGCCGTGAAGGCTGCTGGAAAGCTCCGGCAACAGGGCAAGCCGTATGAGAGTGAGTCAGCTTCGATCTCGGTGCTCTCCGCTGCGGCTGACAACTCTCTCAGTGGTCGACGGCGACATCGCTTATTGGAAGGCCGGCGTATGATCGAGTATCTCTCCATAGACAAGTGCCGTGTTTATGCATATTGTTCCGCGCGGTGTAGGTTTGTGTACAGTGCAGCAGTCGCAATGAAACAGTCATATAGCCTACCGAGTAATATGTCAAAACCAGCTAGCACCAATCCACGCGCGCACAAGCAGTACCGATCCGATGGAGTCCAAGGTCTGCAGAGGTACGGGCCGATTAATCTCTCCCACGCGCCGCGTAGTTTCGCATGCGACACTGCTTCTGTGTTCTTGGTCAGGAGCCTCAGCTTGCGATGCATATCCCATCAAGCTGTTCAACTCTCCGTCGTCCTCTCCATTAGCGTTTCGGCGGACATAAGTGTCTATACCACGACCGCGCTACGATCACATGGAATTGATGAACTATCAAGGTTTTAAGAGTTAATCGCTCAGGTCACACTGTAGTGATATATGTGGGGCGCGAAGCGTCTGGTTCGAAGATTCTACGTCAAGTTGCTCTGCCTCCAACCATCGTGACCGAGCAGAGGTAAAACATAACATCCCCTGCGTTCAAGCTCAAGCTTGTATAGCGGAGGACGATTGGAACTTCGGTCTCGGTGATGCTCGTATCAAGGTGAGCGTCGAATCTCTAGGAACTGGAGTCTTTATAATTTGCTAAGACTGCTTTCGAACCACACAACTATTGGCCTTGCCAGCAAAACTTCAGGGCACCCACGACTGTCGCTTGTAGATGGTCCGTATGACAGGAGGTGCTCGGAAGGTGAGTGTGGTCCTACACCCCTTCAAACTTTAACATTGTGTAGGCTTCTCGTGACTACTAACATTCAATGATAGAATCAGCATCATGATGCAGCACTGTACATGAGTCTCATCGCGCTCTTGAGCCCACAATTATCTCTGCACGAGCCTCTTCCCCGAAATGTGAATGTCAAAATCCCCCACGTGACCGCCGCGGCGAGTCTTCCTGACTCCTGAGGTCCTGCGAGCGCATAGAAGACCACATCGACAAGCCATCGATGTTCCGCTTCACAACTATCGCTTATGGACTGGGATTGTTCGCCGCTACGGCGCACGTCCAACTCTGATCATTACGGATTCCTGCAGGTGGTACGTTTCTTCTATCTTTCATCTCAGTGGGACCATAACCTTGTAGCTGATAAAAGATCTGAGTTTGTTACGGCAGTCGGAATATCAATATCAGAGTCTTCGTACACACAGATGGATATCGAAGACGGCGCAGACGCGCGTAGACGCTATATGGACCGCAGAAAGGTGCGGGGAACCTCATACCTCATCATGCCCTTACTACTTTCTAACGCCACCGCCGTCGGGACTATGTCGTTCGCGCCACCACCGTCTGTCCCAGCTTTGGACAACACGCTCGGGGCGATTCTACTAGGTACTTGCGTAGGACTTATGTTCGTCGTGTGAATGCGCCACCCATTCAACCTCATATTGATACCTCCGCGCCATCTAGTCTTTACGGATTACTGGGTCACCAAACCTACCGCTACTTCCGACTCTATCCGAACGATGTCCCTTTCCTCAAAGTCCTGGTATGTCTACGCCACGGGTATATGCGCTTCTGAGTAGACTCATGACATAATGGACAGGTGGCTATCTTGATGTAGGGACTGCGAATTCTGAAACTACCTGCACGATTTAATACGTTCCCGCCCTATTAGGTCTCTGGAGTCATTCCATGCTGCCATATGCATCCATATATGGTAGCGTATTCTCTCTACAGTTGCGTCACGAGGATCGACTACAACTAAGGAGCGGCTGATGCGAACAGCTACTACTATCTGACGACGAACTACAACAACCCGCCGTCACTGCTCACTGGCGTTTGGTACGTTCAGAAATTAGGATCTGCCATTTGATCGTTCTGATCAGCAACTTTCCTTGCAGGACTATTCGGGTGCGCATGAAATTCCCCAGGCCACATCGTTCTATGAACCAAACTTAAACCTGCACGATACTGTCTAGATTGTTCCTGTAGTGACTGTGAGTTTTGGTGCTCTGGTCCGGGATATACGCGTCGCATAATGCTGACGAGTGACCTCCTAGGGAACCGTGATTTTTTTCTGCCACGGGTAAGCTTGAACTCTTATATGTCACATAATTACCTGTTGACTGATTCATGTCTAGTTTCTATGTTCGCCGGGTTTACCTAAGTATGCGGCCCGGTATTACTGTAAATCACGAAGAACTGACACGGCGTGGTTGCTAGTTCGCGGCCTCTACAGACCTTTGATCGCTCTTGTCGTACGTGTCGGAGTCTTTACTGCGACATTTCATCTTGTTATAGTCGCTGAATTTGCGCCTGGTAGATTACGCTGATGCTCGGAGAACTTGGTAAGTGACTTTTTTGCAGCGAATATATTGACGCGTCCGATTCACTTGGCGTATCACTGCAGCGTTGGCCGTCGGTAAGCACCGTCCACATATGAAGGCCCCATATCGTCACTGACGAATCTCTCACAACAGCGATCACAACAAAATCGTGCGTTCACTACAACATGCTGGTGATATTCGAAGCAACTAAATAGAGCTCTAGGTCCCTTGTTCCCTCGTTCGCTGCGTGGGAGCATTTTACAGTGCGTGAGCTACCACCGTCTAGCAGAGGTTCGCGGGCTTATTTTACACTTAGTGGATCATTGCCGCGGGGTACGGTTGCGCTGTTGGCAATGATCTGATACTCACCAGCTCCCTGATCTGGGTTCTCCGTGGTCGGCGAACTGGTTTCAAGAAGTACGTACACATTGTCAATTAATGCTGAGTACACTCTGCTGAAATAGGCATTGGATAGTACGAATTCAGTTATCGACGTTCTGGTCGTGTATACTATCAATACAGGTACATCATTTGACTGTCTGACATGTCTTGAGTCGATCGTGCTGAGGAAAAGACCTCTAGGACTTTTGACTGGGTAAAGAGTATCCCTTTGCGTTCCCATCAACCGTTGACAGTGCTACGTATCCCAGGATTATCAGCACAATGTCTCTGATCTTCGTAAGTGCAACGTTTGAGTCTATGACGGGTGACGACATCTGATCACTATGCGACCCAGTGCTTGGTGTACCCCGACGACTTCATTTACGTCGGCCTCACCATAGTTGCAGCGAAATGTAAGCTCATCAGCTACATGCTACATGTAATCTTAAAGACGGATTCCGCGATCCAGGCTACGCCAACTCTGTACTTGCCGTGTAAGCTAATCCTCGCATACTGGAGTCAGACCTTCGAGTTTTATGACTTTATTGCAGGCTGAACTCCAGGCGTTCTTTGGCGGAGCAGTGGTGCGAAAATCACAACGCTGGAACGTTTGGTATGAGCGCCCTCGATGCGGACGATTCGCGGCCCAGAGCGCCCATCCAGGCGGACATTTTTCAGGTGAGCACCGTGCTCTGGGCCAACCACGTAGGGCACTCAGAGCCACCATCTCCTAACAGCTTCAGGGCATACGATCTACTGGTGCTGACGTTAAGACCACGAATGGGTCCCATGTCCACCGGGTCGAGAGCAGCGACACATTCATCACCGAAGGGAAGGAGACTGTGTAGTTTTGTCGCTGTTTCAGGTTTGATGTGCGTGAGATCCTACCTTGCGCTCTTCGTGTATGAGTGAGGAATGCGCCACTGTGTCCGTCTTCTTGGAGAACCTATGTACGTTTGCGAGGCAGCCCCAATACGACTTGTACGTTATGTTCTGTACGCTGTATGCCTACGTTTTGCTGCCCTCATCAGGAAACGCGAATTACCTCTGTATGGATCTCGGTTATCTGCAGCTGCCGCTCCAGGGCAGGCTGGGCGGATCAGCGTTCTCCGGTAGCCGCCGCCCAGAGGCGCTGTCTCCATCCAGAGAGCGTGTCTCCGTCCGGAGACTAGCCTGGCGGGCTACTAGCCTACACGTCGAGAACTCACTGTTGGGGGCGTGCATTTTTGTACGGGGGTCAGAATGACGTGCAAATACTCTCACTTGTTCATGTTCATCACGTCGATTTTCATGCGTTATTCAGGAGCTTTCCCCCGCATCCATGCTCCGTATGGTGCTGGATGGAGACAGCATCTCCAGACGGAGACAGCGTTCTCCGTCCAGTCATAGGCGGAGCCGGGCGTCTCCGTACATCCTGGGAAATCTCCGCGGCTCCGTGGCTCTGCACATCACCGCACAGACGCGATGGAGCCAGAGCTCGTTCCTGATGCTGTGTACGTGAAGAGAGTGCCAACAGTCGCTATGCTAGTCCTACTGTACTAGTAGCGATACAGTTCGAAATCAGACGATGTACACGCAGGTAGAGGCATCTCGTTTCTGCATTTGAATAGTTCATACACTCTTCATACTCGCTGAGTGAGCTCGGCAAGGTTCGGCACGAAGGCAATCTCGAACGTTGGGCGCCTATGTCGCTGTGTTTCGTGCCAGGACTTTCAAGTTCCAGCTCGTCCGACATGCAGTCACTACTGGCAGTACTAGTGGACTTGCATCGTCAATGTTATATTCTACTATCATCCTGTGCCATCACCATCCCTGCGGTCCGGGAAGACCAGCGAGACAGAGTACGTCATTCACTGCGTGAAGTGCAAAAATCGCACCCTTCTGCGACGCGAGCGTATGCGGAATTGAGCAGATATCCTAGGATGTAGTACATGTAGACTGACTGTATCACTTGAGGATATAGCTCGTAGGGCAAATCGATATGACCCCTTCCTATTTCTTCTCGCAAAACCGGCGTACGGGGGTGTATGTCGAGTCGCGCGCGTGGGCAGAGTTGTCTTTCCCACGTCGCGCACGGATTTGGATACGCGCGTGAGACGCCGTGTCGAGTCCCCGCGCTCTACGCCCAAACTCCTCGTCGCTCACGTCGATACCGCTCTCCATCGGCGTGTCGTTCTAATGTGATGCTATGCCATGTATCCACCTCGATGTTCTCGAGCATTCTCGGAGTCCCGTGTGGGATATGTACAGCAGCCTGGCGACTTGGTCTTCACAACTTACTCCTGCCTCCCACGAACCCCTTTTGCTGCTAGTGCTTGAATGCCTCGCCAATCCCAGCCCTCGCCACCTCGCAAGCTGACGGCCCGTGAATATTGGGGGACTCGAAGCCGCGCACCACCCCGGCCACGCGACCTGCTGGCGGCTCAGACACCAAAACCTCCACGCGAGCCCAAAACTGCCGCAGAGATATGTGTCAGGGCCTTATTTGAAGAGCTCCCGCTCGGGCTGAGTACATCACCGTCGGAGGAAAACCTGAAAAATATCACTCTTACTGTAGCTGTGCGCGAGACACCGGTAGGTCCCGCAAGGACTTGCAATCATACCCGAACTGACTGCGAGGGTAGGGACCAGTCGACCGAAATGGGTTTTTCAAGGCGATGTCAACGTATGACCTCGTTCTCACGTTGGAGCCAGGCATGTTCATGCGTCGCCTAGAGGTCATACTAGACAGCTTCGTGGGCGACGAGGACATGGGCAGTGCGCCCACCTGGCTGAAGCAAATATCTCGGGTCCAAGGCTGGTCTGCACAGTATGTGCGTCAGTATCAGTGGATGATGCACCTGATCGCCTTCGTCACCCTCAAACCCGGGGTACTCGACGATGCGAAGGTACCTGCATGGCTGGAGTTGGCTGAATACATCGGAAGAATCAAGGTATGTACAATATCTAGGGCTGATGTGCGTGTTTAGTTGAGCCTTCGTGCATACAGGCTGTGTTCGATGAGGCTGCACGCCCACGCGTGCCCCCGGAGCTGAGACCGCGCCCACGCCCACGGCGTTCTGCGAGCATGCTTGTTTCTCCCATGTCGAGCTTGTCTCTGGAGGATGATGTCATTAACAAGGGGGGTTGCGACGACTCAGACTCGAAGTCATGCGGCGTTGAGATGGGATCTGGAGGCTCTACTACAGCGTTGAATATGTTATAGAGACGAATGCATATGATCACAGTTTGCTATGAGCGTCATGAACTATTAGCGAAGCAGATGAGCATAAGGCGGCCGGGATAAACTTAGAACTATATTTCGCAGCTGTGTGCCACAGTACTCGTCAATATTTGATACTCGAAATCTTCTGGACCCTACGACGGCGTGTATCCGAGGCCAGCGACGCATTGTCGACTTTTTCGTTTATATACCCCTTTCGAAACAGCTGAGTACGCCCATCTCGCTCTTCTGATTCGATCCACTCTCCCCCCTGCCCTCGCCGGAGCGCCCGTAAGCTTGTGTGCTCAAGTGTCCCGCATCGCTCATGCCTCCAGTTCGTCTTAACGCTTGCGTTGCCGATCCAATAAGTACTAACTCGACATTCTTCAGAGAAACTATGTCAAGTGTTTGTGCCTACATTGCAAGGGAGCTTGGCAACCACGTTCGACGCGGAACAGCCACTACCATGCGATGAGGCGTCAAGAGAGGTCTAGCACCGTCGGACTTAGAGCACGGCAGCTTAGAGCAGAGCACACATGGGACCCAAGGCCGGAGGTCCAAGCTAGTCTGAATGAGACGAGTATACAAGACACAGCTTGTCATATCAGCATGGTATCTTGTGAAGGAGAGGTACGTATAGAGGGTCGCTGCTCAATAAGTGAAGATGTTGACAATGTGTCTTGATAGGAAGAGCCCGCGGTGGCATCGCTAGGAGCGTCCCAGGATGAAAACCTAAACTTGAATGGGAAAATTCGGCCGGACTCGGAGGCAATCAGCTCTGCCGGACCACAGTCTTCGGTTGCCCGCACTGTCATCCCCCGGTTCTGGGCGTTCATCTCCAATCCTCTCACGCCTTGGCAAGAGGCGCATACTTCTCCTTCAACCCCCAGTGCTCCCCACCCCAGCGTCATCATTAACACCAGCAACCTTGTGTCGCCCCCACCCCATGTCTGTGGAAACTCGCACATGGACACAGATCGCGCTACGGCTGTATTGTCCGCCGCTGACATGACAGATGCTGGAACAGGTAAGTGACGTGTCGGTTTACTGGTGAAAGGCCTGTCGCTAACTTGCGAAATAGCAGAGCTTGCGGTCGAGACCATGGATGACGAATGGGAGGAAAGTGGCCCGGGGGGTGACGGCAGTCAGGCTGAACCTCTACCGGCACCACCGATGATCGACTCCTGTGCCCAATCGCACACTCCAGGGGCAACACTGGTCAGCGAGGGCGCATCGGAAGCGACCACCTTCATTCCTCTTAACGCGGATGCTCTGGCAAAGCTCAATGAGCCCGATCCATTCGTCATTCCCCGCCGGGCTGCGACGGTGTGGAACGTAGCACAAGATGTTTTCACGTCCAGCACTGGCCACCCGGTCCCCCTCCTTGCCATGCTCCTTGTGTCCTGGCTCCATGTCGCTGCGCATGTCCCATTTCGTTTCTGCGATGCGATGCTGACAGTGATTGGGTTCATGCTTGCAGAACTCGGCCAGGCTCGTCTTGTCCCATCTCTACGGACTACGCTTGCAAGCAGTCTCTCGCTTCTCAAGCTTGAACCCGACATCTACATGTATCCGACATGCCCCCAGTGCCTAGAGGTGTACCCGGAAAGTATTAGCAACAATGTCCACGCATGCTGTGTCGAATGCGGGCATCCTCTGTTCAAGGATGAGGAACACCCTCCAGGAACCCGGCGAGGGGAGGCCAGGCGACCACGCGCCACACCCTATCTTCAGACACCAGCAAGGTCGCTGACCGATCAACTGGCGGAGCTTCTTCAACAACCTGGGATGGAAGACGCGCTCGCAGGATGGCGCAAGCGTAAGCGTTCCTCACGCATCTTCAATGACTTCTTTGATGGTGCTATCAGCCGCGAGTTACTTGGACCGGATGGGAAGCCGTTCTTTCGACACGAACTGGAGGCTGACCCTGATGGAGAGATACGCATCGGGGTAGCCTTGGGCGTCGACTGGTATGTGTCATACATTGCTGTGCTCGATAAGTTGCCAACGAGTCAATATTTCATAGGTTCTCATATCTCCGTAGTCTAATATCACCGTCTTACACCTCATGCCCTATGTCTTTCAACATAGTCAACCTGCCCCCGTCTCTACGGTATGTTAGTGTCATCGTTTCATATTGATATTGAAGCTCATCGACTCTCCGGGGCCATGCCGGAAGGTATCGTGCAAGTAACCTGCTCTTGTCGATGATCATCCCGGGCCCAAAGGAATCAAATCCCGATCAGACTCAGCGGTTCCTGCGGGTCATAGTCAATGAACTGATCCGGCTCTGGCGTGATGGGGTTGTGTTACCTACTGCCTCTCACCCAGCCGGGCGCCGCATTCGAGTGATACTCGTAGGCGTATTCTGCGACAAACCTGCCGCTCACAAGTTAGGCGGGTATGGCTCCCACACGCACAGCTTCTTCTGCACACGCGACTGGATCTCTCAAGGGAAGAAAGCAACAAAGGAAGCATTCATGCATCATGGTGGGTTTCAAAGTGTATACGGTATGGTTTAGACATATCATACTCATATGGCATTCACTTTCGATTGACAGGCTTTCGAGAGCGAACTGATGAACATCACCGTGGCCTTATGGCTGATTATAAGGCAACCCTTACATCTCATGCGCGCGAGGAGTTGGCGTCAGCATACGCAACACGATGGTCGGAGCTCGCGCGCCTCCCCTATTTCCACTTCCAGCGGATGATCGTCGTCGATCCCATGCATAACTTATTCCTCGGTATAGTTTATATCGCTTCATCTTTGTGTGTGCTGACGTGTAGCATACAGGAGTCGTAAAGACACATTTCTACCATATTTGGATCCAACTGAAAATATTTCGAAAATCTCGGGAAATCCGCCGCCTCCACGAGATTCTTGGTGAGGTACAGTTGCTCAATAACCTGTCATAGTATACATCTAATGTGAGATTCTTAGGTCGTTCTACCCTCAAAGCTTGGCCGTCTGCCACGTTTGATTGGAGAGCCTGCAGGAGGGTCGTTAACAGCGGATCAGTGGCTGATTTTAGCAACTGTAGTGGGTCCACTGGCGGTATGCGCTATGCTCTTCAATGTTAATCCTACGCTCTGACAAGACCTCATCAGCTTCCTGAACTTTGGCAAGGCATCGACGGCCCAAATACTGGTGATGAATCCAGCTTCTTTCGTGTCCGAAACGATACGATACAATCACGGGTCGCCCGGCGCAAAGCTCAGAGTAGAGCGAAGAAGCGTGGTCGTCCCACACTCACCAGACACCGAGATGATCAGCTGCACTTGGACCAGGGGGCGGCCCGGCGCTCTACTCGCATTCGCATACCAACGGAAAAGGCGAAGGTGAGTGCTCGAAGCGACAAACTCTCGATATGCCATGCAATACTATGTCACGAAAGCTCACTTAGTTTGTAGGATCTCATCCTCGAGGCCGACGATGCAGGCGCTGAGTTAGATGACGACGACGACGATTGGGATGACGACATTGACAATGATGCAGCTATTGATGGCTCGTTGAAGGGCTCGTCTCTACACCAGCGTGATTTGCTGACCTTTCTCAAGCTATGCGGTGCCCTGCGCCTCTTTCTATCGGACACAGTAACCGAGGAGCAAATCATGATGGCAGACACCCTGATCCGTGAATATTGCCAGGAGTTGGTTGAGGTGCGCAACTAGCTTCTTTGTGTTGTCATGCTAGTCCTTCCTCTGTGCTGAAGACGGTTTGTGATAGCTTTATGGGGCAGATGTGATCCGTCCAAACCATCACTACGCGACGCACACGCCTGAGTTTATCCGCGATTACGGACCGCTTCGTGGGTTCTGGACATTCATTTTCGAGCGGTTGAACAAGATTCTGAAAGGCTATCACACGAACAACCATAATGGAGGTGAAATTGAGTGCACGTTCTTCCGAGAGTACTGCCGTGCAGGAAGACTTCAGCGGTTGGTGAGTCGTTGTCCCATGTCTTAGATTTCGGCTTATGTCTCTCTCTACCAGCTTTCCGAGGGTCTTCAACAACCGATCGGTACAATGATTCATGAGAGCTGTTCCGTTATGCGAGATGCGGCGGCAGACAGTCGGGGAACATTGCAACAGCTAGCAGAGGATCTTGAAGAGGCCTATCAAGACGGTATGTGACCTATGTTGTCGTGCTTCAAGCTACTAGTAGTAGTACTGACCAATCAGTCCCAGACAATGTTCTGCTCTCGTTCAGCCCTCGCTTCACTCGCGAGCGACTCAGCATCCCGGTCTACTACGCCCTCTTGGCATATATGCAAGTACGTTACCCTCTACTGGGCTACCATTCGGAAATCACGCTTGCGCCTCATCCTGGAGCCCTCATGCTCAAGAACATCGCTACGGTTTTCGACTATGTGGTCATTGGTAGCTCCCGTTACTACGCAGCAAGTCGCTGTATGGATGACCACAACTCCTTCGCACTCATCCGTACCACTGAGGCGGGTTCCACATGGGTAGGCTGTATACAGACCATCATACAGTACGATGGTGCACCGGGACCAGTAGCTGGGCATGGGCATGAAATGTTCGTATACGTTCGCTGGCTTCATCCAGCAGCTGTCTCGTTTTCGGGGACTCCGTGGGAGCACTGGTACGTCTCTATGAATATGCCATATTTGAGTTCTTGTCTGATTCCCCTTCCCATGACAGCGCACACGCATTCATGCTACAGCTGTGGGAAGTTGATCAGTACCTTGACCCCGCTTCGGAGCCTGCACCCAGCACCATCGTTCCTCTCCGCGACATTCTCTCACCGATTGCCTATTACACGACAAGCATCCACCAGCAACGCTGCTATATCACCATGCCTGTCTCCCGAAATGTACGTCCGCACTCACTGATTGATAGTACTTCACACTGATACTCTAGTGTGCGATCCATACAGCCCATTCAATTCTCAGCGCAATCTAGCAGACCCCATTAATACAACTGTGTAGCCATATCTATGCCAACGCGTCCTCGCCGCTCTCACTAAAGTCTGTCGTTTCCACCTTCTTCATCCACTCCTGATCCAGCTCCGGCAGCAAGTCCATCGGAAGTTCAAGATCGAAGATCGTGAACGTCGCTGGGCACTTCCCTGCAGCCTTGTACACCTGTGTATGCTCGCTCGTCTCCTTCGCCCATTTCCGGCTGATGCATTCCTTGTAGATTGGACGACGATGCTTGTCCTCACGAGGAATGTCGAAGTCATTCACCACCGGCCCGCGAAATCTGTCGAATTGCTGGTTCCGGCTTATGGATACGCTGCGCCATGTACGCACCGCAGTGCGCAATTGCTCAAGGTAAGCATCGCGTTCCTCCGCTGTGAAGTCTTCCATTGTGTCCTCGTCAACCTCCTCGCCCCGCTCTGCTTGGAACCGTCCGAAGACTGCAAGGACCAGGTACAGCATTCTCATCTAGGTCAACGTGATCAGGCATGACCGACACACTACGTTCATTTGCATGCACTGCTCACCTTCTGACTCTTCCACCGCAGCGTTCGTAGCTCCAAAGCATGTGTGCCCGCGCCTGCCTTCCTTCGTTCATCTTCGCGAGCGCTCCGATCACCATCAACATTCCCGCTGTCTTCAGAACTCTGCCAGGGTGATATCACGAGCTCATCGACACCCTCTGTCATCCCCCTTCCGAACACCTTGCGGAAAGGTAGCACTCCCTCACGCAGGATGTCGGTTCGCTATCAGTTCAGTCAGTCATTGTGATGTTTCGCTCTTCGGACACAGCACGAGCATGACAAACTCACGCGACGTCGACGCTGATAATGTTTGTCAGCTTGCAGCTTGTTCTCGTACTTCGCCTTCGCCTCCGCGTTGTGGTCGGCCTGATAACGTCGACGCAGACTTCGAAAGTATGTGTGTGCCGCCTTAATGATTAGCTCGTCGTTCTCAGTCAGCTCACTAGGGAGCCCGTGCTTTATGCCTGCCGCCACACCATGTTAGTACATCTACTCTTCATTTGCGGGCACAACACACTTACCGCCTTTCTCACGAATCAGATCTCGGACAGCTGTAATGAACTCAAGGTTCACGCCAACGTCCACACGTGCGTCCCAGTCAGGGTTGTACCAACGCGTCTTTCCATCTGGCGCAAACCGGCCTTCGACCCCGGGTGCAAGCGGCTCAGGCAGTGCGACGTGCAGCTTCTTAGTACGCTGCGAACCCAACCTGCGCTCGAGGCCCATCAAAGCATACATCTCATGCTGCACGGCTCTCTACATACCAGGTTAACCTCTGCTGCACTCACCGCACCTCCGCTCACTCACCACGAGGTTCGTAGGTGCCTTGGCCCTCTTCGTACGAGCACGCTTATACTGCTTCTCGAGTCCTGCAAGCGCTTTCCTGACCATCTCTTCTGCCTGCGCCTTCGCCAGCCGTTTCACCTCAGCTTTCTCCTCCGCTGTCAACACCCCACCCTCGCCATCCTGTGAGCCTCCAACATGTGATCGACTGTCATGCTCACTATCTGACGTTGTGACATCGACTTGTTGATCATCCTCAGATGAAGTCTCATGGCGGCGACGTCGCCCTGCAAGTGCCCCGCCCATCGTCCCTTGATCTGCATGCCGTGTGTCCGGTGCCAAGCCTGTCGATATTTCGCGAACTGGCTCCCGCAAAGCTGGATCGATGACAGCGTCGGACAGTACTGGGTGTGAACTTCGAGTGCTCGATGAGATACCTGCCGAGTCTGAAGAATGATACTCTGTACGTCGCCGCTGGTCATAGCATTGTCACTCACCTGCAACAGTATGCTCGTCTATATTAATCGTCCTCGCCCCCAGCATACTTGGGTCACCAATCATCCCCATATTCCACGGCACCGGCAACGACCGCATAATCGGGCTGGTGCCCATGCCGCCCGCCATCGAATGCTGTTGAACGTCTCCCGGCGCCAGAGCCGGCAGGTTGTTTGAGTTTGTCGCTCTTGTCGATCCTTCTGTACCCATCGTCACTGTAAGTCTTCTCACCCAAAGTGACGCTACAGAGCTTTGCTTACGTGAATATCCTGTTTCGACTATTCCTGCGCCACTCCCATCTTGCGTGCCCATGAACGGTGTCTGTGTCATATCAAAACTACGTTTCAGCCCAACACCCTGTGGCAGGTGGCGACTGTGCATACACTACCGGCGTTCACTTGAAGGATCGACAACAAGCTCATTGCTGTTTGCATGTCCACTCCCGGAGGCAAGGAGATGAATGGTCTGGATCCCTACACCAGCTGTGAGTAAGTGCGCCACTATCTCGCCTACCACTGTGCTCATTGCATACACTGCGTTAAGCACAAGATTGCACGACGTGATTTCACCGCGGGGACGTGGGGTTACCTGAATAGCCACGCGGATATGCCAAGTAGTTGTTGAATAGCCCCGGCGGAACGGCAAGTTTCCTAAGGAGTGTAATCCATGAATAGTATGCGCATAGCCGCCAGTGTGATCCCAAATCTCCACGGGGTTATTCCGCATCCACCACTTGTCCGAGTTGAGCGCCCGCAAGCTCACGTACACGCACATCCACTCTAGTGTTATTCTGCATCCCCCCGCGTGCAACGTAGTACACAAACATAGGGAACCATGACGTGTCTGCCCTTGTGCTGCTCAAGAGGAAGTTAAAATGGAGGTATGTGGTCCGCCTGCCTTAGAGCTCTCCCTCTCCCGACCCATCACGTCCTCGCTATGGCGTCCAGACCTCGCACTTTCCTCCCATACAAGATCAGGCTGCTTCCTCGTCGTATCCTTCGCCCGCGCGATCTCCTAGCCCGACCACGCGATCCCCGCGAGCCAAGCTTGCCCGCTGAGCTGTTCACGGCGGCGCTTCTTGAGAACGACTTCCTCGGACTCAAGCACCTGAAGAACCAAGAGCCGATTCACAATGTAGTGGTCCGATTAGTCTCGCAGGAGATCTGCGTAAGTGATATGACTATCAATTAATCCGTATAGCTAACTAGTTGCAGGGCGCTGTGGAGGGAATCTTTCAGGTCCTGTCAACTTACAAGCTACATCTGGTTCTGGAACCGAGGATGTTCATGACCTCAGTCAGGGTATTCCTTGCTGATTTCGTTGGGGACGAGTGCCGGTATTCGGCCCCAACATGGCTGCAAAGCTTGCGTCTTGCGCGGGGCCAAACCTTGGAATTCATCCGAAGCTATGAATGGCTGGAGAAAATCGTGTATCCCCTTGTCACCACACCCGCGCCGACCCCCTGCCCGCCGAGCGTGCTTGGAGGGATGTCCTCGCGGTCATAACGCGCATCAAGGTAAGTGTATCGTTTGCCCGTGCACATCGTATGCTGTGATCTGACATCTCACACGCGTACCAGGAGGTCTGCGAGCCTCGCAGCCTCGTACCACATCCCCCCTTCCGCAGCTCCCTCGTACCAAGCGACTGCCTGCCGTGTACGGCATCAGCGGTGGCCATCTCTACCAGGCCACCGCCCGCTACCCGCCAGGTACGTCCATCGATAGGCAATATACATTGCTCTCCCATACATGCACGCATTGTGTGCCGGTCTCATAGGTTGGCCCCGTTATATATTTACTGTACTTCCCTCCTCCTCGTCTGCTATCCGCTCATACCAACCAATACATATGTCATATGCAGTCAACGATCCATTCGACTGCCCCGTGTGTGTGTGTGCGCAGCGCCCGATGAAAGGATAAACACTTCGGCGCTAGACGATAATATTAACCAATATATATCCGTGGATATCCACCATGCCGCATCATCGTAGCCACACGGAGATCTTCAATCGCCTGAGCATATCCCGGAACGAACGTGGGGTGTACTGCCAAATCCCCTTGGCGCTGACTTAGGGTCTACATGAATCTCACCTTCGGTGATCCCGCGGCCCATCCCGTGGGGATGGAGGATATCCTCCCGTGGTTATTAGGTAGGAAACGGGACGGATTTATCCATCCCCACACGATATTATGTCAGATACCCATTCCTGGCGATGTAAGTGATATTCATGATAACCGCGGCCATTCTACGCAGGTGTCTACTTAGCCGTTCACGCAGTGATACTAACCACGATTCCAGGTTCTGTACCAGAACTACCACTATTCGGCGCTGCCTGCATGCCAGTTGGCCTTGGCGTCTCGGCCTGGGGTGTCTCTGGGCGAGTCGAAGCTTGTAGGGATCGGTACGGCATGACGGTGCGTGAACGAAGCAGGCCGAGCGAATGCAGCAGCGACTGACGCACTTCATAGCCCGTCCTCGGCTTAAATATGCGCCAGCCTTCCCCGACTCGTCGACTCGTCTGGCAGCAAGTCTCATTTCCTGCTCTGCTACCCAGGCAACAACCTCAGTCTAATTGATGATGCCCTGAGCGCCTGCCGACTCGCATGACGCATGCGGTGAATTTGTTCATACGCCCCTGTATCCCGCGGCCGACACCGCCGTGTCGCGCTCTCCGAGTCCGAGCAGCGGGATTCCCAAAATCTACACCCCCTACTAGTACATTACTTTCCTCGCGAACTCGAGGCTGACCAAGCCTCGCACTGGTGGATCGGGCGAAGCTGTTCTGTACCATCCTAGTAGTCTTCTGTAGCCCGCTGCAATACGAATCGTTGTATCATGGCCATTGAATTTACACTCGGATTGGGCGCCTCCCGTACTAAACCCGGCCCTGGACCGGCATAATATGTGCATCCGATGATACGTCGATGTGGCCCATCCCACGTCATGACACACGTCGGACATCGCCCGATATGTGTTCGCCGACGTCTCTCGAATATTCTACAAAATGTATCCAAGATCGTCCCAGCGGTGTGATGCCCGTCGTGCGCGCGCGCGATTCAGGCGACGCGATGTTGTACGCATATCCACGACTGGCTACCTCTGATCTCATACTTCGTCGATGGCCGTGGTGAATGTAACGACTTTCGCACATATCCAAGGAACGCGACGTAAAATAGCCGCCGATTGCTATGCTTTGCACACCCCCCGTACCCTCATCATATCCGCGGATGTCGATTTTGCACTAAACGCAGTGATTAATAAATCGCCGCCGGTGCTAGTGGAGTTCAAGGATGCGCCGCCGACTTACTACTTGACACTCAGTGGCCTTGCAACAGTCCGATAGACGATTGTGAAGGCTTCCCAGAATCCATACCCGAACAAATGATGAGTGCCAATGGATTTGGGTTTCGACGTGTCGAAATGAACGTCGATCCTACGCATATCGACACTGTCCGCCTGATTTTGACGTTCTGAGCAAGCCTGCCACGGGGAGCACGGACGTCTAATCATCCAACATTGAGGTTCGCGGACTGAACATATTCTCTGCGCGAGACTGATCTCGCCACAATCTTACCTCCGCAGGCTGTGAGAGAGTCGAACGAAGCGTTCTGCACCACAGCAGAAGCGTGCAACCCGGAATCATGATGCATGTGTGACGCGTCGGCCTCGCCCTAACGCGAATACGCCGCAATAAACGCCGGCAGCTCGACTGCCGGCGTCCTACATCGTATGGAAGACATGGCACAATACATCTCCTAGAGTTCCACAGCTGTCCTCTACCTGCGTATGTCGCATTTGAAGCAGCGTTGAGTTTTGCGCATAAAAGCCAACGACCGAGCCATGGACATGCATATCTTCCCCCACATTCCTTCGTCAACCACAAGGTACGTCCTCCTCCAGTCCTATCTTCCTCTCAGGCTGATAGGCTTCACTTGCCTTCCAGTACATATACGCATGGCTCTTACACCACCCCCGTTCGACCCGGCCAATATTCAGGGCGATATTGTGTCCGTCCCTTCTTCCTTCGTCGACGGATTTCAAAACTTACGTTTGATACAGCGCTGGTTTAGCAAAGAAAGCTCAACACTTTGTCTTTTTCCAAATAGACGACAATGTCGATGCCTTTCGGAGGAGCCTCGCAATGCTCATTCCGATTATCACCACCACCCCGCAAGCTCTTGTACAGAGGCAGAAGATCGCGTTGATGAAGACCGCTGCAAAACAGCGAGGCACACCCGTGCAGACGTTGACCCTTGCCGCCGTCAACATTGCCTTCTCTCAAGCTGGCTTAGGAAAGGTACTACGACTCGGAGGTGCTGAGTGGTCACCAAAAATGCTTTGCTGATTTGAAGTCGTCAGTTAGGCATTACCGAAGACATCGGCGATACTGTCTTCCAACAGGGTCAGCTCAGCGACGCAGGGAATTTGGGCGACAGTGGTGCAGCGACTGGCAACGGAAGTTTCGATCCGGATCAATGGCTGCCGGCCTTCAAAGAGACGATCCATGGGGTTATTTTGATCGCTGGCGACTCCGACGCTACCGTTACCGCCACGAGGCAGCAGATCGAGACTATCTTCAGCTCTGGACAGCAGGCCGGTCTCCACGAGATCTTGACTCTTACAGGTTCTGTGCGTCCTGGTGCACTGCACGCCCATGAACAGTATGTATTCCGTTCTACCATGCTGCTCCACATTCTTACTCCGGGATCAGTTTTGGCTTCTTGGACAGCATCTCGCAGCCCGCGGTGGCCGGAATCGACGTAAAGCCTAACCCTGGCCAGGAGGCTGTTCGACAGGGCATCATTTTGTGCGGCCGTGACGGCGATCTCAGCTCCGATTCTCGTCCTTCCTGGGCTGTCGACGGGAGTTTTATGGCATTCCGCTATCTGGCGCAGCTTGTGCCAGAATTTGACACTTTCCTGAAGAACAATCCCATCCAGGCGATTGGCCTCACCCCGGAGCAAGGGAGCGAGCTTCTCGGAGCCCGTCTCGTCGGACGATGGAAAAGCGGCAAGTTTCTTCCCCATTCCTTCGCCGACACTGATCGTCATCCTGATGATTGCACTTGCAGGTGCTCCTATTGATCTCACGCCTCTCCAGGACAACCCGGCGTGGGGAACGGACCCGACCAAGAATGACAACTTCCAATATGACCCCAACAGCGAAGAACGTTGCCCGTTCGCAGCACACACCCGCAAGACGAACCCGCGTTCAGATCTCGACCCCGAATTTACCGAGCGTCATCGCATCCTGCGCCGTGGGATTCAGTTTGGGCCAGAGGTTACGACGGCGGAGGCGGACTCTGGAACGTCGGATCCTGCAAATGCACGGTATGTCCGAGTAACAGCCTTGCGTCTTAGTTGTACCTCAGCACTTAACGTTGACTCGCAGCGGCCTCCTCTTTGTCTGCTACCAGAGCGCACTTGCGGACGGTTTCCAGTTCATACAGCAATGTACGCCTCTCTTGTTTGCAGCTACTCGTCCTTTGACAGAGTTCTGGCCTATAGCGTGGGCGAACGCCATTGACTTTCCCGATAAGCCCGGTGTTCTCCCCGGCTTTGACGCAATCATCGGCCAGACGAACGAGGACGGGGTGCGCACCATCAATGGCGTGGACCCGAACAACCCAGGTGGCACGCTGTCGCTCCCTATGCAGTGGGTCGTCCCGAAGGGGGGCGAATACTTCTTCTCCCCGTCGATCCAAGCCCTTCGTACCAGGTTCTCCCTGACCACCTGATGCAGCGGGCGAAGCTCTGGGAGACTGGTAATACTGTGGATTCTAGAGTTAATGAGACAATGCACCCCTGTACAATATCCGAGACGTCATGCCAGTTCGTTGTGTATGATTATTAAATCACTATAGCTCGTCAGGGTGAGGCCATAGTGAGGTCTGGCAGACGGTATCATACAGCAGTGGCTTTCTCACTTCCTCCACTCCAATGTGTGTATGTGCTCCCGCATACTGCCACTACGACATCAGAACAGGCCGCAGCGCCTCCATTGGCTGGTGTACGATACCCGAGATGGTACATATTCCGATTCCTCCGGGAATCGGTCTTGACAATGAGAGTTTGGTGGTGCACGTGAATCCAGATGCACCCGGTTTTTGGCCGCGTTTGATCGATTCTCCTGGTACTCCCGACATTTACACTTATTTGCTCGCTGTGGCGTGCATCCAGAATGCGAGCGGTGCTGAGCGATCGGTACTTCAGAATGTCTATAACTCAACAGCCACCGCGTTCATTCAAGTTCATACGAGAGGGGGGCTACGCCTGCGCCCAATAAAGCCTGATGAGCTCTATGTAGTGTATTCCACGGCCGCTGGCGCACATCTCAAACATGTCTATGACGATGTTCATGTCCACAACTTGAATGCTCCGTATATCAAGATATGATACTCTATGATACTTATAAAGAGCATTATGTGTTTGCTGTTCTATCAAAATGGGTGGAATCGGGCTGGGCGTGCGGAGCATCGCCGTTCACCCTCAAGTGCATTCATAAGCTGTGCAAAGCTATCAGGAGTGCACGATCCTTCTCGCCTGCCTATGCGTGACTATGCTGTGCTACCAGTTTGCCCCCTGTACACGCCCGTCGTGACTTCAGACTTGCTTGAAGCCTTGGCCAACTTTGCTGTAAATGTCCGCAATATCCGCCGCCAGCATTCTGTGTATCAATGTTCTTCGTTATGGAGTGCTCGCGTGAATGGCACGTTGTACTACTGGTACGTGGCGTCGCGGGATGTGCAAAATTGAATGACCGTTCCCGTCGGAACGCACAGCGCCTGGCGATTTTCGCATGTAGAGCTGCTTATGAGAATCACGATACCAGCATCAAGGTACTCGAGGAGAACACGGGTCCTGCTGTGTCATCGGCGATCATGGGCACGCTCAGTACTGCCGCAGCCGTCTTCGTTTGTCCATCGGGAAGCACGATGTGAGTTCAGGCTCCTCTGTTCTACTCCTATCAAGGTGAGCGTCCTGTCGCAACTCCTACCTTAAGATCTGACACATTTCCAGCCATGGCATTACCTCGGTCGCTTGGCCTCAACTTGCTGATATCGAGTCTTTGAGCGTCGTTAGACTCGTAGGCGTTGTATCCCGTCTCATTCGGAATGTGAGATAAAACCACTCAAATTGCTTCATATGCCGCCCTCGAAACTCTAACTTTGCACACGCGTCTTGCGGATACAGATCCCTCGATGGTGAGAGCGGCACTGATCATAGGATCCTGTGATTGATAGACGCTTGATGCGAAGTTGAGAATTGCCAGACGCGTGGGCTACATGGGTACGCCCTCGCAATCCTGGACCAGATGTTAATGACGACGTGCTAACCCTTCGATCCTGGTACTTAGTTGAGTCACATCCACTACGGAAGGGCGGCCGCGGCGCTGGCTTGGACGCATGTTGAAGCTTGAAGCCGAGCGTCGTTTCAAGTTGTACAGTTCAGAACCCACCAATTCTGGCCGGGCGGAGCTGCCAGAGGTTTGAGGTTCTCTGCGGGATTACGGCACCAAGAGTCCTTAGGAGTGTATTCGATGCCTGCTACTGCGGGTCCTCAAGGCCGCAAATTCGGATATTTTAACCCCGCTCACGTCACCATAAACGCTTATTTGATACTAGGGAATGCGCTGAGGCCACATGAACAGGCAAGTGTTGTACTATGCCACAAATACCTCCATCCGCGGACCACGACGATTCGCCGATACCGTTATAGGAGCATCGATGCGAAGCACAGTAGGTTTGAGCTGCACGGCCTCCCGCACACCCATGGCTCACTGTGTATGAACCTCCAGATGCACAGCTTGTATTCATACACTGATCGTTTCATCCCACAGTGGGACCCCTTCGAAGTATGGGCGCTGACAGGAGCTGTGCGCGGAGGAGATCGAATCGCACATCATGGACGAACTACATGGAGATCGAGCGCGAATTTGATGGCTTGAACGGTACGCGCGGCGGCACTATATGAAGCCCACCCGGGAGTTCGAAACTGCACAACCTTTTATCATGTCCTTGTCTGCTAACACGACTTCGGCTGGTGCGATCCCACTTGCTCCGTTGCCGGTGCTCCCTGCCTTGGACAACACGTTCGGGGCCATCCTCATAGGGACTTGCGTCGGTCTTATGTCTGTGCAGCTGTTGCATCGCAGGCTCTATGCTGGGCTGACGACCATGGGATGTTTAGCTTGTACGGATTAACGGGTCACCAGACCTATCGTTACTTCCGCCTATACGCCAACGATGTTCCCATACTCAAAGCACTGGTACGTTCTATTCTTCCGTGGTATGTCTGATCTATCGCCGCTCACGACTACTTTGGATAGGTTGCTACCTTGATGTATAGCCCACAATTCCTGAATATGTCGACACACCTTGATATTTCACCTTAGGTCTCTGGAAACATTTCATACCGTGCTATGCATTCATCTTTGGTACCGTAGCCTCTCCTGTTGTGTTCAAGAATTCGTAGGCGCTGTTAAGTATTCTATATAGCTACTATTACCTGACGACAAACTATTTTAACCCTACGGCGCTGCTCAATGGTGTTTGGTGCGTTGTGGGAAGACTATGCTGCCAGATCAACCTGATTTTACTCATCAGGATTTGTTCTCACAGGTCTCTCCGGGTGCGCGTCAACTTCTCTATTCTGTATCGTTTCATAGACTTATACTTTGGCATGGACGCAAACCCTCTAGCTTGTCCCAATAGTCACAGTAAGGATTCCAGGCGTATTATATACGCACTGCGGCCCTAGATGCTAATGTTTGACGTTTCAGGGAACCGTGATCTTCGTTTGCCACAGGTGACCATGACTTCAACGACTCGACTGTTAGCTTGATGACTAATTTATGGGTAGTTTCTACGTTCGCCGACTGTACTTGGGTATGACGACCGATCGTACTATGCATAACGAGTGACTGACACATTTCTGCTAGTCGGCGGCCTCTACAAACCCCTCATAGCACTCGTGGTATGTACAGCCATCATTGGGGTTCTTCTTGGGCTGTCGCTGAACATCTTCGCACTATCAGATCACGCTGATGTTCGGAGAACTTGGTGAGCCGCCTCGAAATCAACTTTGTGAAATGTCTGACCTACTTGACATATACTACTAGGGTTTGTCATCGGTAAGCAGACCTATACATGAAATGGGCTTCTTGTTACTGAAGGATGGACAACAGCGGCGACGGCAAAAGTGTACGTCTCCTGTCTCGGATCTTTACCTTCAACCAACCCGAGATTCAGATTCCACCAACCCTCATTCGTCTCCTGGGAGCGCTTCACAGTACGTTTCCTTCTTCTAGTAAAGCGTAACCCTGCAACGTGCTGACGTGTTTTGTACGTAGTGGCTAATCTCTGCGGGGTTCGGCTGTGCTGTCGGTGCAGACGTGGTACTTACGAGCTCCCTGATCTGTGTCCTTCAACGCCGGCGGACTGGTTTCAAGAGGTACGCGCACATCTTATACCGCCTGAGGTCGTTCTTCTGACGCATATTTGGGGTAGCACGGACTCGATGATTGATGTCCTTATCGTATATACCATTAACACTGGTATGTAACTCGGCTGTCTGATCTAATCGGGTGGTATGTGCTTACGACGTGGAATACAGGACTCTTGACGGGGTAAGGCAGAGCCGCCCTAGCGCTCACTTCGAATATTGACAATGTTTCGCATCCTAGGCTTTTCAGTCTATTATCTCTAATTTTCGTGAGTGCATCAGTTCATCTCGGTGCAATATGTGCATGCTGATTGCTATCTTCAGGCTGTGGTCGACCCCAACAACTTCATCTACATAGGCTTGAACATGATTTCGACAAGATGTAAGCCCGCCGACTTATATGTGCACAATCCCGAGTTTGACTAATCGATTCAGGCTATGCTAACTCCGTACTTGCCGTGTAAGCTGACCTGCGCATGTTTCCAGTTAGAGCTTCGTCCCTTACGACTACAATGCAGACTGAACTCGAGGCGCTCGCTGGTCGAGCGGCGATTCGCCGAACTCGAGGCCGGGACATTCGGAATGAGCGCCCTCGATACGGACGAGTCGCGACTCAGGGCGACCGTGCAGGCGGACATTGCGCAGGTGGGGCTTGTCTGCAGGTGTAGTAGCGTGGGATCAGTGCTAAGCCGTGCACTTCTCTCTTCGCAGCTCCCAGAAATCCGGCCTAACATTCTCGACATCAAACTCGAGACTGGGCACCGAGTCCAGCGGATCGGGAGTAACGACACAACCCGCGATGTTAGCGACAAGGAGACAGTCTAGGTCTGCGCCGTAGACCCCGGGTTGTATATATTCTATGCCATCTGGTCTCCTTATGCCCCCCTTCCCTCGTCCGTGTGGGCAATACTCTGTATTTATTTCTACTCCGGAAGCTGTTGTAGTAGGTGTAATATAGCCAGCAGACACGACAACCTGTATATTTTATTTATGCCGTATGTCCGAGTCGCGTTCAGGTTGATCACGGTTTTGTGCTGTTGGTGCCATGTGGGCGCTGTCTCGTATTTATCTCAGGTTGACTATGGTCGGGCGGCCGAAGCGAAATGTACATCATGTTTATGGTACTTTAATATCGGCGGTGCTCGAATGTCTGTGTATATTAGCTTGGTATACTGGTACAGCAGTATTGTACAGCCGAAATAACTGGCGGGTTCACGCTGCATGAAGCTCATACGAGCGCCGGGCCTTTGAGCGTCTTCAATTTGTAGGACGACTAGCAAGCACGGTGAGCCGAGCAGACAGGACGAATGGCAGAATGAGAGCCTTACGTCGTCCGAAGGGTTGTCGCGATCATCCATCACGTCCGTATGTTGAAATACTTCCACCTGACACGGACGACGTAAGCACATGCAGCAGCGGTATGGACATGCCGAGGTGAGTACGGCGAAGAGAACGATGAACACGAGACGTACGACAGGTATGCGAGGCGGCGCCGCATGGAACACACTGTTCGACGAAGTAGAGTATCCGGTATCTAGGGTGCCTTTTCTGCGAATGTGCGAGCGCGCGTTGAGTGAACCAAGGAAAGAGTTTGCGTAAACTATTGTTGACGGATGTCGCGTAAGAATTTTGGAAGGGATGTGCAGGCGAGGGGGGCGTACGTTTTGCTTGGATCATGACTAGGCCGAGGAAGACGAGACTACTCTTCTCGAGGGCGAACTGCATCATGCAGTCAGTTCTCAAGCGTAATACGGACGGGGCGACATCAAACGCTCACTAGTATGACACATAACAACGAGGCCGTCCTGCACGGAGAGAGAGAGAGGCTGTCAGCAGGGGTAGCTGAGAGGGCAATACACTTGGGCGCGAGCGGCATACCCAGTGAGAGCGCCTGTATGGACGGCGTAGAGCAGAATATTGTTGATCATATTGTTGGATTTTCTGCGAGAGTCCGTCAATGAAAAGGCTGCTGTCTGGGTACAAGTGTGGGGACATACTCGTGCCATACGTGCTTCCCACGCTTTAGATAGTAAGTGAGTGTGAGTGCGACGAGTATGTCGACGAGTGCAGCAGACCCAAGGCCGCCGCTGACAGTCATCTGCATGGCCTACACGTTAGGGGGTCAAGCAGGGGAGCGTACAAGGGTTGATGTGGTGTGGCGGACGACTATCCAGTTGGGATAGATGTAAGAAAGAACGGCCGACGCTATACCGCGTAGCGTTCTTAGCAGGAGAGGACAGCACCCTGAGGAACGGCGGCAATACCTATTCCAAGAGCTGCCGTCGGACACATGATTCTGTTAGCCATTGGTGCGAGAGAGGGCTTCTTTGACTCACCGACGCGAAGGAGCACGAAGAACCCCTGGTAGTCTTTAGCACTGACAACCATTTGATATCCCGACAGTGCACTTACGATAACGACTGTCCATCTGAGCGACTTCTCACTCACTGATGGTGGGGAAGCTTGAGTCATTGATAGACATCGTACAGTCGGGCCCCCTTACCAATCCAAACTCGCCAGGTGTAGTATCTGTGAACAGCGTCAACGTTGTACCAGACAAGTCGAGAGCACCTTTGCGTACCCTTGCACACACAGCGCAATCCCGGCCTGTCCGAAAAAGGGTCAGTCCACTTTTGCAGCAACGGGCCTTGGGGCCTGAAAGACCTACACTGCTGAGGATTGTGATCTGCGCGAGGGAAGAATCCGCTTGTTTAGTACCCTGAACACCTCGCGTTGTGCTTGATACGTACACCGATGCCCCTTGATTCGCGAGGTGTAAGTTGTCTTCAATGGGCAACTCCCTGAATTTCAGTACGCACCAGTTGATGCTGATGAGGCCGAGATAGTCCCCGAAGCCCACGACGAGGTAATCGTAGATAAATTGCATGCAGAAGCCGGTGTGGACGGACTCGAGTATCCTAATGGCATGGATGTGAGCGCGAGGAGGAGTAGTTAGACGGTCTAAGACAAAACACACCACACAGTCGCGACCTACGAGGACCGTTCGAGCGCGTGAGGGTGGTTCTAAAGAACGCCATTAAAAGCGCGAGGAGCCTACCGTGGCCTTGAGGGGGAGGCCGTCTTTCGAGCACTTCTGGAAGTACATGAACGTCTGCAAGGTGGTGATGCCGTATAGCCTGTGCGCGCCTGTCAGTGTTGGCGAACACACGGAAATGAACAGTGGACGCCACATACATAAACGCGAAGCAGAGTTCGACCAGGAGGCCGCCGATGACCGGTTCTGCCGGATTTACCATCTTCGCTCGCTCGGGTCGGGGAGACGCGCGGCACAACCAGGCGGGGAGGCGTGGGCAGGGAAGTGGGCGGGGAACAGAATCGGCGGCCCTCAGGAAGGCGCGAGTTTTATATTGTGAGGCTGAGAATACTGTGGGGCGCGCGAACGTTCGTGTGCAGCCGGAAATTTGCACACTCAGGCTGAAACCCCCTTCTCTTCGACGAGACATTACCTTTTCGGACAAAGAACGGCCTGGATCGGGGGTGTCAGGATGCGTATATCCAAGGATTCCAGCGCGACGCGGGGCGCAGGGCTTCGCGGGCGAGGTAGAGTGCCGCGTGGACGTGCGCGCACGACAGCTGACCCGAGCCGTATGTCGTAAATTGCGCGGAAGTGAAGTCGAAGTTCGGGACGGCATGCTGGGAACGGCGCTCCGGGTGCGTTATGTACGCCCGAAAGGGGTGGAGGCCACAAGGGATGCGTGAGCTTGGATGCCGAGGCAGCAGGTTACTGGACATCCGTGTTAGGGAGAACGGATGCGGACGCCGCGGATGCGTTCATGGGCCCGCGGCAATAGCGTTGGTACAGCGCATCTTGTGCAAGCCTAGGTCGTGTCCATATGGGCGGCGTCCGTCTTGTCGCCGCGCTGTTCACATCCCTAAGTCCTGTGGAAGGACATATTCATGTGACAATCGAGATATCATCGATACGAGGCATCTTCTCCACCGTGTGGGAGAGACGATCTGCGCTTCGAAGCACGGCACTATTGGCATCATTTCAGTAAGAATCATCACAATGTGTGCTAGGGTACCCGTACCTCAGAGCGACCCAAAGCGCAGCACAGAGACGCGGTGACTCTCAGAGAAAATCATGAATACATACACATCGAGCTTACCACACAGATACACATTTGTGACGGCCAAAGACTCCCAGCATCAAGACATCGAGTAACAAATGCATCGCGATAAGTTAAGCACAACCTACGGGCATTGGATGACTCCCCGAATCATCATGTCCTGTCGCGCTGCAACTCCGGATCCAGATATTTCATCCGTCCACGGCCCTTGAATCGCACACCGCCACTCTCTTTGGTACGGCGCTCTTCCTCTTCCTTCAGTCGACGCGCGACACGTTCAAGTTCGCGTTTCCGTGCGGCCTCGATCCGTTCGTTCTCTTCGCGTTCTAACCGTGCGTCGTACTGGGATTCCGTCTCACCCACAGGCTCGAGTGGGTCCCGGGAGGGAGACCCCGAGCGGGCGCGTGACGGAGAGACAGCGCTCTTGTCCTTTTTGCTCTTGTGCTTCTTCTCCTTCTTCTCCTTCTTGCTCTTCTTGCTCGACTTATGCCGTTTGCGCTCGGGGCTAGCAGAGTCTACGGAACGCGAGCGAGAGCGCGAGGCCGGGCGTGGTTCCTGGGTGCGTGACCGCGATCGTGATCGGTCCATAGATTCCGAACGGTGTCTGCGCTTCTTGTGCGAATGTTGATCATCCGAGACGGACTCGGACGCGGAACGTGCTACGCAAAGGATGAGTGGCTGGATAGGTCGTTAGAGAGAAGCATACACACTTTCCGCTTTTTCTTTCTGAGGCTGAGCACGTAGCATGAGCTCTCCACAGTTGGTAATCACGACAGGCGCACGGGGGCGGTCCTTCTCATCCGTGGGCAGGTCAGCGATACGTTCGACGATATCGTATCCGCGTATAACGCGTCCGAATACAACGTGTTTGCCTTAACGCGCAGTCAGGACTTGAGGGTGAACCGTGTTGAATTGACGAACCGTTCAAGTGAGGACAGTCTCTCAAAGTGATGAAGAACTGAGAGTTGTTTGTGTTGGGACCCTTATTGGCCATACAGAGAAGACTGAGGATGGGGTAAGCGGTGGCTAAGGCGTTGCTACTGGGAGAGAACACACCCTTCCGAATCGAGTGGTCTGGAGAGGTCTTCGTCAGGGAACGGGCCGCCGTAAATGGATTCACCGCCCGTGCCATTGCGTTTCGTGAAATCTGGAAGAGCGTGCAATTTAGATAACTTGAGAGGCAATATGCTGCACGGGAACGTACCTCCACCCTGGATCATGAAGCCCGATATCGAACGGTGGACGATGCTGTTCTTGTAATAAAGAGGACGCTCGGAGAGCGGCGAAAGCCCCTTCTCGCCAGTGCATAGCGCGCGAAAACTTGTAGGTAGTAAGACTTCAAGAACGTCGTCGTCATCTAAGAGATAGGAAAGCGCACTTTTCACTGGTCTTGGGTGCAGACTCGTTGTATAGCTCGAATATAATTCTGAGGTCGCTTTCAGAGAGCCGTGGTATAGTGAACGAGGAAGAACGGAACGCACCTTCCCGCGGGCTGATTATCAACTGAGATGTCAAAGAATACGCGCGGGTGGACCATCGTAGACAGGGAGGGGAGTGCGTTGAGTGAACAAGAGCAAGGAGGAGGAAGATACAGCACGAACTTGGCCACGCGCCGCACCGGCGTCAACGCGCGCGCTTTACACATTCCGACTCGCAAGTACCCAAGCATATGCGCCGGAGATCGTTTTCTTGGCTCATGTTCAATGAAAGTACTAGTAGCTCTATTATACTGCACATCGGGGAACAGTTGCGAACAGTTACGAGGCGAGTACTGTCCTGCACCGGCATGCGTCGGGGAGGCGGCCCGAGGCGGCCCGCGCTCGCGGCGACTTGTTTGTCCACCGGCCACGTTGGCGCCCGCGAGGCTCTCGAGTCGTCCGTCCGTGGCCCTCTAGTCTCGCCCTCGCAGACTCAGACTGCACTGTTCGCGTTGGGGGAATATGAGCGTGCTAAGATCGAGTCAGACGTAGGGCGAGTGCACTGTGCAATGTCGCGACACGTAATGCGAGCCAAGCGGCAACGGATGGGCGGGAGGGAAAAGAGATGATCGAAGCCGGCTAAGCTATCGGAAACAGGCTCTGAGCACGGGCGGTCGCCAGGCTGCGTGCTCTCCGTCTTTCTCTCCGTCCCTTCCTCCTCCCCCTTACCCTCCCCGCTTCCCCTTGTTCTTCCTCTCGGGCCCTTTAGTCGCCCTTCGGAGCGCGTGCACCTATCGCGCCCCATCCCATGCTTCCCGGATCGATCTGACTTCCCTTTGCGTCTCTCTTTCGCCTCCCGCTTCCTCTGCTCCTCTTGCTCTTTGTACCGCGCCCCCACCCTCCCCTTCGCGCGTTTCGATCGCCTTCAAGTTCCCTCGTCACAGCAAGAGCATCATGGCTAGATCCGGGCGCTCAATGCCTCGCAGGTCCAGTAGCAATCAGAGATACACAACAGTTGTCCTCGGCGGTAAGTCCCCCTCATCGCCATCTCGTCCTCCCAATCATGCCAATTGCCCCTTTGTCACATAATAGCTGGTGGCGTTGGTAAATCTGCCCTCGTCATGCGGTACGGGAAGAACGTCTTCCTTGATCAGTACAACCCGACAATCGAAGGTCTGTCTCCCGTCTCCTACCACTCCCCACCGCAGCTACTCACCTGTCGCACAGAGGAGTACCAAGTCACTGTCGAATACGAAGGAAAGCGCAGTCATGTGAGTCACGGTCCCTCCCAGGCACCTGCTGCACAGCGTGACGGGGTGCACCGTCGGGCAAAGCTTCAAATCATCGATACTGCGGGCGTCGAACAATTCACCGGACTTAATGAGAGTTACATCGAGGTACTGCCCTCGCCCTTCCATCATCTCCTCCGACTGACCGCCTGCAGGATGGACAGGGGTTCGTGCTCGTGTTCAGGTACGGAAGACCAGCGTAGTCGCCGTACGTCTCTCAACGTAGCTCTGTGCTAGCTTGACCCAGGAGACCACACTGAAGGATGTCGACCATATCCGCCAACAAATTTATCGAATAAAGGGCGGCGATCAGGTCTGTCTTGTTCCAACCTGTTTTTGTCGGGATGGCAACATTGACACGGCCTACGTCTTATCGAAACTTAGGACATCCCCATGGTGGTCGTGGGAACCAAGATGGACCTTGTGAGCTACTGTGCTTGTTATGTGCTCATTACGTGTGGTGCTCATTCCTGTCACAGAATGGCGAGCGCGAGGTGTCCAGCGAGACCATGCAGGAGCTTGCCCTTCGATGGGGCCTGCCGTTTTACGAGACGTCGGCAAAGAAAAGCTGGCACGTCAACGAGGTCTTCAACCACCTCCTCTCTCGCATGCGGAAGCAGTACCCAAATGGCGCCCCGAAGAGCAAGAAACGACGGAGAGACCAATGCCTTATTATGTAGGGCCCTTCCCGACTCGCCCACCGTTCTTTTCTTCTATCCCGGACACCTCTGCCGCACGAGCTGCCCACCGCCGCGGAGCACGCTGACGGGCCCGTCCGTTCTCATGGTGCCGCACTATACATTCACCTACCTTACGTTTTACGTCCCGACCCACAGCCGCTCGTTACCCGCCTTCACGCCCTTGTTTACATATACTCATGCCCACATAATACCCGCTTTCGCCGTCGCCATCTCGCTTTCGCGCTATTCGCAGCAACCGACGTACTGATACCACTCACTGTTTAGTAGCTCACGATAATTTGACCGACTTTCCTTTGGTAGTAGCAGAACTGTTTCCGTAGCCCCCCTACGCTCACTATACCACCCCTGAGAGTAAGTACTGGTGTTTACCGCAGCGTATACCCCGCCCAAACAAGATACTTTTTGCGTGCAGACGTTCGGCGGTGCTCGTCGTTCCGGTCGGGACATTGACAAAGAGGCACGCGCCAATCAGAGCGTGGGTATCTTACATAAGCGAGCATTCACATTTTGCGCTACATTGGCGCTGGCGTGCCATTTCTTGTCTCTTCCCCTCACCTCCCTCTCGTCCTCGTCCGACGTCTGCGCTCTCCTCATAGACCTTTCTCCCTCCCCTTCTTTCACTCTTTGATAAAATGGTACGTTTCATGCCGGCGACAGGTGCACTGAGAGAACATATGCTCATCATTCACCTACAGAGTTACGGCGGTGGCAGTTACGGCGGCGGCTACGGTGGTGGTGGTGGTGGTGGAGGCTACGGCGGCGGTGGAGGGGGCGGCGGCTGGGGCGGAGGTGGAGGAGGTGGTGGTTTCGACTCCCACGACCGCATGAGCAACCTCGGCGGCGGACTCCGCACCGTCGACTGGGCCAGCCAGAAGCTCACCCACTTCGAAAAGAACTTCTACGTCGAGGACAAGCGTGTCTCTGCTCGTAGCGACCGCGAGATTGAGGAGTTCCGCCGTGTCAAGGAGATGAAGGTGCAAGGCCGCAACATCCCTCGTCCCGTTACCTCCTTCGACGAGGTCGGCTTCCCCGACTACATCATGAGCACCATCCGTGCCCAAGGCTTCCCCGCGCCGACTCCCATTCAATGCCAGGCTTGGCCCATGGCACTCAGCGGTCACGACGTTGTGGCTATCGCTCAGACCGGTTCAGGAAAAACGATTTCCTTCGCACTTCCCGCCATGCTGCACATCAACGCGTAAGTCGCGGCTGAAACACCTTGTCAGTTATCAAGATACTGATATTGATTGTTTTAGGCAACCTCTTTTGGCTCCTGGTGATGGCCCCATCGCCCTGATCCTTGCTCCCACTCGCGAGCTCGCAGTTCAGATACAGCAAGAGTGCACGAAGTTCGGGTATGTGAGCCTCACACTGAGTTGACAAAGTCTGTGCTTATCACTTTACCGCAGCTCTAACTCTCGTATCCGCAATACCGCTATCTACGGCGGTGCACCCAAGGGCCCTCAGATCCGCGACCTTCAGCGCGGTGTCGAGATTGTCATTGCTACACCTGGGCGCCTTATCGACATGCTCGAGTCGGGCAAGACTAACCTGCGTCGTATCACATACCTCGTCATGGATGAGGCGGATCGTATGCTGGACATGGGTTTCGAGCCGCAGATCAGGAAAATTGTCGGCCAAATCAGGCCTGACAGGCAGACTCTGATGTTCAGTGCCACTTGGCCCAAGGACGTCCAAAAGCTCGCGAATGTCAGTAAACAGCTGTGTCACAAGTAGATGGGGCAGAACACTGACATTTATCTTCCTGCAGGACTTTTTGAAGGACTTCATCCAGGTCAACATTGGTTCCATGGAGCTTACGGCCAACCACAGCATCACCCAGATTGTCGAAGTTGTCAGCGACTTCGAGAAGCGGGCGAAGCTCATTAAGCACCTCGACCAGATCAGCCAGGAGAACGCGAAAGTGCTCATTTTCGTGGGTACCAAGCGTGTCGCGGACGATATCACCAAGTACCTTCGTCAAGACGGGTGGCCAGCGCTGGCTATTCACGGTGACAAGGAGCAGTACGGGTCTTCCCACCAGTTCACACGATTAGCATGCTAACTGGGAAATAGACGTGAGCGTGATTGGGTCTTGGGCGAGTTCAAAGCCGGCCGTTCGCCTATCCTGATTGCTACGGACGTGGCTTCACGTGGACTCGGTATGTTTCTCTTTGTTCCCAAGCGCTACGACTGTATGTTGCAGCGGGACGACGGGTATTCGCGTCGGCGCGGATACCTTCGTCGACTGCGGCGACGACGACGGCCGCCGAGATGTTCGTTCAGGTCATGGGTACGTCGACGGGGCAAGACAGGCGAAGACTTCAAGAGCGCGCACAGAGCTACAGCGGACTCCCTCCTGATCATTGCACAGCTCCCTCTGACCCATCACCTGGACCCGGCCGCGTGTACCCTAACATGGGTGCATTGCGGTGCGAGCGGGTGACTATAGCATGAACAGTCTACATTGTTCCTGGTATGGTAGGGTAGTGGTCACGGACGATGGCTGCCGATCCTGGGACTCAAGCGTTCGCTTTCTGGCCGACATCGGTTTCTGCGCGCACAAGATTTGCCTGTCTCTAGCTCGGACGGACGCCATGTGTACCTCGCCACCCTCTTTGTTCTTTCTGGGTGGTGGAGGTGACCTTTTCACGGACCAGACGGCTCGGCTGGGTGGCGACGCTTCGTTAGAAGTGGTTGCCCTCCTGGTCGTATTTTGCGTCGGAGCGCTTGTAGTGTCCGTGCGCGCGAGTTGTGTTATTGACTGTGCTTGTTCTCCCCCTCTATGTGCGATTACTGTACTGGCGCATGCTCGTCTTGCGTTTGGATCGTGCGTGCTCTCTTGCGACTCTTTACTCGCTTGTTGGGCTGCTCGTCTTGCCACGCACAGACGTGAAGGATGTCCGTTACGTCATTGTAAGTGTTCCTCCCAGTGTTGTTCCATCTACACATGCTCATGGACCTTTGCGCAGAACTACGATTTCCCCAACAACTGCGAAGACTACATCCATCGTATTGGCCGTACAGGGGTAAGCTCGTAGTCCATGTAGGTGTCGTCTGACATGTTGACGTTCTTCCTAGCGTGCTGGCACGACGGGAACGTCCTTCACCTACTTCACCACGGACAACGCCAAGCAGGCCCGTGAGCTCATTGGCATCTTGAAGGAGGCCAAGGCTGTTGTGCCTCCTCAGCTCGAAGAGATGTCGATGTTCGGCGGCGGCGGTGGTGGAAGGAGTGCGTCTCTTCCTATATTCCCTGCCATACCCATGCACTGACGAGTTTTTCATAGGCCGTTATGGCGGTGGCGGCGGTGGCCGTGGTCGCGGCGGCGGAGGTGGCGGAGGCCGCTACGGCGGTGGAGGTGGTGGTGGAGGTGGCGGCTACGGGGGTGGCCAGGACAGCGGGTACGGCGCACGCGGTGACCGCTGGTGAGGTCCCCTGCCTGCGATTGTCTCCCGACCCGTTTCTTGCTACCTTTTTCCATTCTTTCTTTGCGAACACTGCTCGCGCCTGTCATGCCCTCACGTCCTCTCGCTCGTCATGCCCATCGGACTTCGCCCGGTATAGAGCCTGATATCCTGTGCGGTGTCAGTAGTAATATGTTGTCTATCGCATGCATTCCTTTAGAGTTGCAGCTTGTAATCAGATGATGTGTGCCCCATTGAGCTGTTGTTCGAGTATCGGTTGCACGCAAGTGTGGGTGTGCGCACGAGTATCACGCTGTATCACGCTGCATCGCAGCGGCGCTACGGCCGAAGGCTCCCGGGCGTTGCCGGACGGAGAGGTTGAGGAGAGCGCGGGTGCGACGACCGCTTGTCTCCGCTCTCCCTTCATCTCCTCTGTCCCCGCCGCTGCCCTCGATGCTGTCTACTCGTACCGTTGGCCTTGGCTCTGCCCTCCGGCAGGCCGCTCTCAAACCCCGCAATGGTGCGCATACACCCGTCCATTCACGCTGCACGAATAGGAGCTCAGTGCCCGCACAGTCACCAGGAACTCCGTTATCCGGAGCGTCATGGCCAAGCGGTATGTCTGCACCTGCAGTTTACAGGGAGAAGTCAGAGCTGACGAATGCATGCAGCATGATCCAGACGGAGTCGCTCACGCCCCAGGCGGAGGAGCGCATCCTCAACGATCAGCGGCTGCGCCGCCCCTCGAGCCCGCACTTCACCATCTACCAGCCGCAACTCACCTGGATCGCATCCATCGCGAACCGTGTCACCGGCGCGGGGCTGAGCGTCCGTACGTGCCCCCTTCTTTTCTCTTCTGTCCGCGTCTGCCCGCTGCCGTGTGAGGTGCTGAAGAGGGCGCACAGTGCTGTACGGGTACGCGCTCGCGTACCTCGTCGCGCCCGCCACGTTCGACTCGACGCATGTGCTCGAGCTGCTGGCGAGCGTGCCCGAGGCGGTCAAGTATGCGGGCAAGGTCGTGCTCGCGGCGCCGTTCGCGTTCCACTCGCTGAACGGGCTGCGTCACTTGGGCTGGGACATGGGCAAATGTGAGTGTCTGCAGCGGATTGGGTGTGCGTGATGAGGATGGGTGCTGACGGTGCGGCAGTTATCACACTGAAGGGCGCGTACAGCTCTGGGTATGCGGTTTTGGCTGCGTCGGCGGTGTCGACCGTTGCGCTCGTTCTGTTGTAAACGCTAGCAATGCATGGTGGTTCCTTGGCGGGCATCTCACGTTCTCTCTACTACCGTTGGCAGTTGATGAGCCCTATGTTTAGTATCGCGGCCGCAATGAATTTTCTGCAGGAGGTCTGTATATCGTCGAACTCCGTGTGTCCCGACGTCCGAATCCCGGTCTTCCCCACACATGGGGCACGTGCTTTGGAGCCAATGAGGACGTCGTGCTTAGTGTGCACTCATCCTTCTCCTCATCTGCGCATCTTGACTAGTTCACACTCGAGAGTCGAAGGTGCAGCAAGCTAAGCAATGTCGGTACGTATCATATGATCCTACTGCCCTAGCGAGACGAATATGCCCTGAACGAATCATGCATCCAAAATGTCAGTCCGCGATCACGAAACAGACTCTGAACGTCGCAGGCCTCGTGGTGAACGTGTTCGTGCAGCCGGACGCGGCGGCGCCCACGGCGCCCGTCGCGGTGCTCTTCCTCCTGCACGGGCGCATGGGGAGCGCGGAGGGCGTCGAGCCCGTCGCGCGCGCGATCCTTGACGAGGTGCATGCGCGGCGCGTGGCATCTGCGGGGCAGCAGGCGGACGATTTGGTCGTGGTGACTTTCGTGAGTGTCGAGTCGGGGTGCCGATGAGGTGAGATGAGGTGCGGGGGTTCATGCTGATTGAGATTGGGCGTGGGGTGGACGGTATAAAGGACCAGCGGAACCATGGGACGCGGCTTGTGGACGCGCATGCGAATTGGCATTGGGAGGCGGACACGGCGTCGGAGAAGCATAATGTGCGGCATGCGTGAGTGTTTGCTTGCTTACTTACGAGGCGATCACGCATCGGCTTTGTGTCAGGGAAATAGGCTGTATTGCTGATTGTGCGGGTGTGGTTTATAGGTTGGACATGTATGCGATCCAGAGTACGTGCTGCAACTGCTGTATGTGCATACATGCTCATATACGCATGATACACAGCTGGGACGGCGCGGGACGTGTCCTTCCTCATTGACTTCCTGCCCGCGTACCTCTATCCGAACGACGAGCGCACGGTCTCGCAGTGGCTCGTGTCGGGGATCAGCCTCGGCGGGCACGCGACGTGGATCGTGCTGAAGGACGGTGCGCTGCGCTCGTTCGGCCACTCATGCTCGTGTGCCAGGACGCTCACTCGGCTGACTGCGCTGATGACCCTGCAGAACCGCGCGTGAAGCTCGGGATCCCGATCATAGGTGCGTTTGTCACCTCACATCCCCACCCTTAACAATGAGCAGGACGAGCCCACTGACACACGCACACTCTGACGCGACACACCAGGCTGCCCCGACTTCCTAACGCTCATCTCCGCGCGCGCAGCAGAGCACAATCTCGCGCTCGCCCCGCCGCACTTCCCCGCGCCCCTCCTCGCGTACGTGCGCGCGCGCGACCCCGCCGCGACGCCGCACACCGCGGGGGCGCCGGCGGGGGCGAACCCGTTCCGGGGGAAGAAGGTGCTGGTGCTGTGTGGGGCGGCGGATGCGCTCGTGCCGTGGAAGGCGTCGGAGCGGTTTGTGGGGGAGTTGGACGTGGGGGAGGGCGAGGGGGGAGAGGGAGAGGGAGGAAAAGAGGGAGGGGTGAAGGAGGTGTGGGTGGAGGAGGGGGTGGGGCATCGGTGTTCGGAGGGGATGGTGAGGCGGGTGGGCGAGTTTTTGTGGAGGGAGGCGTTGGTGCGGTAGGCGTGCGCGCGAAGTGAGAAGGGATGCAAGAAGTGAGATGTTTGAAGATGTGAGATGTAAGATGTATCTGTATTGCCTAGTGTACACGCGTGCGTGAGATATGTGATCGTACATGTGCCGTCTCCCCATCCTCCCGGTTACTCTGTAGATGCGTCAGCGTTCAGTTCGATTCAAAACAAAAGGCAAGAGAAGACGGACTTGGACCGAGCTTGAGCCACTTTGGGTACTTGCGCTCGCCGCCCTCGTCCTCGTCCTTCTTCTTCCCAAAGCCGAGGTTCATGCGGAGGCCGGAGCCGCCCGCGGCCTTGTCCTTGTCTTCCTTCTTCGGGGCGGCGTCGAACGTGGGCGGGGCGGGGAGGTCTTCGGCGAGGGCGAGGATGGCGGGGTCGAGCGGCGCGGGGACGTCGGTGTCTGTGGGTGTATGCGGGTGTTATGGATGGGTTAATCATGGGTGTGTGCGGGGAGGAGACGCACGGTTGAGGCTGTCGTCGTCGAGGAACTTGAGGAGGAGGACAGAGGAGGGGGCGAGACCGAGTTCGACGAGGGAGAGGTCGCGGACCTTGGGGTCGGACACCCTGTACTCGCGCTTCGGCGGCTGGTCTGGCAGAGCATCGATGGTCAGCGAGATGGCATGCGGGTGCAGAGGAGGGGCACGGACAGAGGACGAACTTGATGGGCTTGACGTCTTCGCGGAGGGAGTTGCGGACGAAGGCGTAGACGGCCCTGATCTTGTCGGTGGAGGGGAAGGTGCGCTCGAGGATGCTCCGGTCTGAGAACTTTACGCGGATCTTCGTCTGGCGCGCGGAGTGAAGTGAGCGGGAGACGATAGTAGATGAGAGGAGGAGAAGCGTACCTGGGGCCAGCGCGCTCTGCGCTTCTTGTCCTCGGATTCGCGCATGGCGGCGGTGCGGAGGGGCGCGTTCTGGAGGGCATCGCGGCGGGCGGCGAGGGAGGCCTGCTGGGCGCGGAGGTCGGCGGCGGTGACGTCGAAGTAGGTGTCGGGGAGCTCGGCTGGGGGGCGGGGCGGGTGTGTGAGCAGGGCAGGCGGGGGAGGGGAGAGGGGACGTACGGGGGGCTGGGGGGCGTCGCCGGGCGGGCGGAAGTAGCGGACGGCGGGCGCGGACGGCGGGGGCGGGGCGGGGTTGGAGGGAGACGGGGCAGACATGTGGGCGGGCGAGGACGAGGGGCGGGGTTGTGGCGGGCTCGACGCGTAGGCTGCAATCTCTTGATCGGACGCGCGTGCTGCACGTGCCCCGCTCCCGCCTTCAATCCACCCTCGTCCCTTCTCCCTGCAGCTTTACCGCCTACTCCACGGAGGGAAATAGAGTACGCAAGGTCTACGTAGGCTGTTCCTAGCAGCTCCCACTGTCCATATCTCTGGTCAGTGGGAGCGGCCTCTGCGCGAGGCACGCGTGTCGCCCCCGCGGTGCTTGCATCGGCCTCGACTGCATATTTCTTTCACGGCGCGCATGAGACCATTGCGGATAGACTCAAATGGGTCTACAAAGAGACACTTTCGGCCGACTTGAGTGAGTTACAGACGATTTCATATAGTGTTCACCTCTTGTTTCGGTGTTTTCGGTGTTTGAAACGATTTAGCTCGGCCGGCAACGAGCTGCCGTGTTTTGGAAGGCGCAGGAAAATGGAATTGGAAAGTACCAAACATTGATGGGGCGAGGTTGTTTCGACGGAACGCCACCGACGTGCGTGCGCCACCACGCACTTCCTCCACGCGCCTCGGCCCATCCGTCCCCCGCCCCCACCCTCCACACCGCGCATGCGTCCCCCCATGACGACAGCACACGACTATCTCCCCAGCTGGGGATAAATGCACGGCCCTAGCTGCGGAACAAGTCCTACAGTGTGTAGCACGCTGCAGCACACAACGACGGTCGTAGTCGAAATAATATCGAACAGCGACCGTCTGCCGGTGCGTCTACTTGCGGCCGGCTTTCGGCAAGCTGTGAGGTTACGGAGGGTTACGGCTGGTTACGGGAGTGGGAGGGGCCCCCTTGGCCCTTTCCTCCAGCCTAGACCCGCGCGCTGCTGCGCATTCGCATCGATGTCCTCCGGTGAGCAAAGAAGCCGATCAATGCCCCCGCACATACCTTATAGTTGATGCAAGAAGCGCGCCGTGGAGGGTGAACACATATCCTCCGCGCGTATTAGCGGTGTCATCCTGGCCGGGAGATCCATGGCGAGTGGGCAACCAAGCACCCGTGCTGCAAGCATGTGAAGAGCGTGCGCGGTCTAGACGCGAGATTGCGTACGTGGTGCGCAACGGACGGCGCGAGGGACGGAGCCGCGAAGAAAGTACGAAAAATCGGATACACAGATCGGATCGGGACCCACAGCCACTGACCTCGGCTCCCGCGGCTTCGACGCGTCCTCCCAGGTCCTCCCCGCCCTCGTTCGCCCTCCCAGGCCTCCCCCGGGCCCCGCTCGACGCAGAATTAAAATACCTGAACCCAATCAAACCTAGACTACCTATCACACCCGCTCACACGCCCGCCTTGGCGCTGCGCGTGCGAGCCCCCGTCCTGCATACGCACCACCCAATCGGTTTACCCGCCTCTGCTCCCCGTCGGCATGGCCTCCACCGCGCTCCCGCTCTTTTCTTTCCCGGCCGAGACCTGGCGCGACGCTGCATCCCCCTCCCTTCTCTCTTTCCCCCTTCACTCCTCTGGCCTTGTTCAACATGTCCGGGACCGTTCAGATTCCCGTCTCCAGCGTCATGATGAGCTCGGCCAACCCCGCAGTGCCCTTCATCGGCGGCCTCTTGATTGAGATATTCGTCGCCTGCATGTGTGTCTAATAGCTGCGAGTGTCGCGCTGTCTCCGCCATGTTGACCTCTTCAAGGCTGTACGGGATCACCACCCTCCAGTCCTTTATTTACTTCCAGAAATACCCCAACGACGCAACGTCATTAAAGCTCCTTGTGCGTTCCTCCAATGTTCATACTTCTCGATATTCATCCGTTTCGCTTGCACAGGTCGGTACCGTATGGTACGCGCTCTCGACGACCGCGGTCCAGCCGTCCACTCTGACACACCCTCCAGGGTGCTCGAGACCGTGCATACGGTGTTCTGCATGCAGTTCCTGTACGCGTACCTCATCGAGGGCTTCGGCGACTACGCGTACTTCCTCGAGATCAACTGGTACGCGCCGTCCGCGTCTGTTGTGTGTCCTGACGTAAGCTCACCTCGCGTCCGTCCCTTTCTCCGCTTCGCGAACGGTGACGATGCAGGGGCATTGGAGTGAGTCCCGCGACGTGATTGGAGTTCAAGTTGTGAAAATTGTTGCTAATCGCGTCCCGCGAAGGTCACGGTCATTACAAGTGTGAGTCGCGTTCTGCTTCCGTGGTGGGAGGGTGGCTTATGGCGGATGTAGGCTTGTATCGCGCTTTGTGTCCAAGGGTGAGCTTCTGTTTGATCGGGGGTGGCGGGCTGGGGCTGATCGTGTGCCTAGGTACTACGTGTGGCGAGTGTGGTGTGTGAGCAGCAAGTCGATCCTTTGGACGATTGTTATTGTGCGTGTGTTTCCTCTCGCGCGCTGGGACATTGCTGATAGCTCTACAGGGCGTGTTTGCGCTCGCACGAGTCGGTATGTGGTGAATGCATCGACGCCTCGCCGCGGTATTGACGCGTTTTCCACCATTCCCTCCCAGCCTTCGGAATCGGTATGTTCTCCAGCTCTCTTCGCGGCATGGTGATCTTATCGAGCATACCTTGTAGGCTCGACGATCCTGTCCTACGTCTACCCCGAATGGATCACGTTCCGTGACACAAAGTCGTCCCTGGTACGTCTCTCGACGCATTCCCTACACCAACGCCATTCACTCGACGCCTTGGGTAGATCACGATCAGCGGCGGCCTCGGGTCCGCAGCGCTCGTCGACATGCTCGTCGCGGTCACGCTGTCGTATTACCTCAACAAGGGCAGGAGCACCTGGCACAAGTGCGTCCCCCCAAAAGTTGGTGTAATTATGGGAGGCTGACGCGTTGTGGGGTAGGGAGTCGAACAGCAGGATTAACATGATTTTGTTGTACGCGGTTAACACCGGTGCTATCACTGGGTGCGTAGAGCGAGGATTGTTTTTGGTCTTTTCAGTAGACTGACGCGCTAGGGGCCGGGTTAGGACGGCGTCCCTACTTTGTGTCATCCTGGTACGGACTCTTTAAGCAGTATACACGATGCCCACTGACCGCCCCGTAGTTCGCCACCCAAAAACAGAGTCTCGCCTTCCTCGGGCTCGTCGAGATCCAGGCGAAGCGTGCGTCCCTCCCCTCCCCTTTCCTCCCCTCCCTTGCGTGCGAACGAGCACTGACGCGCGCCCAACTGACAGTATACTCGAACTCGTTCCTCGGCTCGCTAAACGCGCGCGACCACATCCGCAACAAGAACGCGCCCGGCGCGCAGTACCCCTCCTTCGAGTTCTCGTCCGGGCACGGGACCGGCTTCCGCGCGGTGGCCGCGCAGCAGTCGCAGGGGCCTGTCGTGCGTCCCTTTTTCTTCCTGCGTTCTTCTCCCTCGGGTGGCTGACCACGGCGTGCGTGTGTGCAGCCGAAGGTGGAGGTGTTCCAACAGACGATCGTGCACGACGACCGGGGGCTGCGGGCGGACGTTCGTGCTTCCCTCTGCGAGCGGCGTGTTTGGTGTATTGATAGCCCATTGTCATTGACAGAGCGAGTACGATATGAAGAAGATCAAGAGCATCGACCTCGTCTGAGCTTACCACTCACTGGCCCCGGATCGGGCTAAGATGGGGTAGGATAGACATACGCGCATACGTACACGCAGACGCAAAGTATGGGTCGGTCGTTACAGCGAGATATCTCTTGTCGCTCTTTTAGCTTGAGTACCCGCTATGCGGTATCCTACACATCCCGCGCGTTGCTTGCGGCGCGCGGATAGTACTATGCTTTTGCTTCGAGGTGGGTGGTCCACCAGCGTGTTCGTTGTTGTTGTTATAGAAGGATGGTATGATACCTGGGAGTCATCGATGTGATGCAACATATTGTGGATATATATGTCCCCAACGCGATGTATGATGGAGCTCAGCGCGGCGCACGAGCACGAGTATATTGGACACAAACGCGGAATGCACAGGAAGGCAGCGGCTACATCTACAGTAAGAGCAAAACAAAAAAAGAGGATCCATCCGCGACCCAAGAGTGTCGCACCGGGGAACATTACAACGATTACTATGTACGCGGAATATATATACGGACCCGGGCCAAGTCGGTGCGGTATTGTCTGTCTGGGTGGGGCGGTGTGGCGGGCGCGGCGTGATGTACGAGGCGCGGAGGTCATGCTTGTGGGTGGGTGGGGAGGCGGCCTATGACGGGAAATTGAAGGAGGAGCCGGTCGGAAGGGAGGACCCGACGTGCTGCTCGGCGCGCGGCGTGGGGAATGCGAGCGGGTCCACGCCGAGCGGGGCCGGGGGATACGACGAGTGGCTGGAGTGGCTGGAGTGGCCTGAGGGGGCAGAGGGCTGCTGCCCGTGCGCGTAGGACGACGGTTGGGACCAGCCTGAGCTGCTGCCGTAGCGGCCGCCGCCGTCGTGCATGAACGCGAGCGATTCGGCGGCGGTTTGGACGGCGTTGCCGGTAGGAGCGTGGTAGCCGTTTGTCGCGGACGATGAGCTGGGCCAGCGCGCCGCTGACATAGTCCCGGGCGCGTCGTGAGGCGAGGTGTAAACGTGGGAGGAGGTGGATGAGCTCTGGAAGCGGAGTCAGCTCAAAGTACACATCATTGCAGTTGTCTGAGGCTGACCTGGTAGGCGGAGGGAATGCGGTTACTGGCGTAAACACCTCCGCTGTGGGCGTACTGAGGGACAAAGTGAGCGGACTGCATGCGCCCCGTCATATGGTCAGCGGATAAAGGAGGGTAGCTAGTGCCGTTGGTCCACGAGGATGATGGTGTCAGGCTAGGGTTAACACCGCGAGACGAAGACATTCCACGCTGGTCGGACTGAGGACGGGAGAAGGAGTGGCCAGAGTTAGGATACGAGTAGCGCGAGTAGGAGGCGGCTCCCACATGATTCGAGCCGAATTGCTGCTGAGAGTATCCTGCGCCGTTCTCTACAGGGGAACGATGCGCGTACCGCAGATCTGAGGTCTGCGCGTATGGATCAATGCCCCCGGGTTTCTGCAAGGGCACAGAACGACCTGTTTGAGACCAGCCGTACGCAGTATGGGAAGACGGTGGATAAGCTTGTTGCTGGGGATTGCCATATACGCCTCCGTTCATCGCTCGGTGTCGACAGCGAGAGCAGAAGAATTGCTGAGTCTCCCAGTTCCGTCTTGGCCGACTGGATCGCTGATCGCTGAGGTCGTGACAAGCGATATGTTGCCACCTGTTGCAAGAACCACACGAAACCATAGCCAGACCGTCATCCTAAACGAGTGTAAGCACCGGTCGGGTGGAAGTGTGGCCATGTACTTACCATATTGACACCTTGCTTATGACACACCTCGCAGTCCAGGATCCAGTCGGGGGAGCGCACGCCGTTCGGGGTCACGACGCGGCTTGGCTGCACCGAGGATGAGGCATGAGTACCGTTGACTGTTGGCGTAGCGGTCGATCGGGCAACGGATGTGTCAACATCCTTGCTATCGGCCCTGCTATGGATTAACAGGAGCACGCAATGGAACTTCGAGAACTCGTACCTCTCTGCGCGCTCAGCCTTCGCCTTTGCCCTGGCTTCTCGGTCGTCACGCTCCTTTCGTCGCTGATCGCGCGCGCGCTCCCTCTTGGCACGTTCGGCCTCTTCCTTCTTTAACCGTGTCTCTTGCCGCTTCGCTCGTGCCATCTTCTCTTCTTCCTCTGCGCGTTTTTTGGCGGCCGCGCGCGCCTCTTCCTTTTCGCTTTCTTTCAGGGCAATACGCGATGACCGCTTACGGTGGACAACGGCCTCTTCAATGCGTCGTCTCTTCTCATGCTCCTATACAACGATCATGAACTGAGGATTGCAGGTGGTGTTGATGGTGCATCGATACGTACCCTTAGCTCTGCCGTGATGATAGGTACGACACTTTGTGAGAGCACTTTGTAGAGCGCCTTTTCAAGGTAATGCGTCGCGTTAGCGAATTGTTCCGCAACGTGTTCCCACTCTGACAAGGTCACGGCGATCTATAAAAGTAAGCATCGCACGATGCCGTGAGTATGATACGCATGATCGTCATGCATTGTAGATCAGGCACATACCGCTTCCCACTCGACAAAGTCGTCAGGGATCGGTGGCGCTGAAGGTTCATCCGCGTGCTCTTCCTCTACCGGAGATTCAGCTCGTTCGGGCTGTGCGCGTGTCTTGGACGGCGAGGCATTCTTGGCGACACGCGGTTGTGGTTTTCTCTGACTTTGTCGAGTGGATTTCTTCTTTTCCACCGTCCTGCGGCTCCGAGTAGTGCGGCTCCTCGCAGGAGGCTCATCAGGGTCATCGGCATCAGCCATCGTGACGTCCTCACGTTCAGAGAGGTCGGTCAGCTCGCTGACAGCATCACTTTCCAGACCTGTCTTCTGCTTGGAGTGTCCCTCTGCTGCAACGTCCTCTACTTCGTCCGCCGGCTCTACATCTTCATCACCAACAGCACCGCCCGCCTCCCCGGCCTCAGCAGCGTCGTCATCAGCGTCGGCGTCGCGGTCCGCTGTGACCTCTGCAGTTTCATCGTCCTGTTCTTCGTCATCCTGTTCTACGGCTTTCGCCTTGCCTTTCGTACGCGTGCGTGCACTACTGCGGCGACTGGGCGATGGGTTGTTCTGTAGCCACTCATCCGGAACCTGTTGCCATTCGCTGTCTTCGTCGTCCTCATCATCTTCGGGAGCACCTCGTGTCGAACGTCGTAGACGTGCGCTGATACGGGTGCCCGTGGCACGTTTCGCCGAACTAGGAGCGCCAGTACGGGATGCACGGGGACTGGGGTGGGCCTTGGTGAGGCGAGCGGTTTGACGCTGGAATTCGGCGAGCTCCTTGGCTTGCAAATCGAGCTTCTTGTTTGCCTGAACTTTGGCCGCGCGCGAGCTCCTGTTGGGTGAGCTGAGCTCAGTCGCCGCAGGGGAGGACGCGCGAGTATGCCGGCGAGAGGTACGGGTAGAACGGCCGTTCGCTCGGCCACGCGAGGTACTCTGGGTCAGAGGCTGCGTGCGAGTGCGCTTGGAGCGAGTTACTGGCTCGTCGTCGTCATCGTCCGTTACAGACTCGGCCACTCTGCTAGTAGAAGCTTTCGCGGCAGCCTTCTTAGTCGCTGCAGTCGGCCGTTTTCGCTTCAGAGTGCGCGTCCGAGGGGGTTTTGGCGGGGCGCGTTGGATCCAGAGCCTGTCCGCTGGAATAGCATGTTACTCGTGAGGTATAACCAGAAGGCGGTGTTGAACGTACGTCCGATGAGCCAATATGCGTTTGTCTTTGCATCATATCCAATGGGCTCTATGCGCTGTAGGTAACAAGTGAAATGAGACAAGCAGAACCCGCTTGGCAGGATGCGTGTACTCACCCACTGAGCAAGCTCGTCGTCATCCTTCATGAGTTGCCTGACCTTGTACGGGTTTTGGAATTGCCAGTCTGTCAGGAGATGGAGAGAATCGAGCTTTTCGAGCATAGGGAGATCCAACCAATCCTTGCTCTCCTCGGCCTCCTCCTCTGTTTCTTCTGTCTTCTCTACCCTTGGCGCTTCGGCAGCGGTTTCCTCAGCTGGGACTTTGCTGTCCTCGTCTTGCTCTGATTTGGGTTCTGTGAGAGAGCCACCATGGGAGTCGGGCTGAGCGTTGATTGGGGCATGTTCATCATCCTGAGCTGCAGCGGTGGCACCCTCCACGCTCTGGGCTTCCTTCGTTTCTACGGCTACTTCATCCTTGACCTCGTCTTCTTGGGCCTCTGATGGGGCTAAAGAAGACTCGCGAGAGGGGGTTCTGGGCTCTGGGCCGATGGGGTTGAGTTCTGGGGCACGACGAAGGTACTGCCGGCGAAGGGCGGTCTGCCAGTTGTCAATGCTAGGAGAGGAGTTAAGTAAGCGCTGACTGGAACGGGGTGGTACTGACTTGATCTTTCGGTCCTGTGAGAGGGTATAAAGGAGTCGATGCATTATACGGGGCAGATAGAGGTTCGTGCCGCGGGCAAGGTCGTCTTCGACATCCTGTGTGGCAAGGAGCGCGTTAGAGGATGAGCGGATAGATGGAAATGGAACGTAGAGATAGACGACGCGTAGAACACGCTCAAGAGAGGGATGAAGAGGCGATACTGACTGCTAGGAAGACATCCGGCATGGCGAGGAGCTGAGCAAAGGTGTAGAAGAACTGGGAGAAGTTCGCCCACTTCCAGTGCTGGCGGAGGGTGCGGAGGTTGTCGGCCCACTGGGGGTCGGACTCTGCGAGAACGGCGACATCGCGGGGCGGGGGCGGGAGGGACGCGGGGGGAGCGGGCGTGGCGGGGGTCGCAGTGCGACGAGGCATCGGAGGCGCAGGCGTCCGACCTTTTTAAAGCAAGCCGGAGATCAAGTACGGCGGCGCGGATCGCGCGCACGAGCGAGGACGGCCGCGGAGGAGAGGGGGGCGGCGTGGGGGCAGGGGAGGGGGCGAGCGGGGGTGGCGAGGAGGGGGAGCGGGACGGGGGAGCGAGATGGGCGGCGCTGTGTGGGGAAGGCCGCTCGTCGTCGCACACAACGCCCTCTTGTTTGGTCCCGCCAAACACCCGCTTTCGGCCATTTCCATGCATTACAAATACAACCCTAACCCTATACAGTATCGCACCCTAACCCCATACATTATCGTGCTACCTACGCCCCCGCCTCCGCCCCCTGCTTCCGGAGCTTCTTCTTCAGTCGTGCGCGTGCGGACTTGTTCAGCTTGCGCAGCGCGGGGCGTTGGTATCTGTGGGCGCACGTCAGCCGCGGTCGATGCACGCAGCGGGAGATGGAGACGGACGTCGCGCCCAAGCCGACCAGCCCGGGTATCTCCCTGCGCGAAAGCGTCACCCGCATGAACCCAATCTTCTTTTGCTTCACGCTGCAGCATCCTTAGTCCACGCCCAGCGGAAACGGTGAGACGACCCACTGGTTGCGGCCCTCCAGCGCGTGCGCCAGCGACTCCAGACGTCCAGCTTCGTCCTCGGCGCGCTCTATGTACCCTGCCTCCTCCAGGTCCCCGATCTCGTTGTATTGGTGCAGCCCGCTCAGACTGCCTGCTTCGGCTTGCGCGGGATTAAGCGTCTTCAGATATTCTCGCTTGATAATCTCCACCACGGACACCAGCCGCGGGATGGTCGACATCGACGGGTGCAGACCTTCTCGCTTGCCTTTTTTCTCTCCAGCACCCTGTTCTGCAATGTCATCCGCCGGCACTGCGGGTTTTCCCTTGGTCGCGGGCAGCGTATGTAGGACCAGAGGCTTGTCTTCGTTCTTCTGCAGTGCCGTTCAGCTCGTGTATTCCCTGGCTAACGTACCGCCACGGACCTGAAGATGGTCGAGCGCAAACGCCACCCAACTCGCAATCTTGCCGTGGTTGGTAATTCTGACCTCGTGGGGGGCAGCCAGACCAGCTCCCGCAGTAGACATCGAGGACGCACTGTCGCGGTGCGGTATGAGCGTGCGCGTTCACCAGGCAGGAGGTAGGTGGCAGCGAAAGGCAAGACGCAAGACGCGTGCAGCCGGTTCGCGCGACGCGTCTGTGGCTGAACCACGCGTGATTTCACACATGATGCATGGATTCCGGGATTTGATACATATCGCGTACTGCTAGCGCAGCTATTGGCGAACTATCCTACACACATTGAAGCTACTCAAGAGCATTCCGCATCACCGAATGCATTCGTACATCTTGTAATTCCAACCCCAAAATGGGAACGGCTCCTCGTACGCCTTCTGCTTTCTCCTTCAAAGCAATGCGAACCATTAGTATACATCAAACATGCTTTGACGGGCGAACACAGATACTTACTCGAGGGGACCGAGCACCATAACTCCGCGGACGTGCGTGTCCTTGCCGTTCATGTGGTTGTTCATGATCAGGATTTGGAGGACGTGCAGGTCAATGGGCTTGCTGTGGACAGACGATTGAGGGTTATGTAGCAGGGTGAGCCGTATGACTTACAGCCCCTCGCCGTCCTCGTTTGGCTCCAGGCAGACATCAAACGTCACCCAGCCATTGGGCTTGTCTAGCGAGACTATGCGGAGGTCCTGCATGTCCACGGGCCCTGTGCCTGCTCGGATACACATGTTCGCCGGGGTGTATGAGTCGTCCAAGGGATAGCATAGTTGGACGGCAAGTTTCTGAGCACTCGGGTTACTATAGATGCATCTACCGCAGAGCAAGACACGCACCTGCACGGAAACCTTGCGCGGGAACTCGATAGTGATAAAGTGCGGCTGTGGACCATCTGAGCTAGAGCTGCTATGTGAGCATGAGCTTAACAGACGTAGACGATGCGAAAAGGAGACCATGCTTACTGCCAGAACGTATCTGGATCATCGTCCGTCAGGCACTCCGGCCCGAAGCCAAACTTGAACGAGGACACGGACCATTTGGCGAGATGGCCAATGCTAGGCCATACATATTTGGGACAGTTCCTGCCTGTGGGACAATAGGGAGAAAGGCAAAGTCGGATCTGTTGTTAGTGTGGCATAGCGAGTGGTTGCACGCGAATGGTGAACATACTGCCAATGACGAACGGTGCACCCTCCGAGCCTGGCCGCAGCGCTGAAAGCGGTGGAGGTTGCGCGAGTCGCCGCCGTGCGGCGACGGCGACAGTGGGCATGGGTATGGGTGCGGCGGCGCTTGCGCTTGCCATGTTCGTAATGTCGGGGTAGCTACGAGCGCGTCTTGTTTGTTTATACTAGATGTAGGCGGTCTAAGGAAGCTACGCCAAAGAAGAAGAGATGTGAGGAGTAGTGTGGTTGGAGTCTAGAGAGTACAGCTGGTGGCGGAGGAAAGCAACTCGAGCGCAAGTCAAGCTTGAACTAGCATTGTCGCGGGCACGTGCTCGAATCGGCAAGATCTCGATCTGGAGTGATCCACCGTCCTTCCAACTCGCGTCCTCTGTTGAGTGCGCAACTTGTACAATATCGAACTGAAGACCTAGGACACGCTACTAACGTGTTCATTCCTGAGTATTTACTGCCATCCTCCGTTGAAGGCAAATAATCTTTCACTGGTATGACTTCTGCGGAGCCTCAGCCACAGCTTCCTCTCGGAGACTATCGTCGATATGGCCGGCAGATGATCCTCGACGGCATTGGGCTTCAAGGTACGTTCGTGGGGATGGATGCCACGGCGCATGTGCTTGACCATATACAGGTCAACTTAAATTGCATCAGGCGTCGGTAGTCGTCGTCGGTGCAGGCGGATTAGGGTGTCCTGCCCTCCAGTATCTCGCCGCCGCAGGCATCGGTCAGCTTTCAATACACGCATCAGGTGCCCATGCATGACGGCGGTCTCTCAGGAACCATTGGTATCATTGACCATGACGTCGTCGAGATCTCCAACCTCCAGCGCCAGGTGCTGCACTCCGAGGCGCGGGTCGGCATGCCCAAAGTGCTTTCCGCCGCTCAAGCTATCAAACAGTGCGTTGAATCCTCAATTATGTAAAGACGAATACCTTTAATTTGCATCCTATAGAATCAATCGGAGCATACATGTAAATCCTGTCGCCACTGCGCTCTCGTCCACAAATGCGCGCACGCTCCTCGCACCTTACGACCTTATACTCGACTGCACAGACAATCTACCCACGCGCTACCTCCTTTCTGATACCGCAGTAACGCTCGGAAAACCGCTAGTGAGCGGTGCAGCGCAACAGTTCGAAGGCCAGCTTTGCGTCTACAATCTTCCTCTCAAAACTCCCGGCGAGGAACAGCCAGGGAACGGGCCCTGCTTCCGATGCTTGTTTCCGAAGCCACCAGCACCAGAGCTGACGGGCTCGTGCGAGGAACTTGGGGTACTGGGGGCTGTTACGGGAATCATTGGAAATTTGCAAGCATTGGAGGCTATCAAGCTCATCACCGGCCTACATGGCGAGTCTGCTCGGCATAGTATGGGGGCGAGCTAATGGGGTTTCTTAGACGGCAAGCCGTCGCTGTTGATGTTCTCTGCTCTCGGCATGCCGCCTTTCCGGAGCGTAAAATTGCGCTCGAGAAAGGCGTCATGTCCAGCGTGCGGAAACGAAAGCCAGAGGGTTGGAAAGATCGAGGAAACGGATTACGTCGCATTCTGTGGCGGCGAACGACCGGATTGGGTGTCCCGCGGATTGGCTGAAGGTGGCTCTGTAGCCCGCATTCGCGCGAAGGTACGATCTTCAACCAGTGACAAGCTTCTGTCGTCGAGCCCATGGGGGTGAAATTTACAGGAACTTGAACAAGTCCTACACGAAGGACGGCGGTCTGTTTGCGTGCTGGATGTTCGACCGCGCACGGAGTTCGGGATTTGCCACTTACCGGGGTCCATTAGTGAGCAGCGTGTTGCCTGGGGTGTCACCATTCATAACACACATGCGCAGACATACCCATAAAGGAGTTCCTTACGAAACCGCCTGCCTCTCTGAGAGAGACGCCTGGCGTAGACGACGGAAAAGACGTCTACGTCGTGTGTAGGCTGGGGAACGATTCCCAGTTGGCGGTAGACGCGTTGAAGAACGCGGGATGCGTTGGTGTGGTCAAGGACCTGATTGGCGGTCTGAGGGCTTGGGCAACTGAGGTTGATGGCAGCTTTCCAGTGTATTGAACTGCCCGTCGAGGGTTCTGCGTGGAAGAGAGGTAGTCTATTAGATGCTATACTATGGATGTGAGCAAAGGTGGCAGTATGTAATGTCGAATGCGAGCTTCTAAGACATGTCCATTTATGGTGACTGCTGGTCCAAGCGTTCCTTTCGAAGTCGGGTGATATACGCCCTATTGACGATGTCAACTGGGGCGGAGAGATGATAGTTAGCTTGGGAGGAGGGGACCGAGGAGGAATGGCGACGCACATGCTTCCAGATACCGCTCCATGCATGTCGACAAACATTTCTGCACACGTTGTGGGTGCGGATACATATACAGCGTCGGTGAGAGATGCGTACCTCATCGGAGCTCGAAAGCGAGGTGCCAGGTTTCGTGATGCACTTGGTGAAGCACTTTTCATTGACTTTCTAGCGGCGTGCACGCGTCGGTAGTTGGTCATAGTATGGAGGACGGTTACTCACCTCCATAATATCCTGCGCGTTCTGTTGCGCGACCTGGTTTGCAATGGAGATCTTGAGCTGCTCGACACGAGCGATCATTTCTGTGCGAGGTGACGTCTGCATGGGCAAGCAATGAGCAGCGACGTTGCTCTTACCTTCAGGAGTACGTGTGGGCCTCGCGGGGCCGCCGCCAAAGAGGGACGTCATTTTGAAAGATAACAGGGAGGGAAAGGACTGAAGGGGATGTGCTGGAGGAGGAACAAGTACGAGCCCACCAACTCAAGCGCCCAGAGAGATCCTAGGGACGGTCGGCGCTTACGAGATGTGCTCTCCTTCGCTTCGATCATCTCGAGTCCTTCAGCAGTCCTTCAGGCGGTCTTTGCTTTCTATTCCCTCTCCTCGTCGTATCGTCGCTAAACACGTTATCTCCCTTAATTCATGGGGGCCGGAGAGTCCAGAGCGCGTGGCGAAGCGCAGGCTGACGGAGTTGCTGCTCCGGCGGACTACTATGCTCTTCTCGAGGTCGATGAGTCCGCCACCGCGGACGAGATCAAGGTATGTTTCCCGATTACTCACCGTCAGCTGCCTCCTAGGACATTGTATGATTGTTCGTAATGTTGATCAACGTATGTCATGTTCTAGCGGTCGTTTAGGAAGCTCGCTCTCGTCCACCACCCGGACAAGAATGTTGGCGATACTGAAGGCGCAACCCAACGGTTCGCTGCTATCCAGCAGGCGTATGAGGTTGGTCAGCTCATTGGCCGTCTGCGCACGTCATTCGGCGCCGCTCATACCGCTCATAGGTCTTAAGCGACGAGCAAGTACGTGCTAGCCGTCTGACCTACCCACCCCTTATCCCAACCATGACGCCATGCAGGAGCGAGCTTGGTACGATAGCCATAGAGCATCCCTCATTCCAGAAGCAGATGCGGCCGACGTCATGGACGAGATCAGAAGAGGTGCACCCCCGCCAAGAGCTCGGGATAGGGGACTATCCGTTCGCCATCTCGCCCCGTTCTTCGACGTCGGCGTATACGACGGCTTTGATGATAGCCCGAATGTACGTTTATCATCCAGCTCGCATACTACACGCAATCTGATTGTTCCTCCGTAATATTCCTAGAGCTTCTTCACCATCTATCGCAACCTCTTTGACCGTCTCGCCCACGATGAGAGGGCATACGCCGACACTTCCCCGCCCTCGTTCGGACACTCTGCATGGCCATGGCTGCCCCCTTCTAAAGAAGCGCATGACCAGTGCGCGCGGACATTCTATACCCATTGGATGCACTTCGTGACAAACAAGGAATTTGAATGGGCGGACCAATGGAATATCGCCGAGGCCCCTGATCGTAGGGTTCGGAGGTATGTGCATCCCAGTTCTCCGCGTTGCGTTATTTCGTGAACAGATGAGCTCAGATTAATGGAACGCGACAACAAGAAGGCTCGAGACGACGCTAGGAAAGAATACAACGACACCGTACGGGTGAGCACGTTCCTCTATCTTCTCTGTTGCGGTCGGCTGAAGCACGAGCTATGAAGTCTCTTGCGACGTTCATCCGGAAGCGCGACCCTCGATATAAGATGCATCTAACGCGTCAGGCTCAGGGTCAGGGGACCCCGCAAGGGGCACGCACGCCGAGCGCGAAGCAGATGGCCACTGCGTCACAAATCGTCTTCGTAGAGCAGGAGTGGCAGAAGACGGCCGTGAAGGACGACGCTGCCGACCTCGAGTGGGCTGCCGCCGAGGGCGAAGACGAGGAGTGGGAGTGCGTTGCGTGCGGTAAGAGCTTCCGCAGCGAGGCGGCCTGGGATAGCCATGAGCGCAGCAAGAAACACTTGAGGGCAGTCGACGCGTTGAAGCGGCAGATGGAGGAGGAAAACGAGGAGATGGGCCTAGAAAGCGACGGCGGAGCCCCTAAGGAGGATTGGAGAAGCAAGCCAGATTCAGCCTCGGAGACGGACGGGCGTGAAGAGACTGAAATTACACCCAAAGAGGTAGAGGAGGGTGAGCAGCTCGCAGAGGACGGTATCGAGGCTATCGCTGGAGCACCGCACCCGGCTGGTGCAACCGATGGGGAGGATACGCAACCAACCGCTTCTGAGCAGCTGAAAGGAGGGTCCGACGCAAAGCCGCCGCGGGTACCATCTCCGGAAGTGTTGCCCAAGTCCCAGCGTCGCTCGCGAAGGCGAGGGATGTCTCCTGACCACGAAGTTCTCAACGCGCCGAAGGTCGAGTCCAACTCGGAATCAAATCTATCAGCGGCACACGTACCCTCTAAAAAGGATAAACGGCGTGCTCGAGAGGCTGCTAAAAAAGCTCATGGAGAGCCACACACTACACAGGTATGGGTTTATGTGTAGCCCGTATGGAATGGTTCTGATCAGCCATTATCAAGGTTTGTAACGTGTGCAAGGTAGAGTTTGGTAGTCGTACGCAGCTGTTTTCCCATCTTCAAGCGGAACCCAGTCATGCATTGGCGAAATCACAGCTGCTTAATAGAAAAGCAAAAAAGTAGAGGCAATAATAATAATGTAAACTCACTGTGCTACTCTGAGAATTATATATTACTTACTAGGGATATTACAGAGAATGCAATGTAAACATCTGTTAGGGTATATGCTGTATGGTAAATCACAATGTAATGGTTATTAGAATCTGATTTCTCCCCTAAGACATATACTACTTTGTTTCTGGAAACTTTTAATAGAAATTTATATGCACCTTTCTCTCCTACATTTGTCTTTTGATTATTGTTAATAAGATATATGAACATAATTCATAACAACATAAGGGAGACCTGTTTCTGTTTAATTCTCTCACACTTTGGCATTTGCTTTGAGTGGTCAGATTTTTCTGTTTTTAAGTATTTCCCTCAACACTTTCTATATGATATTATTTAAAACTTTTAGGGTTGGCACACTCTGTAAGCTGCTTATTTTAGTGTCCCATCTATACTAACTCTAGGTAAAATCTGGGCCTACTTTGCTATCTAAGTGCTTCACACATACAATGCTATATCAGCAAACCAGGGATCTGCTTGAAATGACACTAAAGCATCTTTATAATTGATAAGGAATAGATAAATTGTCTCTTATGGGGTGACCTTCCAGCCAGACTGTGGGACAAGACTTGACCTCATGGGAGAATATTTTCAAATCCCAAAGGTCTTTGATTAGATTTGGAATAGTCACCATATAGAATCTGTTCTAATAAACTTAGGGTTAGGGTGCCAACCTATCAGAAACTCTAGGGTCAGTGCTTAGTTCCCCTGCCATACTGTGCTGGTCACTTTATAGCCTGCTGCCTCAGTGTAGTCCCAAGCTAATGTCTCATAGTGGGCACCTGGTTAATTCTAGCTCACACAACACTCCCCTTGGGCTCTACCACATATGCACATTAATTATGCTACTGTACTGATTAGGCCTTAGCAGGGCCAGTTGTTACCTGTAATAGGTTGGATATAATGTGGGAAAGCAGGGAAATGCCTAAAATCACCATATATAGCCTTTTGGCACCTATTTCAGAGCCCAAATTTGGCACTTAGGGGCCAAAAACACTGAGTGACTAGTGAACAGTCAAAAAATAGCAGAACAGAAAGTCTGATTAGTATAGTATACTGCAACTACTAGTCATAGTCTGTTATAATTTATTGATAACTATGTATGAACCACTTTACTCTGCTTACAGCACTTACACTAGTCTTTACTAGTGTGAGTATAGCACACACTTAAAGAGCATAATTTACAAATGTAGTGCCTCAAATATGCACCCTGATGGTCAATAGAACTACAATAAGAAGCAATAGAAGGTTATATGACTTTTTGTAAAAGTATCACAATAGATATATAATAAGCAACAGGACCTAACATCTTTTATGAGCATGTGGCCATTTTACAGCTGTCTCCAAGGCAAATGCATATTTAATAACCAGAATTTGAGGAAGTATTTCATTAATGATGATTAATAAGTATATCAGATGCACTTTTGAATAATACCATTGTATGGAGCTGGGTTCTAGCTTCCCAGTGATGTATAATATGTCCAAAATGGTCAGCTACTCACTCTAAAATGTGTAAAACAGTGTTTCTGGCCATTTTGTGATTATGTTTGAGTCCCATAGACACTTGGTGTGCTCACAACCACAATCTGTACCTGAGGGAGTTGGACCACAGGCAGGGCACTTAAATATGGATAAGCAAATTTATCAGATATGCTCTTCTAAGCACTCCTAATTAAAAACATTTGTGCAGATATACTTAACTAGCAAAAAGGCAAACTGTATGCCACCTGTTTTGTCAATGAGCCTGAAAGTAAAATCACATTTCCATGGCAGCTAACCCTATTTGGGTATATAACAGGTATGCTTTTCTTTTTTAGCTTAAAAAGTGGTGGGAATTGAGTCTATTGTGTAGCCTTTTCATGACAGAGGAAGGTAGGGATATGGTGTGTTGCAGGCATACATTTCCAGCATATTTAAATATGCCCAAAACAAGATGCTGCCCATAGCAAAATGAGCTTAGAGCATTTTTTATAAGCTGGGCTAAAAACAGAAAACCTAGTATATTGAGCCCAGTATTGGTTTAATTCTCATGGAAGTAGTACTGTCATGTGTGTATCAGTTGTCTGAATCTGCATATATATATGGGGCATTTTATATCAATAAGCAAAAAAAGGAGAGCAAAACAATTAAACTAATTGATTAGTATATTAGTTACCATAATTCCATACTTTAACACCTATTTGACATTTTTAAGTACAAAAACAATGTCATTACAGGCCCATCAATCATAGCTTTCCAATATGATAGTTTATACATTGTGCAATAACTGGCTCATAAAAAGCTGGGCTTTGCTACCAGCTAATCTTGGATAACTCGTGTAGTGCCGACGAGTGGCAGTACCCGCTACCTCGACCTCTTACACATCACCACACCGTTGTACATATGCATAAACCTTTACAGGCCTTACATGTCAGCACACCGTTGCACATAAACGCTCTGCCTGTCGCCCCCTCGCGCCGTCTGCGACAGGGCCACAGGAGGCGTGCAACTTCTCAGACCTGTTGTTACGAGCTCGCCAGCGTCTCTTTCTCTGTGGTAACGTAAGGGCTGTAGCGCCTCTCGACAGTCCTGGTATGTTCACCTCCTGTCCTCATCTGTTGGCACTGGTCGGTGAGATTCAATATTTCTGGTCTTTTACAATACATACAATACAGAATAGATAGATAGCGCGAAGGAGGATGAACGCACAAACGGAAATAGTGCGCTATATCATAGCTCGTAATGTATATGTCTGATCCACTAGAACAGCAGGCATGACGTGAACGCTGGGGGGGAGGAGAGGGTCGGCTTCTCTACAGAGTGAGGTGCATGGCCTTCTGTCACTGAGGAATCTCCAACAGATGCCCAAACCGTAAGGCAGCTGTTGTTGCAGACGGAAGTGGCCGTGTTCGTGTCCGACGAGATCAAATACGGTGAGCAGGGAGCCTGCGTCGCCGAAAAATCTTCCCTGATCGGGGCAAATGTTCCAAGCACACAGACAAGGTTGTTGTGTCTCCGAAGCAGCGGGATCGACATGTCGTCCCCAGTCATTCCACAGATGCAGTTCAGCGGAGATGTTGAAGCCATTATGGTCAAGTTGGGTGTAAAGGAGTAATAGCTCGAATATGAAGTCAACCAGTAGGCGGACGATTGAATGTCGGTTCAGGGTGAGGATAGGATAGCCGCACCCGAAAGCGTACAGTGACAACCAGCTGTTGAGTGCGGTAACAGGACTCGCGGCGACAGGATCCAACGCGGTTTCGGAGGTGGAGGTGTAGATGGTGATGGAACGGTCGTTAAGGGTGTCGAACGTGGTTACTCGAGTTATGCATGCGAGTGTCACAGGGGAGTTCAAACACGGGTAGGGGGATGTTGTTGGAACACCAAGTAGGAGTTCTTCGTCTTCGTCGAGGAGCTGTTCCAGCTGCTCGCTCTTGGAGGCGGGGACGAAGATCTCGAGGGAGTGTGAGCGGATGGATGGATCCCGGAGCAGAAAACTCAACACAGAGAAACCGCCAATGACAGCACGCGTTTCCAACAGATGTTCAAGGAGTGATTGACAGTGAGGGATGTAATGATGCAATAGACTGTCATGTTCGGCTAGGAGCATGTGCTTCACAACACCACAAAGGACACTGCACGAACGACGTAGCGCAAGGATTGAGGTCATGTCACAGTTGACGATGACATGCCGGACAACGTCTGCAGGCAGTCTGTGAAGGAATGAATGTCAGAATGGGTCTTGGGACAGCAAAGGACATCACAAGAGCTTACTGCAGCAATAGGAATGATAGGGGTCGAGACTGTAAGGGCATAGCGACGACGAGGATTTGGCGGGATATTGGAGATGGGCGGTATTGCAGAGGGGTATATAACGTTGAAGCGATAGCATAGGTGTGGTGGTCGACGCGGCTAGGCTGACTTGGTGAGCAGGAGCTGGCAGATATACTCACCGTGAGGCATGGAGTGGAGGTCGCCATGAGGGGGTGTCAGCACCAGCTGTGGTACTGTAGTCCTGATGCATCATTTACTGTTAAATGGCCTGCGGCGTATTGCATCAGTTACTGTCTGCGTCCTGATGCATTACGACAGCCCGGTAAGCGACCAAGGACCCTCCGGGACCTGCCTAATTAGGTAGGTGCCCCCGGGGAGCACTGTTATCTACTGTTTTTGCTAATCTACTGCTTATCTCTTCTAGATTACATTCTTATCTCATCTCTCCGGCACTTTCCCGTGCCCCTCAGGCCTCTGCAAGCAGGTGCTTTTGCTCTCGGCTCAACACAGCCCAATTAGGCAACTGTGCCTTCCTCCCTCCATACCCCGCTCCTCACTCCGGCTCTCCAGGACTCGTTTCTCCTCCGTTCCCTCTCGCGCTGGGCCCGTTCGATTTGCATTTATTGGGACTACAATCGCGCGCAAACGCGTCTGGAATCCGGTAAGTACTGACAGTTTTACATCAGATACAAAGTGGGCTAGTGAGACGACGCAAAACGCGCGATATCTCGCGCGTTTCGTGTTGCCTCCTCGCGCGTAAGGGCTCCCCAGAACGCCACAGAACGTCGCTTTCCAGCGAGCCCTTAACGACGCCAAACAGACTGGGATTGGTGGAGATACCATCCACCTATCTGGGGGAGGAGGGTAGCTCCACCTCCCGGGTCCATATCCCCTCCAATTCACATCGGTATACCATCATATTTTTACAGGTTGCTCACAATATATTACAGACACTTTATCGATAATGGATACAGCACAATACGCGCTCAAACGCACTCAAAGACCCTCGCCCTGTGGCTCAGCTACAGGGACACAATATGCCTCATAGTCTCGGAACGCGGACACACCTCGCAACACAAAGCATATCGCTGGAAAGCTGCTTTCAGCAGCTTTCCGACGGTATGCTCTGCGTCGCAATATGACCGTTCCTTATTGCGCTATGCTCTTCCTCTCCTCCTCCTTCTTCCCATGATCATATCTTTCAGATCTCCATGACCACCGCTTCAAACCCCAAATGGACCTCATGTACATATGCACAGTAGTCTACAGACTGATACTACTCAGTGTCTCATGCCCCACTGCAACATTTGGTTCCATAAAATGTTTATCAGTGTGTTACAGAGTGGGCAATATAGCGCAAGCAAACCATGTCCGATTACACTATTTCTTTTTGATCTGAGTAGCGGCACACATTGACTACCCTTGTGTGAAGTTTCGTGGCGTTTGGATGTGAACTGAGAGAGATATTAACTGATCTGTCCTAAAAAAGTGTCTTAAGACGCCCATAGGGTGTCTTAAGACTCATTGTAGCTTACACCTTTTGTAATACACTGAAGCAGCACAATGGGGGTATAAAACTTCATATTAACATCAGTTTTTGGTCGTTCTGGGGGATCTTTGGTGCTATGGAAAGCTCTCATTTAGTGCTATAAAATACATGTGTGGTACAGTACAAACAGGGGGATATGCTACAAGGAAGCCATGTACAGTGTGATCACCACATATACATAGGGCACAAATTGAGGCAATAATGTGCCCAGGGGGGCCAAAAGGGAGCCCCCAGGGGGTGGTAGTAGGCCCCTGCCCTATTTGGAAGCCAAGAAAAGCGCCCAAATGCGGTCATTCGATATACCTACCCTATTAGGAAGCCAAAAAAGCGCCCATTAAGCGGTAAACAGGGACCTACAAGCAGGCACTGATTGTATAATGGAAAAACGCGGACCAGGCACAGCTGCTAGAATATAAAACAAAGAGCCCAGGGATTGTACAATCCCAAATACGCACCCATAGCATCAAAAACAAACTGCCCAGGGATTGTACAATAGGTGGTCCTTACAATATAATACTTGACACTTATAATACAATGGCTGGGGGAGCATTTAACAATTACAAGTGGTGATCACAAAATACACGAGGTGTGCACCAGTCTGGTGGGGGATTATATTATGGTGGCAACCACAAGTGCAATAAGGCAGTTGACCCCGGCAAGCCCAGCAGGGCCTGTTATCAGCTTTGATAACAGGAACTTTTTATCAATCCTTCCAAAAATGGTATGTACTAGTACCTGTTATCTCCTCAGCGCTTTTTTGATCATATCTTTGGATCTATCTAATCTGTAGGGCGCTTTTTTGGCCATTTCCGGCCTCCTCCTCCTCAGCTAATGGGACCCTAGGTATGCCCCCCCTCCCTTGCTCTAGCCCGCTCATTTCTCACCCGTTTTGCTTCGTTTTTTTGCATTAGGTGGTGTTTCCAAATGCAATAAAAACGCGCCCCTACTGAAGGCATACGGTGGGCTACAAGTAAATTAAAAAAAACGCGCAGATTGGGCGCTTCCAGGACAAATTGACCCACCGCTGGACCAGTTTGCGTTGCACCGTGGTCGCGCTGGGCTCGTTCGAAAGTGATTATCCGTCACTTCCGAACGAGCCTAGTGCGACACAAATCGGATGAGAACTCGCTGAGATGTCCTTCTGCCAATGGGCAGGAGGACATCCTGCAATATCTTCACCAGTATTCACTCGTTTCCCTTCGTGTTTCTTCATGTTTGTACCCACTGACATCTGCAACACAGGTGTACCATTTATTTCATGTAAAAATGAGGTCGAATTGCCCCAGGAGGCGTCCAGTGCTCATTCACTGGGCGCCTCCACAAGCGATTGCCTTGCGAGTGTTGCCCTGAGCACGGCGCAAAGTACACCATTGGAAAGCAGTGTTCAGCTGTGTAAGAATGACAGGGTGGGTGCCTTACTGGGCTCCTATCCCTGGGGTACTCTGGTCCGGGCTCGTATTTGGGCTCGGCGTACTCGTAGGGATGGTGGAGGGTAGTAAGGACTTGCCCTCCACCAGGCGCCCGAGTTCCGAATACTCGGGACACCGTACGCGGTGATATTACATACATGCGGCTATCCGCGCGCTAATATGCGCGCGTGTACGTATTGTCCGATACTATAGATATTAGTTGTGCGTTTTGCACAACTAATGGGTCATGTAGGAGCGCATGGTACGCGCTCCTTACACTCTCCCCCACTAGACCTGATCCTAGGTCTACAGATAGATAGTAATGAGAATAAATAATATTTTTTGAGGGCCACAAATAGCAGTGGCCATTACGCCTATGATACACAGAAGTCGTCGACCGATATTCCATGTACACTACGTGTTTGCAACGAGACCCCTGCGCCCGCTCCTGTGTCCACATCCTCGTTTGTCTCCCTTATCACCCTCACTTGCATCCTGCGCCGGTCTCAAGCCAACCACACCATTCCCGCGCTAAGCACCCATCAATCGAAACTTCACACTCCCAGCTGCGAGAGGAGTAGCACCTGGGCAGGGCCCACACGTGTCAGCATGTAATGGGTGGCTTCCGCACACACACGGAGCATGTTGAGTCGGTATTGCATGGCCTGCACAATGTGTTCCTCGTGCTCGCACTTCATCGTGAATAGGCGATGGTGGAAATGCGGCAACAGGGTTGGGTCTGCATCCTCAGTGTCCAGGAGGTGGGCAACATGGCGGATGAGGGGCAGGAGGAGCTCATCACCCTTAGCGACGGCGACACATGCCTCCTTCAGTCACAAAGCGTCAGGATGGGACCCTAACTGGATGTGCGATGGTGCTCACCGCGGCAAAAACAGTTTTCTTGAGGGAGGGCATCGCGCTAATCCTAGAGACCAAAGGCCCCACTCTCCTTCATCACCTCGAGGTTCGCAGCTTGCTCTTCAAGCTAGCGGATAGCCAAGCGGCGAGTCTCCATGCAAAGCGCATTCAAGGCGAGCTCAATGTTGACAAGGTGGTTTGGCATGGTGCATGAAGCCTGGGGCAGGGCGACAGGTGGGGACTGCCCATGAGGACTTTATACCCTGGCAAAGATCACAGATCACATCGAAGTCAACCGGGGACGGTCAAGAGCTCAATGGGGGGGAGGTGATACACCCAGTACCAAGCCACCATCTGCAACTCCTTCTTTTCGCAGTTTCCGCAGGTTTGTGAGGCCTTGACGGCATGGAGGGCTCATTGCAGCACAGGTGCAGGAGTCTTGCCCAAGTGCAAAATGGCTTATCATGTGATATCGCAACCGCATGGGCAGACACATGCGAGGGGGTGTGCATCCTGTGTCGCTGGCCCATCTGGGCACATGGGCACATTCCGCATTTACGCGATGGGCAGATGGCACATTGCGGGCACTGGCCCCCTTAGCAATAGACATTCCGTAAGGGCTTTCTGATTACCATTGGACATTTTGACTCACTCTGTAAATACCTATGCCTTCAGGCTGTGAAAATCCAGTTCCCCCTTGGCTTAGATTTCCTTTTCCCTGGAAGAACCCTCGACGACCCTGCAAACTGCAAACTGTGAACTGCGAATACTGCAAACACTGCAAACACCTGCAAATAGCATTTAAGCGTTGTGATTGCGTTGTGAACTCCCTGTGATGCCTAACACAGGCTGTGAAGAGACCCTCCCACATACCGCAGAACCACCAGCACAGCTGAGTAGTCGTCTATCCTCCACTCTTCCCTTGTCACTTCAGCTGCTGTTGTAGCAACAATACATTATAAACCGGTTATTGGCCTAGAACACAATACAAGTTAAACCGGCTGGTTTAATGCATTGTGGGCCCCCCGGAGCTCTGGAGGTGCCTTCCAAATGTAGTAATAGATTGATAAGATGCCTGCAAACAGCGCCGGGCTTCCTAATATGGCTGGCAGATACCTTTGATCATATCTACTATACCTATCTAATCTATAGGTGCTTTTCTGATATTTTCTGGCTGCCATACTTCTCCTCGGCTAATGGGACCCCAGGTGTGTCTCCCTCCCCTGCTCTAGCTTGTCCATTTCTCACCCGTTTCGCTTCATTCTTTTTGCATTAGGTGGTGTTTTCAAACACAATCAAAATGTGCCCCCTCCAATGTCATATAGTGCACTACAAATAATTTTGAACAAAACGCACAAAATGGGCACTTTCTGGACAAATCAGCCCACTGTGGGACCAGTTTGCATCGCACCACAGTCGCGGTGGGCTCATTCGAAAGCAACTATCAATTGCTTTTGAACGGGCCTAGCGCGACGCAAATCGGACAAGACCTCATTGAGGCGTCCTCCTGCCAATGGGCTTGCGAACCTATGCAATGACCCAGCCATGTAATGCATTGCAGGCTTTGGAAACAGTAAGAAGCTGCCTACTGCCCTCTGCTGCCCTGCTAACTGGCATGGTTTCAGACATGCTGGCGACCTATGCCCCTAAGATCTATCACCACATGAATGCCAAGCTGCACAAGATATTTAAGCGCAACCCTGCACTACAGCACCCCTTTGCCACCAGCACTTATCCAGCTGCCAGCTTCAATTTTGGCCCAGATGCTTTTGTGTGGAGCACACTGATGGACTCAATGATCCCATCAACTGGATAAACATTACCGCCCTTGGCACATTCAACCCCACCACTGGCGGCCACCTTATCCTGTATGACCTCTACCTGGTTATCCGGTTCCCCCCTAGGTCATCCATTGTCTTTCCATCGGCCATTTTGTGTCATGGCAATGTTGCAGTGGCCAAGCATGAGCATTGCATGTCCCTTACTCGATATTGTGCAGGGGGACTCATGCGATGGGCTGCCTGCAGTGGAAAAACTGTGGGATCCCTCAAAAAGGAGGATCCTGAGGCATATGTGGAGTATCAGGCATCCCTGCCCCACTGAACTGCCAAATGTATTGGCAGGCTCTCTACTCTATTCAGTCTTATGCATGATTGGAGGGTGCTAACTAATTGGCATGCCCTGTGGTATATACCGCTTGTTTACAATACCTTAGATAGATGCTTTAATGCAGCTGGCCAACCACCTTAACAGACCATCCAGTCACCACAGCAGCAGAGATTGTGCAGAGGGCTGCAGCATGCAGATTGAATATGTGCAATCTCTGCAGCACCATATTCCTGCGTATCTCACGCATTCACAGCTATGTTTCTGAACATGCTCAGCAAGCACCAAACACCCTGACAGGCAAGTACAAAGATGGTGCCACATGAAGTGTGCATGGTGAGTGGGGAGGCCCCGCAGCCATGTCAGTCCATCTGGCTGACTTGCACACTCGATCAAGGCCTGTGTCATGCCTGGGGGGTGAGCAATACTCTGTGCATGTGTGCAGGTGGCTGTTTGTTGTTGCATTCACAGGTACACCTTGGGACGTGCCCAGCGCACAAGCAAACACCCCGACGGGCATGCACAAAGACTGCAGCTTGCACAGCTAGTGGGTCGTCCCGGTGGTCATGCCCGTCCCTCTGGCCAGCCCTGCGCACTCGGCAACAAGACAGCGTCACGCTGATGCACTCAACCAACCGGTAAGGACGGATGGAAGAGATGGTCGAGAGCCCAGGAGGTCGAGACCGGGCCGCGAAGACGTCTTGCGGAGCACGAGGAGATGCTAGGTTTGCGTCAGGTGCCCTTACGGCGGCACAGTACACAGAGGAACGCGAAGGGAGAGGAGCGGTAAAGGTTCAGCGAAGGGTAGACAACGACTCAACTGAGCTGGTGTTCCGCAGTATGCAGGAGAATCACTTTGCAGCCTGTGTCAGGCGTCACAGAGGGTTCGTAACACAATCACAACGCTAAAACGTTAATTGCAGGTGTTTGCAGGGTTCACAGTGTTTGCAGTTTGCTGTTCACAGGGTTGTTGCAAAGTTCTTCGAGGGAAAATGAAGTTCTGAGCCAAGGGGGATCTCAATTTTCACAGCCCGAGGGTGTAGGTATTTACAGGGAGAGCCAGAACGTCTAGTTGTCATCAGAAAGTCCTTGCGGAACATCCATTGCAAAGGGGATCAACACCCGCAATGCGCCGACCACCGCCGCGTAAACGCGGAACGTGCCCTCACACCCCGACGGACCGGTGCCACGGAATGCACACCCTCGTGCGCGGGTTGGCCCATGCACTCGCGATACCGCGTAATAAGCCATCCGCACATGGACAAGGCTCCTGCGCTGCGATGAGTCCTCCGCATGCCGCAGTCCCGCGGACTTGCAGAAACTGCAAAAAGAAAGGTTCGCAGGCGTTGGCTCGGTGCCAGGCATATCAGTGCCGGAAGATGAATGGCTGTGTACACTGACTGCATCATCTTGCAGGACTGATGTCTGGTCGAGCTGCATCTGCTGCCACAGGTATGTACCTGGTGCCACTTGTGGTCACTGCCCATATCTGTTGACGATGCCATGCTATGGATATGACCTTGGGACCGGCTGGCTTGTCCAGCATGTTGGGCAGCAGCCACGCATCCTCCCCACCAAGTATGTATGCTGACTAGACAGGCTTGCAGGACCCCCGTCCATTCAACACGCGATCCCCAAAGAAGGTAGGTGGTTTCTCAATACACCCCCACCCCCTCTGTTCAAGCTCCCTCTGCCAAAGTCATCATTCTAACTACTAACCACAATGGGCAGTAATCACACACACAAGGGATTCCAACACTGGTACACAGTACTACCTATGCCCACAGTGTGCGTGCGGCCCCCTTGATACATTGCTTGCCTTTTGGGGTTTTGTCCATGGAGGGGTGGGAGAAGCAGCAGTTTTGGAGCAGGATAATTGCATTTTGAGGATGCTGAGGGTGCACCTTGGCAACTCACAATTTCATGCAATTTTTGACGGGGAAAATGTGGGCCTGATGCTGGCCCTAGAGCTGGTCTGCCATGTGCAATGTGTCCACTGCCTTTGGGTATGTGTGGACAGTCAATCCATCCTTATTGCCCTGAACTTGCCCTTTGCCCGTGTGGGGCACCACCTGACCAACATTGTTCTCGCACAGTTCAACCGCCTGCAGTGCCGACATCCCCGTGCCCACATTATTCTGCATTGTGTTCCCAGTCACACTGACATCCCGGGGAATAAAGCTGTTGATAGGCAGGCCAAAACTGCCACCCATGGCAAGTCGGGCCTGCCCACCACCCTACCCGCACGGCTTTGCAAGCTCATCCCCCACAGTGTTTCTGCAATCAGGCAGCACATCATGACATCACTGCATAAGGATGCCATGGGCATCTGGACATCATCTCCACACTATGGTCATGCCACTTAGCTCAGGCCCACCCTCCCCTCCTGAAAATACCTAGACATGCTCAAGCGCCTCCCTCACAAGCGTCAGCACCCTCATACAACTGTGCACCGGCCATGCCCCCCTCAACCAGCACCTCTTTAGGATAGGCAAAACAGACAGCCTATTGTGCCCATCCTGCCGCGCTGCCCTAGAGTCCATACTCTATTTCATCATCCAGTGCCCCGCTTATCGCTACAATTGCACCACCCTTGCACGCTCTTTCACGCCTGTATTGTTCATGCTCAAGAACCTGCTTGGTAACACCAACACACATGAACCTCTCACAGCTGCTGTTGTAGCAATGATGCATCAGAGACCACACAGCACCCAGGCACCATTATGCACCAAAGACCATATATTTAAGCACCTTATAAGTGCCCATCTGAGATTCAATTAACATATCCTAATTAGGCAGGAGGCCCCGGCAAGGCCAGCAGGGCCTGTTATCAGCTTTGATAACAGGTGCTTTTTATTAATCCTTCCAAAAACGGTAAGTGCTAATATCTCTTATCTCCTCAGTGCTTGTTTGATCATATCTGTGTATCTATCTAGTCTGTAGAGCGCTTTTTTCTGACTATTTCTGGCCTCCTCAGCTGCCACACTCCTCCTCGGCTAATAGAACCCCAGGTGTGTCACACTCCCCTGCTCTAGCCCGCTCATTTCTTACCTGTTTTGCTTCGTTGTTTTTGCATTAGGTGGTGTTTTCAAACACAACCAAAACATGCTAATTTTAACGCCATATCGTGAGCTACAAAAAGTTTCAAAAAAACGCACAAATTGGGCGCTTACTGGACAAATCAGCCCACCGCGGGACCAGTTTGTGTTGCACCGCGCCCGCACCAGGCTCATTTGAAAGTGGTTATCAATTGCTTTTGAACAAGGCTAGCGCAATGCAAATCTGACAAGAACTTGCTGAGGCATCCTCCTGCCCATTGGCAGGAGGACATCTTGTGATATCTCTGTCAGTCCTGGGTTGTTTTGTGTGGTTCTTGCTGACAATTATACCTGCTAACATTTGCTACTTAGATATACCCTTTGTTTTGTGCAAAACGAGCATATGGTTGCCCAGGGAAGCATCCAGTGTTCACCTACTGGGCACTTCCTTGCGCAATACCTCCAATTCCCTCGCAAAACATGCTGTCTAAAAGCAGCTGAATGCAGCTTTCCGACGGTAGTTTTTGTGTGGCAAGGCAACCACTCTGTGTGTTACAAAGTAATGTTCTCCCCCTGCCCTCTCCTCACATTCAGACTTACTCTCCACTTCTTCCACAGCAGGGAGTAAAGTAGTACAGCCCCACAGCCAATGTTTATACAGTGTATTAGAACCCCATGAGGGTGTTTCGGAGTCTTTACAGTGTATAGAACATAATACAGTGCTTAAATACTGCTTGAAACCTCTGAAACAGCAAAATGTCGACTATATTCGCACCATTTAGATAGTCTGTACAAATATATATATATTACCAGATGTATTGTAAGGGTTTGCCAATATGTACTTAGCCCAAGGGCTAGTTATTGTTATCATTAGGATAAACAATTGTTTTATGTAATATATACACACGTACAGTGTCTGAGTATTTGGACTCAGGTGCCTGGTGAGGCAAGTCTTTTGCCAACACTGACCATTTTCATGGAGTATACCATCTAATAAAGGCCCAGACCAAGCTACTTCATTAGGAACAGGGACCGGTAAAACCACTTATGTGAACTTAACATGTATACAGATAGATTAGCACAGTCTATAGCTTTGTAACAAGCCTAATATCATACTGATAGGATGAGTAATGGCTAAGATATATAGTAGAGGCATAGCTACAGTTAAAGTCTTGCAATGCTTCAAGTTTTGGCATACTGTGGCTGCACAATGGCCCATATCCACCCACATTGTCTTAAGGCTCCACAGGTGCCTATTTACCCTCCCCAGGGTATAATACAAGTAATTATGGCATACAACATCTGTTTTAATTATAATTTGGTACACATCTTTGTATACATAGATGGCACATATAGAGAAGGCCGCTGAGTAAAAGCAGTGTATTGGGGCAGCTACTGCTTGTACTGCAATGCAAAGTACATTACCAGAAAGCAGCTGAATACCGCTTTTTTTAGTAGAGTGTGTCTTGAGCTTGCTCCCCCAATGAGCTCATCAGAGCACGTGGTGAGGTTGCAAGTGCACTCAATGACTTCTAGGGCAAAACAAATAAACCCCAGCAATCACTAAGCAGTGAGAGTTAGATGTGCTGCCAGAGTGCACTATCCCCATACTACAAGGAAATGCTGTTTATGCATTAAGTGTGGGACTCAAAGATCATTGAGAGATTCATCTGGGGCCACAGGCAGCCTCATCCTCTCCCTCTTGTAATATACACTCAAACCCTGCTGTCTGTTACCCATCTTAAGGATAGGTTACACTCCTCTAACAGTAGAGGGGGCCAGGTCTCCTCCACCAGCCATATATACCGTTTATGTTTTTTGCCCAGCAGCAAAGTTGCAAAGCCCCAATTGAGGGTGAGCCATCTGCTCACTTCTGCATACTAGCAGTTCTGTACCTCTCATCTGGTGAACTCCATGCTGTTATTTGCTATCACTTGCTCACATTAGAGTTTTCAGATAAGACAGGCAGACTTGACTGCTAAAATTGCCTAGTAGTTTTCCAACACAGACATGCACCTGCCTCCATCTGCCCTCCTTCCAGTATAGGCTGTGCCCATAATTGTTCCCCATAACGGATTGCACAGCAGTGCAGGTAGAAAATATATGCTCCATAGTTTCATACTGCCTGCTGTTTCAGTTCATTGGCCATTGTGGGCCATAGCCAATGCATTTTGACCATGTAGGCATTGTGCAGCATTATCCACATCCATTTTCCGGGAGATCACTCCATTGCTCAGTAACTTCCAGAGTGTCTCTGCGGTGATATGGACACCAAGGTCCTCCTTCAAGTTGCTTATTACTTGGTCTACCTGCTCCTTGGTGTGGTGTCTTATTTCAATACCTTCAGTTTTCTATGCACAAATTGCTTTATATGCTAATTTTTGTGTTATTTTGCTTAGCTTGGCCCCAGTGACCAGGAGTTGCCAGGGGATGGCTATATCTACAGGGTCTGGGGCGTTTTCAGGCTACACAGCTGGCTAAGATGTCCACATGCTTGTTCCCAGGGTGGCCATTATGTCCCTTGACCCACTGGAATGCAGTATGCACTTTTTGCTCAAGGGCCACAGTCACAATCTCTTTGGGGAGCTCAGAATTCTTCTGGTATATGAATCCTTCAATCTCATATTTGTGGAAGCATTTTGTAACAGCATCCAGGGTTGTTTTTGAGTCTGTGATGTGGAGGAGCAGCTTTGTCAGATCTGCCACATGTGTCACTATGAGGGTTGCTACTGCTTCCCCCATTTGATTTGACTGTTCCATAGTAGGGGGGAGGCAAATACTTTTGTTATGCAGGTGGTTCTCAGTGCAGAACATGCCTGTGCCCACTTTTGCTGATGCTGTGCCATTCTGGAGGCATGACCCATCAGTGGAAACCTCTATTATGTCTGCTACATTGGCAGTCGCTAGGTTTGATAGGTTATTACATACATTGCTTTAGGCCATAACACATCAGAGATTGTCCCCACTGTATTTATGTGCCTGTCAAATATTTCAACATCCTCCTGCCTTGCAAACATAAGGTGCGCTTCATGGTGTGCGTCTACTGCATAGTCTTCTGATTGCTCACCTCTCAGGCATTTTACAGGGAGTGTCCAGAAATGCAGTAGCTTATGTGTAGCAGTCAAACAGGGCAGGGCAGCCAACCTCCAGTTGCAGGTACGTGCAATGGTTGCATTTGCACATTCTTAAGCATTCATTGTACCCTGGTTTGGATGTGCCTAGGACAAACTTTTCAAAATTGCTGACCATTACCAGTCATTGCATTTTCTTAAGGCACACCATTGCTGCCAACTGTCCTCTAAGAGCTCTGATTTTTGTTTTGTCAGCCTGTGTATGGTCCCATATCAGCATTGCCCATATGATTGTTCCTCTGGGGGCAAGCGCTTCTTACCTCAGTCCATACTTCTTTGCCATTGCTGACATGTATTTTTGATTGTCAGGGATGTTTGTACATGTTGGCTGGCAGCTCTGGAGAAATGGGTCAATGCATAAGTATTTCTCTGATGGCACACAGTTACATGCTACACATTGGGCAAATAGGTCATCCGCTATGAGCACCCACCATGGACAATCTGGTCGTATATTATGATTGATGAGGAATGAAGAAATCATTTCTTATAGGGTGAGCTTCTAGCCAAATTCTGTGACACCAATTTAACCCCATGAAAAACTATTTTGGAACTCAGATGATCTTTCATTAGTTCTCAAATAAGCGCCATATAAAAACTGATATAATGGTTTTAGGGTTAGGGTCAGCTTCCATTAGAGATTAAGATTAGCCCTTAGTTCTGCCACCCATGCTGTGCTAGTCTGGCCATAGTTGCACTCTAAGCTCTGTGGGTGGGCACCTGTCTAACCCTAGCTTACACACACAGCTGTAACAAGCTTCTAAAACATTATAGTTCATTAGTATAGGCAACTTCTTATTGTAGTAATTGGGGTGAATTGTTATTGTGACTATAGTATATGTTCAACAGTGATTATATATATACAGTGCTTATAATAAGCATATTATAATAAGCATAACCATAGTGTTATATGCCAAAGCATTGATACACCATTAAATAGACTCTACTCATCACAAGATGCTATAAGTGATGGCAGCTTAGGTTACTTATTAGATACACTGTACTTGTGTATTAAAGGCTAGCATATATATTACAGCTATATATGCCAGAGGTATGCAAATTCTGCTAGAACCAAGAATGTGGACCAGTTATCTTGCTGATAATCAATATAACAGCGAAAGAATTGCTCTAAGGTTTGGTTGACCCACCCTTTTGGTCTGACCATCTGTCTGTGGATGATATGAAGTGGACATGGATGACTTTATTCTAAGTGCAGCAAATTGGAGGCCATGTAGCGGCCATACTCTCTCATAGAGGAGTGATGCCAGATCGTTTGCAGAGAATTCGTTTTTGGTAGGGAAGAAGTGTGCTCTTTTTGAGAACCTGTCCACTACTACACAGATCGCAGTATAGCCAAACGGCTCTGGCAATTGTGTGATAAGGTCAATTGTCATCACCTCCCAAGGTCCTTCCAGAACTCGGTTGGGCTGAAGTGGTCCATAAGGCTGCTGTGGCTGGTTTTTCATCTGTTAACATGTGCTACAGCCTTGTACATACTTCTTGGTGAATATAGACATGCCTGGCCACCAGTAATTTTGAGAGACTAGTTCGTATGTTTTCCACCTTCCTGGATGTCCTGCGGAAGGTAGATCATGATGGATTTGAACTATACGTCTCCGAAGGTGGTCGTTGTCACTCCGAGGAATGTAAACTTTGCCACAATATAGTAAAAGACCATTTTCGTAGTTCCATTCTTCCAAGGATTTGCTGAATTTGCGGGGCCCGGACTTCAACAGCTGTTGATAGTCCTTTGTGACTTCATCATTGAGCAATGCTTCTTTGACCTCTCTGAGGAGTTGGTCATCATTCACTGGTGATTCATGGGAGGAATTTATAGCATGTATTGCAAAAAAACTCCGGTTTTAACAGAACCTGGTCGTGGTTATCAAATTCCACCCCCTCCTCATGATCTGGCCTCCTGGACAGAGGGTCGGCTGTGAGCATTGTCTTGCCTGGTTTGTGGTGTAGTACAAAGTTGAAATGTGTGAGGTATAAGGACCATCTTGCTTGTCTCCTTGTCAACTTCTGGGCCATATTGAAATAAGTCAAATTCTGATGGTCTGACCATATTTCTACAATCTTTGGATGTCCTTCCAAATAATGCTGATACTCTTCGAGAGCCCTAATAATGGCAAGCATCTCTTTGTCATATATCTCATAGTTGTGTTCATGCTCATTGAGTGACTTGGAGTAAAAGGCGACTGGATGCCACAACTGATCAGTTGGGTCCAACTGAGATAAAACTGCACCAGTAGCAAAATCACTAGCATCACACTCAAGTTGGAAAGGATTTATATCATCCGGAATACATAGTATAGGGGCTGAGGTGAAGGCCTTTTTCAGGCTGTTAAACGCTTGTTCCTGTTCCTCGCCCCAAACCCATGGTTGTTCTTTTCTGGTTAACAAAGTAAGCGGTTTGGCATGCTTAGCAAAGTCCTTGATAAACCTCCGGTAGAAGTTTGCAAAGCCTAAAAAGGCTTGGACTTGCTTAACCTTAGCAGGTTTTGGCCAATCCGTAACCCCTGAGACCTTTTTCGGGTCTATCTTAACATGTCCTTTCGAGATGATCATACCAAGATATTCAATACTACTTTTTTCAAAGAAGCATTTTTCCGGCTTGGCAAATAGGTCATTATCTCGAAGCCGCTTTATAACTTTCTGCGTGATTTTGTGGTGTTGACTGATATTGTCCGTGAAGATCAATATATCATCCAGGTACACTATTACATGTCCTTGTCTTATGAGATCACCAAGAATTTCATTTATCATCGCTTGTAAGGTAGCTGGGGCATTAGAAAACCCAAAGTACATCACATTTGCTTTGTAAAGCCCACGATGTGTAACAAAGGCTGTTTTCCATTCATCACCCTTTCAGATGCAAACATTATTATATCCCCATTGCAAATCTATTTTAGTAAATATAGAAGCCTGGCTAAAAGAATCAACCAAGTCTGCGATGCAAGGAATAGGATAACGGTTCTTTATTGTTATGTCATTCAGTTTACGGTAGTCAACCACCAGCCGTAGGCTTCCATCACTCTTTTTTACAAAGAAGACAGGTGCGGCAACAGGACTTTTGGACTTTTTGATATATCCCTTACGGAGTTCTTCATCGATCCATTCATCTAGGGAGTTGCGCTCTACTGGCGACATTGGGTAGAGTTTGGCCAGTCGAGGAAGGGCAGCACCTTCCTCAAAGTCAATACCATGATCATATGGTTTGTGTATCGGCATACGCTCTGACGCCTTCTTCGAGAAGACACTGCCGAATTCATGTAGATATTCGGGAACTAAAGTTCGCCATTGGCCTGTGTCATTATCCTCGACTTCCTCGAGATATTTGGCAAGGATCTCTGCAGTCAACTGAGCTATTTCTTGGCTCTCTGGATTATCTGTCAATATCCAGCTGACATATGGATTTTTGATACACTCCTCTCCAATCGAGTCTAATGGAGTGATCAAGGGTTCCTCCCTTTGTAGCTGAAGTTCATCGGCTTCTTCTTCAGATACATGTATGTTTTTACGAGCTCGTGGGACACCGCTCTCAGGGCACCTGGTAAACCTCCATTCTCCCTTTTCCCAGTCAATGTCAGGATTATGCCTACGTAAGTAAGTATATCCAAGAATCATGTCTTTATCTCCTAAGTCTGCAACTAACAGCTCATGAGTTGACTTGTGTGATCCAATTTTGACATAGGAACAGATACCATATTTGCTTTATCTGCTTTTGTTAGAGGTCCCATCAGTGTTATAAACCTTGTATGGGTGTGCCAGCTTATGTGTTACCAGATTGTTACTTTCGACAACTGATTGATTGATGAAAGATGTTGTGGCCCCTGAGTCTACCAGAGCTTTGACCTGCACTTTCCCTCCGTAAACCCACAGAGTCACAGCTAACTTAAATGCATTCCTGTTGCAAGAAGATGACGGTATTACAGGAGTTTCTGTGCTACATATTGGGGACCGGCAACCCCTGGAAGGAAACCGTCCAGCTGATTGTAGGCAGAAGCGCCCAAAGCGCTGTTATCAGGAGAGTGATAGCGAGAAATGAAATATTTATCTCATCTACGCGAGAGAAACGCGATCGAGCGCCGGATGCGATTGATATACGTTAACGCGTGCGCCACTCTGCGGTGGTCCTCCTTGCACAACGAGCCTGCTTGCTATGAGAATCGAACAGTATCACGCCCACAAGAGCGTGAATGCATGCTACGTGGCCAGGAAGAGTGTAATAGGCCAAATTCGGCATCATAGCGTGATATCCAGGCTTCCATCAGGACATGCTCCCACCGCCTGTCTTCCCTGCCAGCCCTGCCGCCCTGCCTCCGCTCAGGGCTCCTACTCGCCCTCGCTATCTGACCTCCCATTGCCCTCGCCCTCGTCGTTGTCATCTTCCGTGTAGTCTTCATCACTCTGGTCGCTGACCGGGGGATTCTCATTATAGCGTTCAACGGCTGCGATGAGGGCTTCAAGCTTCTGGGCTTTCGTCTTCAAGAGCTTCTTGATAGGGATCTTCTTTTCGGCTTTTGCTTTGGAGTCGTAAAACTCGCGGTGACAGTCAAGCTGCTCATCGAGCATTTTGACATTTGTCTTCTCCAAGGTGAGTGCCGCCACGTCCCTGATGAGTCTTTGTTTGACATCTTTCAGCTGGGCCTTCCGTGCGGACTTCTTCTTTGCTCGGGAGTCTCTCTGCTTACGGCGCTTTGCAGCGGTATGCATATCCTCTTCGGCTAGCTCCTGTCGCCGTTTTCGCTCAAGACCGCCCGAGTCCATCCGTCGAGCCTCCTTTCGGGTGAATTGATCGGTTGCCGCAGTCCGTTGCTGGTGAATGTAAGTGGCTGTCCCGTTTCGACTATACATGGTCCGCGCATTATACTGATGGATCGACATGTTTGGTGCTTGCTTAGCTGTTTGGCGATAGGATCCAAGTGCGCCCTCGTTCTCGTCGTTGGTGGCCGGCATCCAGGCACGCTCGCGTTCAGATGCAGTAAGTGTAGCGATGGCTCCTCCCGAGGTGTACTCCACTGAAAATCGCCGCCAGGTCTTCAATGCGCCTTTGAAAAATGCGACAAGGACACCCTCCAGATGGGGTAGCTCCGGAGCAAGATCTTGAATAGCTATGAGGACCTCTGGACGCTCCCAACCCTGGCTATCAAGCGCCCCTCGAGCCGGTGTGACATCAGGTGCGAGTAGGATACTAGGATCCCTGATGATGCGTTCACAGTGCGCTACCACCCGCTCATGTAATGGCCCTAGATCCAGATGATTTGGGTTATGAGCTCCCCGCACCTCGCGCATGTAGGGATGGCTAATGGCCTGCGCATAGAGGGCAAGGGCACAGAACTCGGTGAGTGTTGGAACATCGTCGAGGGCCTTCTGGACGTTCTGCTCGAGGTGTGCTAACTGGCCGCTGATCTTCTTGTCCCGTATTTGCTCCAGAAAGCGGCGGTAGAGAGGTAAGTGCACCAGAAGCTCGGCAGAAGCACCGCAGTATGACTGATATCGGGTGTTGCTCGTATCAGGGAACGTGCAGATCGACCCAGTGACGGCCTCAAAATGGTAGCGGAAAATGTTCTGTTGCCCCTTTTTGTCGTCCTTGTGGCGAAAGAGGTGTCCCGCAAGCTCCGCGGCCTTGACAGCACCTCCGCGTGAGACTGCAGTGGCATGCTGTTGCGCAGGAGACGGTCCATGCGATGCCGCGGCCCCATTCCCTTTGTTCATCAGGAGCACGGGTCCCTGCACACCTGCTGTTGCCCAGTAAGCGACCATCTCCGTGTTTCCACCCTTGACAGAGTTGAGTTCCTTATGCATGCAACAGCCAGCATGTACGAAGCGGTCCACTCGGGCCTTGTCCTCGTCTGGAAGCAGCGCGTACTCTGCCTCGCCAAGCTTAAGAGCTACTGCCCGCCGCACCTGAGCTGCCTGGACATCGGATTCCTCGGCGGCTTCTCCTTCAGGGCTCGGATGAGCGGAAACGAGGTACGCTATCTCCTCGGCTAGATGCTGCAGGACGTCGTTTGAAGACATCTCTGCTAACACCTGTTCTCCACGCAGTTCTCGATCACATGTCGACTTCCACTGCTTGAAGAGCCGCGCGAGCTTCTTCTGATCTTCGGCATGGTCGGTGAGTATCCCTTCTGTCTTCACTACAAGAGTGCGCACATCTGCGGGCTTCTCCCGGCCTAGGGGGCTTGCGTTGTAGGTATCGAAGACGTCGGTAATGCATGCCTGCCACCCGCGAAGCTGTGACTCGCTGGTGTGATTCGCCGCGGAGTGGATTCCAAGGAAGCGGCGCTCGTGGGATGTAGCATGATGGGTATGCAGATGGCATGAATCTAAGTTGATGCTTCGGTGGGTGGTGCCATCACTACTGGCAGTGAGACCTGTGAGAGTGTGATGGTTAGAACAAGGTGCACGCCGCTTGCAGAATCTCCCCATACGCACTGCTCGCATTCACAATATCCTCTGCTATCTGTAGCTTCGCATATACGCCCCCTTCGAGCACAATCCGCCCCACAGAATGTTCGCTGATCGAACCCTTCACAGGTGTACCAGCAGTTTGGGCAACCGCAGAGATAGTTCCCTTGATCTGGGACACCTTCAGACCGAGTGCAACAAGGTCACGTATCAAGTCTCGGACTGGGCCCGTGATGACACCCTTTGTCTTTAGGTCAAGAGCGACGCTGTCTTCCTGCTCAGCAGCATATGCCCTGACGGCCTTGTCTGCTGCTCGGGCGGTCGTGTTCTGGCCACGCTCGACCTTCTTGCGTAGGCTGTCATTGCGCTTGCGCAGGTTTTCGGCCCGTTTGCGAAGCGTGTCTGCGAGTCGACAAGCGTCACCGAGCTGGGTTTGCAGGTTGTTCTCGGCGGTGCTGTGGCCCTGAACTAGTAGACTTGCATGCTTAAGGTAGGTATCCTCGAGTGCCAGACTCAGGCGCCCCTCCACCTCTCTCACCTCTTGCGTGTAGGTGTCCTCCATCCTCACCAGCTCTGTCTCCATGCGGGCCAGTTCTTCAGCAGATGCGGCTGCGGCAGCATGCATGGCGTGCTCTGCTCGGCGGGCGCGGCCATCCGCATGGGCGAGCGCATCCTGCGCCTGGGCTTTGGCACTTGCAACAGCCCACTGTGCTAACAAAGTGATTTGCGCCACCAGAGTTTGCGCTTCGGACTGCAACTGAGCCACACGGCGGTGAGCATTGTGCTCTACAGCGGCTGCTGCCAGTGTTGTTATGACCGGCGTCATGACCGAAACCATGACCTGTCCTCCACGCCGTGAATAGTCATGACTGTTCAGTCTGAGTCAGCACGTGATGATGAATATCCAGTGGTCGATTTGGGCGCTTCTGACATCTCACTTCGCAGCTCTGGCGCATCCTTCAAACTTGCTCTGCAAAACGATTTCTTTGCTGAATATAATACTAGAACATGTGTAGAATGTCCCTGTATAGTTCGATTTTCTTAGTAATTTATGCCGCAAAAGTTCTGGCGCGATGTATCTGACTTCATTTTGGGCGCCAATATTGATGTACACGACGTTGCAGAGGATGGCAACGGCACATCGAAGTCTTATTCTATCCCATTCAGATATATACACCGAGCACTACTCTGCTTGAGCCTGAACAGTATCCCCCCCTCGGAAACCGCTTCTCCACTGCCTTGGCCCTGCTCTGCTGCTTGCATCTCATTTGCAAGATTCCTTGTGCTCTGAGCCCAGAATGCCGCAAGATGACTCGAAGTGGAAGCGGCATTGATGGATGGATAGTTGAAGAGATTAGAGAGGAAGAGAGCATCAGAGATGGGGATGGACTCAAGGGCCGCAGTCACGGTCTGGGACGAAGAGGATGATGCTGTAGGGTGTCCTGACTGAGATCTAGACGCCACTGGCAGGAGTGTGTCTTGGTCCTCGTTCTCATCCTCGTCTTCTTCCTCAGTGTCGCAGACAAGTGTGGCGGCAACATTAGAAAAGGTTTCGGATGCTGTGGGGCCTGCCGGTGTGTTGTAATTTGCACCATCGCTGCCCGTGGGTGTGGATTCGGCCTTGTTGTCGGACTGACTCGGATCTGTGCTCCCGAACGAGCGGTGCTGCTCACTACGACCATTCCCATATATGCGATCAGTATCCGCCTTGACGAGAATGGCTTTCCGGGCCTTGTCCGAATCGAGGCGGTTGCGCAGTTTGGTCTGAACTACACCCATGCGACTGGACAGCCGCCGAGTTTGGTACAATGGCAAACAGGCGCATAGCAAAGCCAGCAAGGCTGCTCTGCCCGCTGTTGTCATGCAGGTTGTATGCACACCACAAAGTGATGATGTTGAATGGCTTGCGCTGTGAGGATTTGGTGAGCAAATAATTCGAAATAATTGTGCAAATACAGGGTATTACCTGTCGCGCCGCGCGGGCACACAACTCATCATACCCCATGGATTCGTTTGACCACTGTCCAACCCTGCCTAGATATGAGATGAATGCGTCATAGAGCTCGTCATCTTCATCCGCAGAGCGTCGCATCAGGCGCGAGAAGTTGCGCTTGAACATGAGCCAGAGGGTTCGAGGGGCGAAGAGTGGGTTGTTTCTACGAAACAGGGTGACACGGAAAGAGGGGTTCAAGATCATCGCCAAGATGTACAGCTCGCGCTCGGGACCGGCTTTCTTCCACCGTGCCTCAAGACTTTTATGCATGATGGTGCGTACTTCATCGTCGAACTTGGCAGTACCGGTATAAGTGTGGTATAGGTGCCCAAGAGTTGTCAGGACTACGTCGAGGCGAGCATGGTCGCCCTGCGTGGCGTTTGATGCAATGGCCAATGGTTCTAGGTGGTCGCGGACTCTGTTAGACACTGTGGTAAGTCCAGGCCCATTGGACATTAGACAAAATCGACACTTACTCTGCTAGTGACTTCCAGAACTGAGGCGTCTCCAGATGGCCTATAAGGGTGCGTGCCTTGTCTGTCTGTGCACGCTCTTTTCCAGCACACACCAGCAGCCTCTCCTTCGACTCCAGCACAATGATGCGAAGTGCGCGTTCGAGCTCGAGAAGACGGTTTGCCGAAAGGTAGTGTGCGGTCCAGCGTGTGGGAGCAGGCCGTACAAGTGCCAGTACCTTTCCGTCCTGCTTCTGCTGCTGCTGACGGAGGATGCTTAGAGCACCTGTGTGGTTATTAAACCACTTGATGACTTCCAATGCAATATCGAGCACGCCGATGGCAGGTGTTTTGACCTTCAAGTAGTCGCCAACTGTAAGTCGAACCTATTAATTATGTCAGCTCTCTGTTAACCATAATATCCAATGCCCCACGCACCTGATGCGACCAGCAGTGTGGCGCTGCCAGATATGGGCGTCGAAGCAGCAGCAGCCTTCGCATCTTCGCACAGTCCCCTCCACCATCTGTACACCACGCAACGACGATCACCTCCAGCGTCTCCTCGCAGAATATGATCTTAGCCTCGACAATGTCAAGCAAGTTTTCGGCAGTCTTGAGCTCGTGTGTAACGTCGTAGGAGTGGAGTACATGAGCCTATACCAATGATACTAATCAGACCAGTAAAGGTAAGCGATACATATGGGGCACATACCTCATACTCTGCGTTGATCATTGATGCAATGATAGAGTGTTTTGCTATTGACTTCCAGCCATCGGACTGGCCAGTAACAAACCGCCCATGAAGATAGTCCTTCAGCGCCTTGAGGACTCGCGCCGCCTCTGCATCAAGGATCCTACCCGAAGCAGCCTGACGGCTCGGCAACTGGGAGCCCGGTATCCACTTTGCGAAGAATGCCCGCCAGTAAGGGAGCTCCGCAGCTCGAAAGGCGCAGTTTCCCGTCAACAGAAGCTTCATGAACTCGGTCTGGAACTCCGCCTGAAGCTTATAGGGAAACGGATGGTCGCCTTCAGATAGTCCAAGGTAGGTGCTGTAGTTTGACTGGAGTGTCCGAGGTCGTTTGAAAGCACGCAGCTGACTCCCTAGGGACCCATTGGACGAGGTGCTTGCAGTGGAGCTGAGGTCTGCATCAAAGTACGACCGTACAAGACCACGTCTGCCCCCAGGTGTCGGTGTTGTCTGGCCCGAGGCCGAGTGCACAAGCAAAGCCGTCAGGTTTCCAAATGACGATGAAGCTCCCGGTGCTTGTAGGGATGGTTGTGTGGGTATGCGGGCGAGTGGCGTGGGTGTAGATGGACGTGTCAGAACAGAGGGGAGAGCTTGTGGTGACTGCCAGACGGCTGGGAACATGGAAGCCGTGTTTTGGACCGGAATCAGCTGACTGGGGTCGAACCAAGGTAGACCAAATGCAGCAGGGTTCTCCTTATTCTTCCTTGACTCGAAGCTTCTCTGACGACGCTGTTCTTTCAGGCGGATGGCGTCTTCTGGAATCGTGGGGTCGGCGGCATTCGTACAAGTCACAAGGTGACTGAGAAGGACATCGAGCTTCGAGGTCACAGGCTTCGGCAGCGCCGTTGCAGGATTTGCCATGACTTCAACGACACATTGAGTAAGTTACAAAACTATTTTAAAACAAGTTTAACTACTCACTAGCCTCCTTAACAGCTTGATCTGTCCATATGACATTCACCTCACCCCGTGCAAACTGGTCTGTGTCCTCGTCGACAGTCTCTTGTACCTTTGCCTCCTCCAGTGTGACTTGTCATTCTCTGGGCGAGTCCCGTTGCCCAAGAAATGGCTCCGATAGATGAGCTCATCAGATGGGTCCTTGTCGGCGGCATATTCTCTTTGTCATGTACTAGTCCACCTAGGTTATTAAGAGATGTAGACTTCTGGAGTTTAGAGCGACGTTTTTTACGGTACGATAGCATTCCTCGGAACAGTAAGCAGGCGAGGTATTAGGTGGTGGGAGTATGCTCGTCCAAGGAGCACTTGGTTACAGCCTAGTCTAGCTCCGCGCATTTTGGGCGCCTAAAGCATGACCTGGTCGGTGAGTAAGTCAACGGCTCAACATGTACTTGGGGGTTTGCACAACTCCTAGCACTCTATCTACAGACATTCCTTGTGTGTCAACCATGTATCTTTCACTCCTTGGGAAAGGAATAGCATCTAAACATCCAGTAACGCCAATAATTGAATCACTTTTAAAGTGTTATTTAAAACTTCCGCTCCTACAGAGCCTCGAGTCCCACCAAATCTCATGATTTGGTCTACCCCTTCGAAATCCGCCAAATTTGAGTCGTATGACACGTCGTACGTGCTCAACTTGATTTCACAAACGGGGTACCACCGGTCAGCATCCCTTCAGCCACAGGCGCGTCGAAACTGATTAGATATGGTGCAAGGCGAAGAGATCACAGCTGATTCGGGTTTGATCTCTCTGATCCAGGCCCACTTCCCGGGATATCGCTCAGGACGCGCGCTTTGAAATCCTTCCCCAACGTTGCCGGTCCCCATACATATATGTCCGATGTGGGGTCTACTAGTCTCTGTCATTTGTTCGCAGGTAGTCACAAATGACGCATGAGAAAACCCGAGGTTTTGGAGGCTGTAGCCTTGCCTTTTGCAGACTGGCCCAGACATAACTGGAGTTCATCTTCTCCAATTAAGACTGATTTCCCATCAGTGTCCTCCTCCTCGATTCTCGCAGTGGATATCGAAGCCGAGGGTGGTGTGGTATCACCCTCATCATCTGTTACTTCGATCTGTACGATGCGTGTCTTTTTAGCCTTGAATGGCTTGGATGCTTGAGCTCCGTTGCTTCCTGACTTCTGGTCATTGCTGGTGGACTGGAACTTCGACTTAGGCCGCTTTTCAGCATTCTCTGGGAGTCGATAGCAATCAGGTGTGTTATGGTTAGTTTTCTTGCAAATATGACAGAATTTCTTCTTATCATTATCTGTGGTTGCACTAGCCGCCTGTTTGCTCTTCTTGTTCCTGTTTTGTGACTTTTCAGCCACATTGATGTCCATTGGTATTGCACTACCATTGTCTGAGGTGCTCTTGCTAAAGACTGTGCCGCATGCCTTTTCTGGGTTAAGCTCTTTGTAAAAGCCAAGCAACATGTCCAGGAAGGCGGTCCACTTGGTCGGGACTTCCTTTCCTCCCTTGCCGATAAGGGCGATGCGCATGTCACGACTAATAACTTCCCTGAGCTTGTCAATGAGAAGTGTGTCCTCGTAACCTGTAAGGCGGCCAAGTGTGCGGAAACGTTCTGCATACTTGATGAAGTCCTTTGCGGCCAGATCCTTGTTGTTGAAAAGGGCGGTGATCTCCTTTTTTGCTCCTTCCTTATCATCCCGTTGTCCATAAATCTGAGCTAGTTCATCAACAAAGTTGTCCCATGTACCAAGATCCTGGTTCTTGCCCACACGGTCATAGTATGACTCCATGTACTTATGGGCTGGACCTTGCAAACGTGAAAGTGCAGTTACAATCTTCTGCTTGTCTGTAACAATGCCTTCATGTGCACACCATAGGCTGATTAGGTTGCGCCATTCTTCAAGCTTGATCTTGTCATCTGAACCTTTGAAAATAGGAGGTTCACCAATCTTAGGTTGGCGTGAGTGTCCGCCCCCAGCTGTCGCCGGAAGGGCATCAACCTGCCTCTTATAGGATTGGACCAGTTCTTGTTGGTTTATAACAAGTGCATTAAGCGCTGTAATCTGCCCAGCCAGGGTATTGACATGGTGTGTCATAGTTTGGAAGTGGTTGTCCATATGGTTAGCCATTTCGGCTGCCAGAGACTCAGTGTATTGCTGAAGACGTGGTACTAACAGAGCATTGATGTGTCCAGCCATTTCGGCATCATCATCTTGTACTCTTTGTTGAATCTCCTCCTCAGTGAGGGGTGCAAACACGGTGGTAGGCTGAAAGCCGAGATACTGTGCCATTGCTAAAAAATCTAAGTATTAGACTTCTGGACCAGATTGAAAGAAATGTATAGAAAAAATGTCTAATGCTGCAAAAAAGCGAAAACTAATCTAGGCTCCATAGTTGAAGTTAAGCTCTAGCTGAAGTAGCTCTTTGCAAATGTGCGGAAGGCGGTTACGTAGGTCTACAAAAGAAACCCTTCCAATCCGCTTGAAATCCCTTTTGATCAACCTCCAATGTTTGTTTGTCAACTTCCGCTCCTTTTTCTCCAGATCATGGTAATCCATTTCAGGGTTCGCATCTCCGTCGTAAGTCGTGCGTCTGTTTCGACTAGTCCAACGAAGGTGTCAAGTCAATCGACCGTAGCGCCAAAAAGGTTGTTGTAATCGTTGACACGATTGATGTTCTGCTTCTTGCGAAAGCGAAGTGTCTGAGGAATCGGTTTTGGCAAGTCGTATGTGACAGGGCGCGGCTCAATGCGGTCAATGAGTGGAACGGAGGGTTAGGGTTACTTGGTCTTTTCCAGACCTTAAATGGATACTAAGCAATCAGGTTCAATGTTGCAGTCTACCTTTGCCGCCTCATGCCCCTGTCATGCAACCACTCAAACTACATTTCTATGTATAATGCACTCATCAGCACCATCTCTCACCGGTAACCCCGGTCTGATTAGCAATGTGTGGGAGGGAAAGCAGGCGTGGACATTGTTGATGACGACTGTTTTGAGACCAGCTGCTTCGTAAGCATAAACCTGTGCATAAAACGGAAACACTTACTTGCTCTTCCTCTAGGCCATTGGTCAGGTAGTCTATCACGATACAGAGGTTTTCCGGGATAGCAGTGATTCCACAGGCCGATGGGGACATTCAGAAGACTGGTAAGGTTTGAACACTCCACCTTGTAGAGTGCGAGGTCCAGACACTGGGAGAAATGGCGGAGTGATGCAGGCGAGGTATAGTGGCATGCTTGGGAGGCTGGGCGGCGACGCTTGACTGATGTGAGTGCTGATGGTAGGTGTGTTGGTTGTGGGCAGAGATTACATGGGGGCGGGCTTGGGAGGCCATTCAAGGATGCATCGGAGTGTAGGTTCATTAGAACAGATTCCATGCAACATCTATTTGAAATGTAAGAAAAGCTATTGGGATATGATATTTTTTCCACATATATTGATATGTGTTTCATCAGATGGCTGAAAGGTCACCCATAAGAAATAGTTTCTGTGTTTGTCATCAATCATAACCACACGTGAACATAGCCCCAATTATATGTCTCCCCTATCAGAGATGGTTGAAGGCTTTGAAGAATGGGAAATCAAAGCCATAATTAATCACCGGAAGCCGGCACGCAGAGGCAGCCAATACCTAGTCACATGGAGAGGATGACTGAGTCATCAAAACAAAGGGCTCTGCAATAAGGACCTCAAACATTTATAACAAGAGGCACAAGATGGCCTGAAGATCATCAGAATCTATCCTCAATCATGACTTGCTCTCGCCCCTAGTGCACCTCAGAGGGCGCCCACCAGATGCCCCCTTCTATGGGATACATGTACCCAGTCCCCACCTGGATCCGTCAAGCCCCCACAACTTACAGCTTCCTACAGTGCGTTCATTGTGCTACAATAACAGGACCTATGTACGCTCAACCTTTGTTTGGAGGTGAACTCCCTCCTCCGTCCATTCCAATTTCCCAAGCCTCGTTCGGCTAGCAGCGCCTTTCCACTGCGAAGTTGAGGCAGCCCTCCACACAACATTCACCAATTCATGGTCTAGTGCCAGGGTCAAGTGACTGTGTTCATCCCCCCAATCCCAACAACTGAGAGCTGATAATTGTACAAGCAACTGCATGCACTGTCTGAACAATGGGGTTGATGGGCAATATCTTGCCTGGCTTGCATGGCATGAGGACATGCACAGGTGATCCCTAGAATTGTCCTGGTAGCACAGTTCCATCAAGCCCTTGTGTGTGTGAAACAATCCAGGGATAGAAATATTGCACTGTGAACTGTCGCGTCCAGCTCTGTGAGGGCCTCTGTTCCTTTCTTCATGCAATCATGGCACAAGCTAACATGTGTTTCTCAGAGAAGGCTATATACAGCCATTGACAATGTTTACCATACCCTGTCTTTCTTTCCCATCCTGGCTCCTCTCTGATATCTTTTCTGGTGAAAAAGACATTGCCAATCCTCCCAGGGGAGCAACCAGTGAATGGGTCATTTGCAGTTGTAGTCCAAGGTCCTATTATATGGGCCAAGGGTTCAGCATAAGCTTAGAAAACAGCCCCTGGGCCACATCTATACCAATCAGTCAGTACATGAGTATAGTGCAAGACCGCCTGGCTTGTAGCTGAGGAATCTCCAAGATACCCCCCTCATACTTTCCCAGAGGGATGATTGCAGTGGGACCAGCATCCCGAGTGCCATACAGCACTGGCCCTTGTTCCACACCGGTGGATGGATGCTGCGGAGGCCGGAAGTGGAGGCAATGTAGATGAGGATGTCGACCAAGTCCTTGACAAACATCTGCCCACAGGGGGACTTGGCCAGACCGCGCGCCACCTCAATTTGATTGCGAGACACCAATTGTCCGCTTGCACTCCCCAGTCCAACGGGTGTTCAACTTCGAGCCACTTCCGGAGAGTGACGCGGCGCGTGCGGGCGGCCAGCAAGTTGTTGTGGCCACGGTCGGCGAGGATGGGGTCGATCTCTGCGCGCACCTGGGAGGAGATGGGCTGAAGGAGGTCCTTGACGAATGCGCCGATCACGATGTCCGCGAGGAGGCGGAATTCGCGTCCGAGGCTGGATGCATCGGCCCAGCGCGTCTTTGGCATGCGAGCGATGGCAACCTTCATGTAGAGCAGGGTCTCGTAGGCCTGTGCGGACGGACATGTGTGAGCAAGATGGAGTTGGTGCTAAGACGAAGCGGGGAAAGGACTGACCACAAAATGCGGCTGACCGTACGTGATCTCCTGTGTGCGGCGGGAGGAGACCAGTGGGCGGTGAGTAAGCTCGTCAATCAATGGAGGATGTCCGTACGATGCGGGGAATCCGGTCTCCATGATGCTGCGGAGGGGCCAGAGCTCCATTATGAGGCGGCAGGGAGGACCTTTGCTGCGCCGGTATAGTTGTAGTTGAGGAGACGTTCGAGGATGCTGATCGCCTCGATGTAGATGGGGTTGGGCATGCTGGGGGTGGACGTGGCGGTGGTCTGCGAGCTGCCCGTGACGGCGGTGGCCTGCGAGCTGTTTGACGACCTGGTCGAAGTCAACGAGGAAGTTGTTCTCGACACGCAGGCAGTTGTCAGAGCCAAGAAGGAGATGGTTGACAAGGTGTTTGTGGGGGAGGCTGTAGGTGACCTTGCCGAAGAGCTTGTCGGCGGTGTTATGAGCCTTCAGCGTGGGCCCAGCAGACGTCACAGTGAGCATGCCCTTTTGCGCAAGGTGATGGCGTGCACTGAAGTGGGTGCTGTGGGTGATGGTGTTGTAGCACTGGAATTCAGTGCGACGATGGCCTTGCCGCCAGAGTGAGGGCGAGAGAGGTCGTTGGACAGGGAGCGGATGAGAGGCATCATGGGCTGCATCACGCCGTCGGCCTGCCACTGGCCGATGTTCTTGGAGAAGAAATGGGGGTAGGAGGTGTAGGCGACGTCTTCGAGGGGAGGTAGGTGACGGGCATACTGCACATGGGGAGGTAGGTGACGGGCATACTGCACATTGAGCTTGTGGTCGACATCATTTATGTTGCCTGGGTTGTGCACATCAGGGTCAACAATGGGATCAACTTGCATGAGGTTGTTGTACGAGCTGGAGGGAGCGCAGAAGAGGTGGTGGATGGCACTGAGATCCTGCATGATACCGCAGCATTTGGAGGAGTGAAGACCGACAGCACATTATAATTGATGAGGAATGAAGAAATCGTTTCTTATGGGGAGACATTTCAGCCAACTGATGAAACACAAATTGATGTACGTGGGAAAAAAAAATTAAATCACAATAGCTTTGGATTAGATTTAGAATAGACATCACATAGAACCTGTTCTAATAGACCTAGGATTAGGGTCCTAACTCATTAGAAACTTTAGGGTTAGCGCTTAGTTCCCCTGTTATGCTATACTAGCGACTTTGTAGCCTCAGTGTAGTCTCAAGCTAAACCCTCCGAGTGGGCACTTGTCTCACCCTAGCTCACACAGGGCTTCACTTAGGTGGCTACACCTCTGCCACATAAGCACATTGATCATCTATACTACAACAACTAGTCATATTCTTTTACAACTCATTGATACCCATGTATAAGCCACTTTAGTGTACTTACAGCACATACTCAGAGAGCTTATTCTACTAATGTAGTGAAGTAATAGAATGTCTTACAGCATGAATAATTCCCTCCGCTCCTTATAGAGAAAGAGAGCTCTACGCCTATAGATAGTAGTCCCTCCTGATAAAGATATGGTGACACCGATAAGACAACTCCAGCTGATAAGGCCAGCCGCGTGGCGTTGAGTAGTAGATAAGGCACCCATCACCGCTGTTGTTGGCAACGCGCCCTAGCCGCCTCCCACGGCGTCTCCACTGTGCTCAGTGTCATCCCCGACGTTGTGCAACGCCCCTGTTTCGCTCTTTCACCAATACTATGTATTGTAGGGGTTCTAATGTGATATATACACTTGTATAGTACATTTAATCTCTAATGAGCTCACTGCACAGACTTGAAGGGCGCTCGAGCGCTTCGCGCAGTGGGACTTGGGCGCGCGCCCCGCCGGCTCACATGAGAGAGTCCCGCTGTGCGCACTGTGTGCCGGGCTAAGGATGTCCGCGGTGGCCCTTGTGAACAAGTGGCGGCTGTGCTTGTGAAGATGGACACAAATGTGAGCCGGCAGTTGTGGAGGAGTGGGCAACAATGTTGGAGGAGATGAGTGTGACCCCGGAGATGGACACTGTGAGGACAAAGGACTGGATGGAGTTGATTAATGAGATTTACTTGGGGGAGGTTTCGGACTGCTGGGAGTTCAGGGTGCTCATGACAAAGGACACTATGGGGACGCAGTTTGCGACGCGGTCGTCTGAGGAAATGAAAAGTTACGAGACCCGGGTGAGTGACGTGGTGGTTGATGCGTGGACGAAGGCAGTCGACGGGGCCGCGAAAAACTGGGCATACACACAGCAGCAGCTGGATACGCTGGACGGTGCAGAGACGTGGTACATTGGTTCAGGGAGCTTGCAGATGTGTTTTGATTTGTGAGTCATGCTTCTGTGTTGTTATTTGTATGCTAACAGTTTGATGTAATGTACAGATGTGGGTGCTTGCCACCAGTCAATGTCAAAGGAGATGCAGTGGATTGCGACTCCGCACAACAAGGACAAGGAGGACAAGATCTAGACTCATGCACATAGTAGCCAAATCAGTGGACTGGTTTTGGGGCTACAGCCCTGGGAAGCGGCTGCACTTGCATTGGTGAATTGCTGTGCACCCATATGAATTCAGGCTTTCCAAAGTCATAGAAGGGTACCAATATTCCATAGGACAGTATGTACAAAGTTTCAGAGCAGCGGGATCAGAACTGGGCGATTGGCAGGGGGGAAAAGTGCACAAATGAGGAGGAGGACAACTAGCCACCTGAGCACAATTGTATCTGTACATGGGGAAGGAAATGACCACATTGCATTGGCACATTCAACCTCATCTTGCACCTGCTGCTATTGTGTTCATCCTTCTATATTCTGTCCCTGGGTTTTAATCACTGTTGTTATTTGCCCTGTGTGTCAAGTTCCACTGTTGGCACTTGCTGGACAGGTGATATCTGACAAAGGCCACCAACAAAGGTCACCAAGAGCATCCTACAAAGAACCAGATCAGAGCAGAATGCATCCAAGAACTGAGATACAATAAACCCAGCACCATGACAACCCAATCCAAATGGGTCCTTCTGCCCTCCTGACCCCTGACAAATACAGGCACCCACTCCCTTTCTACTCTAGTCTCTCCCTCCCCATTCTCTTCCCTATCTCTATTTACCCTGCCTTACAGCAACAATGTACATGTTGTCATCTCGACCCTATTCTCCTGCCGAGAACATGCAGTGCAGACCATCAACTCTCAGAAGCTTAACTGGGGGCCCCCTGTAGGGGTACTCGGCTGGCGGTGGTTTACCTCCGTGGTGTTGTGGCATTGTTGTGGCATTTCTCGAATGTTGTGGCTTGTTTGCATCCCATTTTGGAAATCTTTATAGTTTGCATGGTAGCTTACCCTTGGGCAACGAAGCTTGTTCCTATTCTGTTGGTGTCTGATTAGTCAAACTCATAACTTCTAGAATAACATGATCCACCTGATCATGACTCTGCATGACTAGTAGTGACTCAGTAGTGTGAGCGGTTCAAGCTGCCTGCCGCGCCCTCCGTGCGGCGGTACCTGGCGCAAGCGCGTGCCCGCCTCGCGCCCCTCCGAACCTGTCCCCGAACGTTTGCGACCGTCCCGTTAGGTTACAGTTATTGCCCGCCCGTATCCGATGCATGTACCAGACCCGACTGGCTCTTTATTTGTTTTCTCTTGTACATATATGCGAAGAAGCCCGTTTGCTCACCTCAGTCCCGCGTACACGCATCTGACTGAGGTGAGCTCCCCTGTTTACTTATTGTCCACTTACCTGTTACTTACTTATGTTTGCGTCCCTTAGATTCGCGCTCATAGGTACTCAATACATCTTTAGTCCCGCGTACACGCGTCTGACTGAGATTCGCACTCATAAGTAGAATCAGTAAGACCTGCTAGGACCTCTCGCTTACAATCCTAGTGACCCCATCAGAACCATGTCTTAGACAGGACATGACTAGGGCTGCACCCTATGGCAGGCAATACACAGCATGGGGTCGCAGACATAAGTAAGGGGGTGGAGAGAGCAACCACTGCGCCAGCCACAAGAGGCAGGGACCAAGTTCTAAAACAACCCCATACTTTGCAACGGTGATTGCACTGACAGGCACACATATTGCAGCGTAACCATAATCCCTCTTTATACAGGGGGGATACATTCTATGGGCACACACTCATGGAAGTCTGAGCTCCCTCTGCCCATGTGGAGGTTATGGTAGCAGCCCCAGACACAGTCAGGTCAAAAGGACACAAGAAATAAGAAGGTAGGCAGCAACAAACAAGTTTGGAAATGAAAAAGGGGAAACATATCACATGCCATTGGCCTTATTGCTGTCAACATCGCTGTCTGAGTAATTGAGGGCACCTGCTGCGGTGCACAGGCATCCTGTTCAGTAAATGCCTAAACCTGTTGTTAGTGCTATATCATATGTGTATCCAGTATGAAATCTAGAACACCACATTATCCATAATTGCTTTTGTTTTATACTGGTTATTATATACTTGCTCTACCACAGGAGTACTCCCCCTTACTACTTCAGATATGATTGCGGAGTGTGGGGAATTTGTGTGAGGTTTAAAACATATTTTATGGCTTAGTGTATTACAACATCTTCTTTTGCTATTGTCAATGTTTATATACCCATAGCCAAATTATGGTTTAGGTGAAGCTTATGATTTTGGCATTGCCAGCATTTGTGATAATTTTCATCAGCATTATTCCATTTGATTATATCTGACTCTCCTATAGTATATTTGTATAGTGCAGCTATTATAGTTGGGAGAAAAGGCCAGAGTCTAAAGTTAGAGTCCAGATGTGGTCAGACTGAAGACTAGTTAGAGTTTTATATAAGGACAAAGGCTATCACAGAGCTGTTAAGATATTTTGGGGCAATGCTAAGGTTGCACCCTTTAATTTGTGATGAGGCTGAAGGCTCAGAATAGAGTCCACAGGAGTTACAGAAAAGACTTGGCAAGAGTCTGACCAGAGTTCTGCATTGGATGAGTTGATTGAGGAGATGGTGCAGAGATTAATAAGGTATCTCATCAAGGCTTCAATACTACAAATTCCAGCCTTCATATGATAATAGAAGAAGTCCAACTGAGGTAATAGTAAGAGGGCATACTCCTGTGGTAGAGCAAGTATAGGAGTAACCAGCATAAAACAGAAGCAATTATGGTGTTGTCTGGAGTGATAGTGTGGTGTTATATACTAGAGTTCTAGAGTTCATACTGGATACACAGGATATATCACACTAGCAACAGATTTAGGCATCTACTAACAGCTATTCAATAGTGGTATTGCTTGGAGAATTATATAAACATTTATATAGACACCAATAGAACATTTGAATGATCTAAGAAGACATAATACTATAACAAGGTCAAACTAATATCAATAGTGGTGGATGATTACAATATTATATGTATAAGCTACCACACTCATAGATTGTGTCATATCTAGCCACAGTGTGTGCTATAGAGTATAGATCATATATGGTATGACTGCATTATTGAATATAGAGTACAGAATAAAACTGTGCCACAGTTACAAGATTGACAGTCAGAATATATGGACCACAACAATATTAATTTGTGCAGAAGAGTGCTTCTTTAGACACTTATATACACTAGATAAGCACACTGTACCCTAGTAAGTTATGGTTTCTTACAGTGTGTGACCCCATGTGTTACAGATTCCCACACACAGGCACTTATTTTTGCACCTGATTGCGTGTTTAATCTAATCTGTTATGACATCTAAGATAGGTTTAGGGCTACACTTTTTATATATGTTTTAGATACTGCTGGAAGGGCCTAAATAGGGACTATTCTAGAACTGGCTGGTAGAGTACAGTATCTGATTGGCTACTCATTTTCCGGACCTGAGGCCTAGGGCAGGGCCTGGCCTAGAGGATGACTCATATGCTCACATCATTATGATGTTGTGCGCTTACTCATAGCTTACTCATAGGAGTACCAGGGGACATGTCCTGGGTCCCAGGGGGACCTCTACACATGTATATAGGGAGCCTCCTGAGGGCTTTCCCCCTCAGACTTATCCACTTATTGCTTACACCTCTTTACTCTCATCTAACCTCTCTTCAAACCTCCCTATACTAAGTAAGTGTTAATTTTCGGGTTTTTCCTTAATACCATGTCGCTTATAGACACTGATTATCGCTACTGTGACCATACTATGTATTTATCTCACACCATAGAGATACCATCTGATAGCCCTCAATTATGGCTTTCCAATAGGGTGTATTTGCAACGTGTTTCGATTAGACTGGGTAGAGCTCAGTTTTGCATTGGATGGCGCGCCCGTGTGTGTGCTCCAACAGCACGTAATATGTGTGAGTAATGGAGGATACAGGCAATGTGCAAGAGGTCGTCAAAGACTGAGCTCTACCACACACATACGCCTGGCAGAATATGAACCCTCTGATGTTGTCTATTCCAGCGCTTCCGCCCAAATGGTCCTGGAGATACAGTGAAATTCATGATAAAATCTATCATGTTATTTATACCCATCTTCCTGCACTGTTGTTGGTGCCTGTAAGTGCTGAGCAGCATCTTGGGCGATTGTAGAAATTTGGATGCTGAATTGTGATTACTCCAGCTTACAAATTGAACTACTCCAACAGGCGCACCCCCGCTGCAAATAAACCCTAATGGTGTCTTTCTCAAGCCTATAGGTGAAGTACTCACTGAGCTATGAGTGAAACAAAGTGGGTGCCAAATAGGTGCAAATATACATGCCATGATAACACTGAACAGTGTCATCATAGCATGTATATTTGCACATATTTGTTTGCATTAAATACAATATAATGTCTATCTAGATCCCTGCTCTGTTCCCTACACAATGTATGGGCCATTATATACCATTAAATAGCTACACACCAGGGCTATCTGATAGCATATGTCTCACTACAGGATGTCATGATCTGCAGTCCCTGTAAGGGTGGTATACTTAGGGTTAGGGTTTTGTGGTGTGGCTGGAAAGTTCCCTTAGGCTGTGGTCCTCAGTTGTTTACCACACCATACCACAACTTCTGAGGTTCTATTGAGTGTAGAATAGGATAAAATACACCTGCCCATGGTTTGAGGAAGGCTAAGAACCCCTATGCATTATATAGGCAACACTATCCATACATACCTCTACCTATAAGAGTCACATCTGGCTGCTCGTATAATCTTATATATAGGATACACAGAAATCTATGCCAATCCTTTAGCTGGCTATATAACTATATCTATAAATGCATGTATGCCACATCATCTCCTCTGGCATATATAGCTGTAATATATATGCTAGCCTTTAATACACAAGTACAGTGTATCTAATAAGTAACCTAAGCTGCCATCACTTATAGCATCTTGTGATGAGTAGAGTCTATTTAATGGTGTATCAATGCTTTGGCATATAACACTATGGTTATGCTTATTATAATATGCTTATTATAAGCACTGTATATATATAATCACTGTTGAACATATACTATAGTCACAATAACAATTCACCCCAATTACTACAATAAGAAGTTGCCTATACTAATGAACTATAATGTTTTAGAAGCTTGTTACAGCTGTGTGTGTAAGCTAGGGTTAGACAGGTGCCCACCCACAGAGCTTAGAGTGCAACTATGGCCAGACTAGCACAGCATGGGTGGCAGAACTAAGGGCTAATCTTAATCTCTAATGGAAGCTGACCCTAACCCTAAAACCATTATATCAGTTTTTATATGGCGCTTATTTGAGAACTAATGAAAGATCATCTGAGTTCCAAAATAGTTTTTCATGGGGTTAAATTGGTGTCACAGAATTTGGCTAGAAGCTCACCCTATAAGAAATGATTTCTTCATTCCTCATCAATTGTAATTCTGGTCTTCTGATAGTGTGATCCTTTTCTAATAGTAGCAGGGCATCAGTGGAGCTGTGCTCTGCCCACCTCAGGCAGGAGAGCAGCTCCTCCTCCTGTGCTCATATTTCATTTGTTTTGCCTCAAACTTGCTTCATTCAGTCACTAATACATTATGTGCCATAGTCATAATGTTTTCTGGACAAAGTATGGCCAAGATACATGTCAAGGAGAGTGGGCAGCAGTCCAACTACTACCCACCTTCCTCAATGCATATCTTGGTCACTTAGGCATGTATCACTGCACAAATGGCACTGTCAGAACACTATGTTGTGCCGCATTCTGACAGTGCATCTTGCACAATGATTCGACTGCAGAAACCCTTGCAATACGATATCTTGTGTTCCACACAGAGTAACCATTTGTTTTCACGATAGACTCATATATACCGCTTCGAATAACATTCTGTCTCCTTTAACATATTAGTATAGGCAATTGCTATTCATACACAAAAATGCAGGACAATCAGAGCCCGTTCATATGTGTAATCTGCTTATCTATAACCAAAATGTACATCTTTACCATGCATAATCCACCAGACCAATTGTCATATAAGCTTGCGTGATTAGTACTATATTGAACCACTATATGGATACAAAATTGCATGAGGAAAGGACAAAAACTGACCAGGTAGCTGCCCACCATCTTAAGACAGTCTCAGGCAGCTTCTGCAAGTCTGTAAGTACTATACATTACTATACATCCCTCTAAAATGATTTGTAGCACATAAATTCAAGTTCTATGTTGATTTACATATTGCTGAGCTTGTCCAAAAGCTGTATACATTGGCTATTGATGAAAATACTTCAAAGATATATTGGAGTTGACACTAGCAATGTAGTAGTGAAACAAGTGTGCGAAACTGTCAGTTTTGCCCAGTTTTGCTCGGTTGAGTTGTGCATGCAGCACATATGGGTGTAAGTTATCATTACATATGTGTAAACACTACATTAGATGCTTATAGACTTTACAGCATAGCAAAGTACCTGTGAATAGATAGAAGGGGGTGAGTAGCTAGGGGGGAGGAGGACATATGAATAGTGATGTGCTACATGATCGTATTGTCACGCAAAAGGCACCGAGAAAAAGCTGCATTTGGCCACTTTCTGGTGGTGCCTTTTGTGCCACAATACGCCTGAAGATGGCTGCGATATTAGCAGAGGAAGACAGGTAGTATGACAATCATACCCATTTTTCTTATGTGCCATCCACACCATATTTGGGTGCAGAAATAGATGTATATGGGCATTATGGCATCTAAAATGAATGCTGACTGGTTTGGATGTCTCAAAAGCAAAATCAAAACAGCTATTAGCATAGGAAGTGGAGCTGCACTGATCCAGAAATAGGTGAAGTGCAGCTCCACTGTCTGTCAACTGATTTGTGCACATGAGGGCTCGTTCGAACCAGATTACATTCCACTTGATGGGAATACAGCTCAAGCACCAAGGCAACAACACAAAACAGCTGAGCTACTGCCTATTTTGCATGGCTTGGATTGCCGTACTAGCACCTGTGATTCTTGTGTGAGTACTTACCTGTTTCCAGCAATACCTATATGCAATTTATTGCCTTTGAAACATGTTTGAAACAAGCCTAGATAGAGCTTGGTTGAGTAGAAACTGAGTGAGCTATGAGCCAGAGAAGGAGAGGAGATATGCGCTAAAATGAGAAATGAGTGCCCATATAGCAAGGCTATTAAGGCAGGGAAGAGGCCCGAGAGATGGGATAAAGACTTAATCTAAAAAGATAAGAAAGTGATCAGTTAGATATGGACCAATTTGTTATCTCTGGGGAGATAACAGGCCTCCCCCAGGCTGCCTGCCTGATTAGGAAGGCCCCGGGGCACTCTCCAAAGCTTTGTAACACATTACGGGCCCTGATGGTTTGTATTGTTACGGAAGCTAAATGGTTCATGACACATTATGGGTATAACAGCTGCTGCCAGGCCTGTACTGTCACATCATCACCATGGGCCAGTACCCCATCAGTCCCACCAGCACCACACTGGTATACCTGGGCAGTTTTGCCAAGGATTCACTGTCCCTAGGCCATGTCATGCTCTAATATGCCCAACTAGGCATTACAATTGAGTGGGTAGATGAGTACTGCAACACAGCTATGTGCTCTCATGCCAGTCGTAAAGGACCCACCCCCGGAGAACCCAATCTGGTGTTCCCCAGTATCCAATCTGTCACAAAGGTGGTTACTGTGCCTCCTCCCCAATATCTTAACCTTATGGCAAATTCTACATCAATTGCTATGGCAAAAACCCTGTCTGCTGGCCACTGGCCCTGCTTCTCCCCCTCCAACCCAACCATCTAATGACAATATGGATGTCATGGAGGGCAATGCTACGTCTGCTACCATGGCCCTGGTCACCAAAATCAGTGACATCAGAGCTCATTAAGAAGCTCAAGGAGAACTGAGAGACAAAGCTCCCCCTCTATACAACAATGCTACATCCATGGAGTTATGAACCTACTCAGTTTACCACCCATAATTTACTACTCTGTGTTTGCCTGCCCCATCCACATCAACCACTATCAGCTTAGACTAATTCAAACCCACTGAATCTCAGTGGCACTTCCTATACTAGGTATCTGGCCTTTTACCAAAGAACTTGTCAAGCACAGTTTTTACATCCAGGCGCAGGGTCACCCATCAGTGACCCCTTCCATGAATTGTTGAATGCCACAACAACTTTAGTGTACTCTAGGCATAATGGCTGCTGCTATTTGAAGCCCTCAATAAAATATATTATATTTACTATACAATTGTAGACCTGGGACTAGGTCTAATGGGGGAGAGTGTAAGGAGCATGTCCTATGTACTTCTACAGTCCCTTTAGTTGTGCAAAAGGCATAACTAATAACTACTATATTGAATTATATTACATGCATGCATAGTAGCACACAGATAGCCACATATATGTCATATTACCACATATAGTGCACTGAGTATTCAGATTTCAGGCACCTGGCAGAGGGTAAATCCTTACTACCCTCTACCATCCCTACAAGTATGCTGAGCCCAAATACAAACCTGGTCCAGAGTACTACAGGGATAGGAGCCCAGTAAGAAATCTCATTTATCACTTTTACAACCTCCGATTTCATCAATACAATTACTTTTTCATTGCATACACCATGAGGCATTGCATATGTATGCAAATGCTACACTAGGTTTGCAGATATATCTAATAAAAGGCTAACATATATATAACAGATCTCAATATTATTTGCTACTGGCTGTGACACCTTTAATGTTTCTTCATTCCAATCTGTAGTTGCATACCACTTTTATGGTAGATCATTGCATATATTGAAACTAATAAGCTAATACATGGGCAGGTACATGAAAGCAGCACTGTATATAGAAATTGGCTAGGGTTAGTGAGAGCAAGGCCAAAGTGGAACCTTACCATAGCCAGAAAAACATAATGCTAATATCAGTATATAAACCAAAACTGGGCTCATTAGTGTGGTTAGCAATGGTTATAACCCATCTAGTAGCAGTACAACTATAGAAAAGATACTCACTAACCTAGGTGAACTTACAGATTGCAGGTGTTTAGTAAGCTTGATGGACAGCAAGGGGATGGGGGGAAAAGGCCCGAGAACTGGACAAAAGCAGGAAGAATGGACAACTAGTGTTGCAAGCGCTTGCACTGAAGTTGGGCATATGAAACTGGGATGGTATTTGTGTTGCCACCGCTCTCTTGCAGGACGCCAGCGAGCCGCACCAAAGGTGCAGCTTGTAGCTGGGCCGAGCTCAAGCCAGCGGAGGCGAATGTGTGTACATAAAGTTGGAGCAACACAAAAGGGAACATGGAAAAGGGATAGCGGAAGGGTGGGCGCAAAAAAGAATGGGTACTTGAAGTTAACAGGACTTTTGAGCATGCGGGTGAGAGAAGTGTTGATTTTTGCATGCAGCGGGCGCTTAACGAGCGGGTGGGTGTCGGGTCAAACGAGCGAAGTAAGATCAAAGGATGAGTATAAGTGGTGCTAACGAGTGTAGGGTAGGCGGTTTGTCCTTGGGTGGCAACGTGAGATGGGATGGGGATGAGCAGGGGGATTGCCAAAGGCAAACTCGTAAGGATACATGTCAGGCGCGGGTGCTCTATATAACAAGTCAATTTTTGTATGGGAATTTCTGCGTCATGACTCGACATCTAATCAGATTACCTCAACAAGAAGCAATGTTGAAAGTCTATAGACTACACTACCTTTTGAGCATGCGGGTAAGAGAGGGGATGGAGAAACTTGAGTACAAACTACATGAAATATATAGTATGAGGAACAAGCAAAAGCGGAGACCATGTGTGCTTCTGTGCAAAGTGTCCGCAGCCATGGCAGGGGGGGCAAGTGCAAGGCTGGAGTCCAAGTCACTCCTTGCAGCAGGTGAGCTTTTGAGGCAAAGGCCAAGCAGGTGCTTTGGATGAAGGCACGGAAACTTTAAGTGCTGTGCATAGACCAATGACAACAAGTTGTCCTAAACAAGTTTGGACAAAGTGGTTTAGGTTTTGTTTTGAAAGAATAATGTCATAGCCAGGCCTGGTGCACTACTTTAAAATCTGTCAAGGTGTCTAAGATTAACATGGAAATACGATTAAATGTAATCCCCTTACAAAGTATCAGCAGGGGATATTAGAAATATATGCATTGCTTATGCACACTACTATATGCAATCAGTGGTGCGGCAAGGTAAAAGGTATGCATATATAATCCTGCTACATAAGTGTATATAAGATTTGTGAGGCATTGCTCACATATTGATTGCAGTGCACATTTTGGTAATGTAATAGGACTTAGCATATACTTGATTACTCAGGTATAACCTGATCTAATCCCACTTGATTATGACTTTACACTCTACCTCCTTGATTAAGCCCATCTCCTCCCACTTGAGACCGCCCCCCCCCCCCCCCCCAGCTCAAAGCAGCAGGTGGGTAGAAGCCTGGAGACAATGCTGCTACTCACTGAGGCTACAATATTTATCTCACAACTTGTCCACTCTAATACTATAATATCAGATTCAAACCCATGTATCAAATTAGACCTGGCTAGCCTATGCATGGGGACAATGGTGCCAAAGTGTCTAGCCCATTAGCTGTGTAACATCCTCGGGCGGATACTTGGTTTGCGCAAATGTCAAGATCCTAATAATGATCAGCACAAGGCAGGAATACCAAATCATAAGATAATGCACCTTTTCAAACTTTGTATGTATTTGCGACTGACTTCATCGTTGAGCACATGAGCCACTTGGTCGGCGGAGATCTTCTCCCTTGCAGAACGCTCGTGGATACTGAACCACCGTTAGCGCTGTATGTCTTGTGTAATTAACGAACACATACCCAACCATCGTGACACCAATAGGCCATGGAGCATTACCGATAGACAGTCTTAGGTATGAGTCGTTGGCCTTCTGGTATTGTCGTTTCTGCATATGATGCACAATCTCGGCAATCCGGGCGAGCATGTCCGGGGGAAGGTTCTGAGCATAAGTCAGCACCAGTAGCGCGACGGGAGCCAAGGGACGCACCCTTGCACGTAAGAGTTTGAACAGCGGCTTTAGGTACTCTGCAGACTGTCGCTGGGTGGCTGCAGCCAGCTTGCCCTGTGTTGTACGTTTGACATGTTCTATAAACACAGGTCAACCACTGACAAGTGTCCGGCGAGGGCATGCCTCACCTGGCCGTTCATCCATCCACTGTTCCCATTCCTTCAACGCCCTCTTCATAGCATAGTAGATGATGGGATAGAGCTTGTCAGGATCTGTCTTGACGAGCCCGAGATCGAGAATCTCGTTGGCCAAGGACGCCTCGGTGTCCTTCCTTTTGCCCTTGTCGCGCGTGGAATCATCTTGGACCTGCCTGTCTTGCATCTGCCTTTCGACGTTTTCTACGTCTTCGAGGGCCTTTTTGAAGTCGTTCTGGCCGCCATGGCGCTCGTGATCCTTCTCCTCAATGAGCTCGAGCGCGCGGAGACGCAGCCGGCGATCCTTGTCGGACTCGCCGAAGAGGCGGATGGGCTGGCCCTTGGCGCGCAGACGTCGAACGGTTTCCTCGTTGGAGATGTTAAACGAGAGCGCAGAATCCGGGGCGGGCGAGTGGTTGGCGCCGCTCCCCTCAGGATGCGGAGAGTGTGTGGATGTGCGCGCAGCATTCGCCTGTTCTCCATGGACACGAATGAGATGGCAGGGCGCAGAGAGAGGACACTGGCCACAGACTCACTCCCGCTGCGACTTTCTGTCGCCTGCGCTCCTCCCGCTCCCGCTCTTCGCGTTCGCGTTCCTCCCTGGCCTTTGTCTCCTTCTCTTCTTTCTCCTTGTTCTCCTGCTCCTCTCTGAGACGTTCGAGCTCGCCCCTGCGCATGTACTTGGTGGGGCGCGCGCCCTCGGGTTCGAGCGCCTTGCGTTTGACGGCGATTTCGGCCTTTAGCGCGTCCATAGCTAAGGCAGATGTGTAGGTTGGGTTGGCAAGCAGTACCGGTGTAGTGGTTGCGGACTGTATGGAGGAGAGTGCGGGGACGGTGGCTGGAGGTGATGGGAGGAGTCGAGGCGCGGGATGCCGGACTGGGTCGGGCGAGTCCGCGCGCGCCCGTTTGCCAACGTTCTCCTCCGACCACGCCCTCTCCGTCTCTATCTCTCCTCTCCCCACCTCCGCACTCCGCCATGTCTGATCTCTCTAGGTTCGTCTCCCCGCGTGTCCCTCTTGTAACCTCTTGCAGCAATTTTTGACGCCGCGTCGCCACAGCAAATACGTCCTCCAGACCGCTGGGTTCGACGGTGAGCACGCTTGTCTCCGCAACGACCCCTGGTAGCTCATCGAGCCCCTCCAGCCCGGTTCCCCAACACGAACCAGACCCGTCACTGGTCCGTGCTCTTTCTCGTCCAAAACGCTCCCTGACGTTGACGTCGCGCCTCGTGTTGCCCCCCTCCCCCGCCGCTCCCCCAACAGCTTCCAGAACTACACGGACTACTTCAAGTGCATCGCCGCCAAGGGCGACGACTACGCGCCCTGCAAGCAGTTCAAGCGCGCCTACAACTCTCTCTGCCCCAGTCCGTTACTTCTTGCTCCTGTCTAGTCGCACCCTAACCACCAGCCCTCCCCCTATCCGACGCACCCTATAGACGAATGGGTATGTCACCGCTCACGTTCTCCCACCCATAGTCTAACCTTGCCCCCTCCAGATCAACAAGTGGGATGAGCAGCGCGAGAACGGCACCTTCCCCGCCTCGCTCGAGCCCTGAGCACCGGGACTGAAAGCTAGATGTACTCAACATCATTATCTGCGCGGAGACGAGAGCCCGTAAATGTAATACCTGTTCTCGCTTGCGCGGTACCACACTGCATAATCCAACAAGAACATGTTTCGCAGCAACATCAATTACGATGCGGAACACCATCCTCCAAACCAGTAGGCGTCCCTGCATCCACCGTCCGCGCCTCCAAACACCGTCCAGATGGTATACGCCGAGTCAGTACAAACGTCCGTGACCGTTAACGTAAAGCTGAGAGAAAAGCGTGAGGTATATGGTACGGCCAGGGGACGCTGTCCCGCTCGCAACGAATAGCAGCTAGAGTATCGTAATCTATCTAGATGTACAGCGCATACGACCCAATGACCGGTCTATGGTCGCTGCGCCCCTCCAACCTCCGCATCCCCCGGTCGTCGAGCGTGTCATATTTGAGACATACGACGTCTCCTCGCCGAGGCGGCGGCGCCGATGGCCTTGGAGTCCCCGGCGACTCCGCAGGCTGGGCGACAGGCTGCTGTGTACCATCACGGTAGAGGAATGGCAACAGCCAACGGAAGACGGGTGGGCCTGTCGACGATGACGAGTTCGGCGCCGTGGCCGGCTCCAAAGAGTTGTCCTGGTCAACAACAGTCTGGACTGGGCTGGCGGAGAGGGCCCCGACGTTGACCACCGGGGAGATCGTGTTCGCGTGCCGCATAGGCACACTCCCGCCGCCGCCGACCGTGATCTGCGGGGGCTCGTGCGATTGCGCGCGGTAGATGGCATAGTTTCCTGTCGTCTTCGGGAAGGAATCAACGGACCGCACTTGTGGTAACCTACGGGGATGATTGCCCCTAGAATAGGTAGGGGAAGGGGATGACGCCTGACGGGTCTCGAGACTTGTCCTACCAGGGAACTGCGGCGTGAGTGGCGGCAGAAGGTGTAATGGCTGGTCCCCCGCACTTGCAGGGTGCTGCGGGATTTCAGGATGATTCATCGACCACGTAGAGTCCCTGCGCGAACGCATAGACGAGGGCCGAAGGGCATGAAATATCTGGCCCATCTTCGTGCGGAGGGGCATGAATCGCTGTGACTCGTCGTCCTCCGTGTCAGACCCGTGGTCGGGCTTGATCGTGGTCTTCCACAGAATGCGGTCGCACCTGTATGCAACGGGGTCAGCACACGGCAACTGAGCGCACGGAAGCGCACAAACCAGCTCGGGACCCGCTGCTTGTGCGACGAATCATACACCCCCTTCTCTTCTTCCGCCTCCAGATCAACATTGTTCTCGCTGAGCGCAAGATGCTTATGTGGCCGTGCGTTCTCCGCGTCCAAGAGCATCGCCTGAAACTCTTTATTCCGACTCGCCTTGCTCTGCCTGGGGTCCGCAGGATCGATGGGTGATGGTGGGGGAATATCGTCTGCAGCGTTCTCGCTCTGGCGTCTCGAAGGCGGAGGTGACTTCGCGGATGCCCAGCTCTGCCGCCACTTGTGACGCTTCTTCTGTTTCGGGCTCTGGCCAGTAGGGCTGGTAGAGGCAGTCCAGAGGGCGACCCACTTCTGTTTTGCCTTGTGCGCAGCGGTTGCCGACCACATCTTGTGCACCAGATGTGCGCTGCTCGCACTCGCGGGAGGCGATTGACCAAATACACCCGCCGACGGAGGGGAGCTGTCCATCTCCTCGTCGTCGGGATCGAAATCCGTCTGACGTGAGCGCAAGGAGGTCCAAGCGGAGGAGGCTAAAGAGGCAGCCTCGCCATCACCATCGCCATCTTCCTCTCCCTCGTCTTCAGCTTCCACCCCACGCTGTGACGCCCGGTCATCAGGCATCGTCACGCTCTCGTTGTCCTGTTCCACGACTCCCGACAGCAACTTCTCGTGGCGTGGTGTGCTTGCGCCAGGCTTCGGGGACGGTCGTTTGAAGGAACGATGTCGTGAGCGCTTGTACACATCGTACTTGAACGTGGGCGGAAAGCGGATGGCCGCCTCGTTGAATCCTGCAAACCAGTCTCCCATGGCCATCAGCTTGCGGAGCTGGTCGAACTCGAGAGCTTGCTCGTAGTCTACGAAAGCTCCGGTGAGCTTCGTCTACCAGCGCGACACGACTGATTATACCTTTGCGCGAGATGAGCCAGTCAGCGTGCAGCCGAGTAACGTCCAATCTGAAGTTGAGATCTCCAAATATGAAACTGAAGTCGAAGCGGTCGGTGATATCTGTTGCCTAATGAGCGACTGTTATAGCATGGTGAAGGGAAACTCACCTTCTGCCATTATTCGTGGGTCGCTGGAAGCGAGGAAGTCATCAACTGAGAGCTCGGCCTAAAGAACTACTGAGGGCTGTTGCTACATTGTACAAACAGCATAGACCGACCTTGATCTTGGCGAGGTCCGCTAGGCGGTGTTGCACTCTCCCCTCGTGCGCTACGCAGTGTCAGTCCAGTAATTAGTCCGCGCCAGTCAAAAATCTTACCAGCAAGGTGTGCATTAATGAAGAGCAACGTGGTGCCGGCCAGATTGATGCTTACGCCAACGCCGCCCTTGTTACCGACGCGGCCGCCAATAAGCCCAGTCGTCACAGCTGACCTTGAGGTGCCTGGGGTGGTGGTTAGAAGTGGGAAGGCGCCTGGACATAAGCAGCTACCTTGGACGAGCGGCTTTGCTTCTCGGTGAACAAAAACGGCCAGATAGAGTCCCATCATACGCTCTTTCACGAGAAGCTCGTAAGGACCTATGCGCTGAATCTCGTGCGGGCCTTTCAGGTTGGGCTCTGAGGCCACCGCGCCGTTGGGGCCTGTGATGAGGGGTTGGCAATACCAGTTCTCGAGAACGGACGACCAGCTAGACAAGGGATGGTGATGGTCATGCAGCTTGTCGCCTGTAGGAGATAGTAGATCGGTCTCGCCACTCTTGCGGTGTAAGGATTCGTCGGGGTCGGCGGGGAGTAGGGAGTGTCTTGAACGCGAGTTGTCCTTATTGTTAAGCTTGAAGCCAGCACCGAACGCCATCGGAATTCCTAGAGGTGTGATGTGAGAGAAGCACACAGATGCACAGACAGAGTACAGACGGACCGGATGCACTGGGACATTCCTGACCTGCACTTATGATGGTAGTCGATGAGAGGCGGGCGCATGGAGAAACATTCAAAGGGAGACTTACACAACCACGACATGATATGGGTGATCTGCATTGAGCGGGAAGGAGGGGAGGTCTGCAGGGGTATCCTCAGAAGGAAGGGGCGGGTTGGAGAGAGAGACGGAACCGAGGAGCTCTTCGACGTCGCCCTGCAGGAGGTATGTTATGACGGATGCAGATATTCGTGGGGAATGCAGAAGCAGACCTTGGGGATGGAGTCGTGCATGTTCCATGTTAGTATGCGCAGCTTGATGAATTTGGGAGGGAGCGGGGGCGGAGGTGGGGAGGGCGCGGAGGCATCTGGGGCAAGGACAGTGCTTGGCTGGGGGTGCTGGGACGGAAAGAGGGCCTGGAGACGGGCGAGGACGTTGGAGTGTTCTGCAGAGCAAGTCAGTGTCGTTCTCGCGGCAGAGGATTGGAGGGACGGACGTGGACGCGGGGGGCGGGGAGTGGGCTCTCTGGAAATGTCCGGGCTGTTTGCGGAGGAGGCAGGGCCGAGGGCGGCGATGTCGAGGGGCGGCGGGGACTGGATGGGCGGGAGAGCAACCTGGGGAGCGGACATCGTGTGCGACGGCGCCGGCGATGCATGCGACGGCGACGACGACCAGGGCGAGCCAGGCAGAGAGCGCAAGAGAGTGAGCGCGGTCGGCTGGGTCGACCCTTGCGCCCACGCGACCACGACGCGTCGCGCGCGCGTCCCTCTCTCTCTCCTCCCTCACCCTCACACCCCGTCCTCCCTCCTCCTCGCGCCCCACGAACGCCGCCTTATGATCCCCGCGCCCTGATACGCCCTGCACATACACCATGAACGTCAACCGCCTGCAGCCCGCGCCACATCCGCAGCTCCAGCGAACATCCAGGGAGGCCTCGGAGAATGAGGCAGAGGTTCGTATTTCCTTTCGTCCTGCGCCGCATAGCATTCATCTAGCACCTATAGTTCCTCGCGCTGAGGCTACTGAACAAACGTTCGCGCCTCCGTCTCTCCCCTCAACCCATCGACCTGGACGCCCTCCCGGGCAGGCCCCGCCTCTTTGCAGTCGCGAACCGCGCCGGCTGGTTCGCAGCTGCTATTCGAAACACAGACGGTACTCACGGTACGTGCTCCAACCTTGACTGTTCCCTCTACATGTTTTTGACCACCCTTCGTTAGCCCTCGCGCTCTCCCCTTTGGCCGACCTGCACGTTGTCTTCTCCGCCACATCCTCCGACGGCCCGCTCTCCATTCAGCCCCGCGTCACGTCCCCTCTCCCCGCCACACCACACATCGTTGCATTCACTCACGACGAGGCCCGCCTCCTCGTCGCCTTTACCAATGGCCCTCTCAGCGTATACGACTCCCAGGCTGCCTTTCAGTCGCCCTCCGGGATTTCCTCCCTTCACACCTTTCCCTTCACGTCCCGGAATCCCATCCGCGACATTCACCCCAGTCCCGCGGATATCGAGGTCGTTGCTCTTGTTAGGGAAGCCGCCGACGAGCTCCCGGTGGAAATCATCGACGTTCACAAAATGGCCACTGTCGGAGGATGGAACGCCGGAGGATCTCCTGCAACGAACCCCGCCTCGGGTATGTCCTTGTAACAGTCGATATACCAACGCATGCTGACGTTTCATCAGTCTCTTGGTCACCCAAAGGGAAACAAATAGCTATAGGGCTCGAAAATGGAGACGTTGTCACCTTCAGCCCGACCGACACGTCCGCTCCGAAAACCGTCGTTCCTAGGCCACAAGGGCTGGATGGGCAGAGTGTGATATCCACGGTCTGGCTCTCGAATACCGAGTTTCACGCCATATACGTCCCAGGCGGTCGAGCCGACTCGGAGGCCGAGCAAAGTCATTACATCTTGTCTCTTGACTCTAGGGCGAATACGGCCGGGCATGTCAAGCTCACTTGCCCATATTTGCCGTTTCCTGGCCTTAGACCTCCCGGGGCTTTCATCGTGACTCTGCGCGGCTGGGAGCCATCGAGGCTGCTGCTCTTCATCGGCGACAGTACTTCCTCCGATATAGGACTTATCGGCAGTTTGGCTCAGCCTGGCACTTCTCCGCTCGATTCCTGGTATAACTTGACACTCGAAGAAACTTCCACACCTTCCGTCCCTCTGGATGCAGATATGAACGAGACCGTCCTCCTTGGACTCGAGTTGGACCTGACTAACAACGAGCCGTTCAAGTATACTGGGCCCTCAGGCGAAGAATCTGATGTCCCTCCCCCACCTATCATGTTCTTATATGCGAGCGACGGTACGCTGACAGGCTGGCACATCATCCAAACCCAAGGACGTGCGTACCCCGGAATGGCCACGCCCTCCGCCACCCCAGCCTCCATTTCGCCCGCAGTCTCTACTTCAAGCAACCCAACTCAGAATCCAAGTCCTTTTGCTGCGACTACCCCCAGTCCCAGTCTACCGAACGCGTTCGCTGCGGGTGCCGCGTCAGGGACATCCGCAGGGTTTAGTGCTTTCTCAGGCGCGCCAGCCAAGTTCGGGAGCACCACAACATTCGGATTCGGCTCTCCCTCGCAGCCGCAGGCCCTCCAAGCGCCGTCCACCCCTTCGGTGTCTGTCGAAATGGCATCGGCCACCGAAGATTCTATGAACTCGGGGACAGACGCAGGATTTGGCGGCATGTCCCTCGGCGGTGGTGAGGATAGTGACAGCTCTCAGACAAAGTCTGGTGGGGGCGCCGCATCTATGTTTGGTTCTTTCGGGGCGCCACAGAGTTCGTCTTCGTCAAGCTCACCATTTGGCAGCGGCGCCACCGCTAGCCCGTCGTTTGCTGCTTTCGGTGCAGGACCAGTCAAGCCCGGCACCGGTTTTGGAGCGTTCGGTGGGAGCGGTCCCTCTGCCTTCGGATCTACGGGCGCATTTGGGGGCGGTGCATTCAGCAGTGGCGGGAGTGCATTCGGCGGCGGGTCGTCGTCCGCGTTCTCTACCAAACCAACCTCCGAAAGCGATACGTCAAACACAGGCACTGCCGAAACAAAACCTGCGTCTGCATTCGGCCAGTCTAGCTTTGGCCAGTCTAGTTTCGGCCAATCTGGCTTCGGAGCCACCGCGTCCCCCGCACCCGCTTTCGGGCAGTCCGCGTTCGGACAGTCCAGCTTCGGGCAGTCATCCTTTGGCAAGGCTCCTGCATTCGGTAACACTTCTTTCGGTGCGACGACCACACCAATTAAGCCGGCCACGGCCAGCGCTTTTGGTGGAAGCAGCGGGGGAGGATTCGCGGCGTTCGCCGCAGCACCGACATCCTTTGCGAGTGCATCGCAGCCTACGACGCCTGACACCAAACCCGTCTGGGCGAGCAGCACCTCACAGGAATCTTCGGCTCCCACTGGAAGTGCCTTTGGTGGAGGCAATGCCTTCGGTGCTTCCAAGCCTGCAGAATCTTCGGCCGCTAGCGCGTTCGCGCCCGCGAAGCCAGCTGAGCCCGCGGCCAGCGCGTTCGCCCCTGCGAAGTCACCCAAGACCACGAGCGGCGCGTTTGGCGCCTTGGGACAGTCAAGCCAGGGAAGTACCTTCGGGACGTCGTCATTTGGCCAGTCGTCTTTTGGTCAGTCGTCCTTCGGCCAGTCATCGTTCGGACAATCCGCCTTCGGGAAGCCCTCCGCATTCGGGCAGACAGCCACTCCGACCTCAACTCCTCCCAAGCCGGCCTCGACGACACCATCTACAGGAGGATTCGCCAGCTTTGCATCTGCTGGTACGAGCGCATTTGGCGCCGTCGCACAGCAGAAGTCATCTTCTGGGGAGTCAAAGCCGGTATGGGCTACCGCAAGTGAGGACAAACCGGCGCAACAGGAAGCAAAGCCAGCGTTTGGCTCTGGATCCAGTTTTTCCAGCGCTTTTGGAGGATCGCAGACATCGGCATTCTCACCCGCTGCAACCACCTCCGGCAGTCCAGCGAGCTCCCCAGAGACACCCACGACCCCCGTATCTCCCACTGCAACACCACTCGCGACTCCCGCTAATAAACCCTCCATGCCCGCCGCGCCCAGCACCACTCCCGCCACACCTGCGTTTGGCGGCGCATTCGGCGGTCTGGCAACGTCGACGAACGCCTTCCCCAAACTCCAGAGCGGGTTCGGCGCATTCGGGAGCACGACACCCACCACCACGCCCTTCTCCCAAAAGTCTTCGTCCAGTACGCAGCCCAACGTGGCGTTTGGCCAGACATCCTTCGGCGCAGCGAAAACGGAGGACAAGGACGCTGCAACGAAGCCGTCCACGGCCTTCGGCTCGCCCGCGGCTTTTGGACAGACCTCGTTCTTTGGCAAGCCCGGCTTTGGCTCGAGCCCGTCGCCCTTCGGAAAAACCGCTACCCCTGCCGCCGCTTCGTCGAGTACTACCACCTCGAGCGCGTTCAGTGCGTTCAGCAATACGACGAGCCCCTTCGCCGCCAGCGCCGGTACACCCAAGAAGAGCTTCAGCGACATGTTGAGAGAGAAGGAAGGCGAATCAAGCGAGGACGACAAGACTGTCGGGACCAGCAAGACTGCGGATGCGTGGAAGAAGCCTGTGTCTGTGTTTGCCTCTCTCAAGCAGGCTGCTGCGAACAAAGGTAAGTTTCAAAATATTCTAGCGCAGCGACCACGAGCTAATGCTTTTGTGGTCTCAGAGGAGGAAGAGGAAGATGAGGACGACGAGGGAGGGAACATATCGTTCCGGTCCCAGGATGACGACGAGGGTAGCGACCCGGGCGACGATGGCATCGACGACTTCCTTAGATCAGACGAGGAGGATGAAGGCGAAGAAAGCGAAGAGGAGGAGGAAGAAGAAGAGGCAGAAACTTCCGTTCAATCACACACACCTCCCGAATCCCCCACGGCCAAGCAGCCGGTGGCCCCAAAGAGCACACCCTCGCCCTTTGTTGGCGGCGCTTTCCTCTCCAAAGATGCTGCGAAGCCTAGCAGTGCATCCTCGTCGAAGATCCCTGTCCCGGTGCCAGTGATCAAGGTCGAACCCGAAAGTCCGAAGCTCCCTCCACCGCGTCAGGGCAGCTCCACTCCGCCAGGTTCTCCTTCTGGACCACTGCCCGCTCCTATTTTCAACCCTCCGACGCCAGACAGTAAGGGTAAGGCCCCCGCGCGAGAAGGAAGCACCACGCCTCCGGGTTCGCCTGCATCAAGCCCTCCCATACCCGTAGCTCGTTCTACGTCCGCCCCGGCCACATCCTCGCCGTCTCCCTCCCCCAACTCAGGGCTGCTTGGTGTCGGACGGCCCTCCACTCGTCCCACGCGCAGCTCGCCCCTAGCTAGTGAACCTATCAGCGGGGATGACGGCTCCGACGAAGAAGGGGTGAAGGAGGAGGAAGAGGAAGATCGTGAGCAATCCCCACACAAGAAAGCTCGTTCAGCCTCTCCAGCGTTTTCCCCGGCCTCTGGCAAAGGCCCCGCGACATCCAGGCCCAAGACTCCTCCGATACTATTCGGCCTTGGCGCAGGTGTCAAGCCGCCGTCTTCATCGCCTTTCACGCTATCCCCTGGGACCAGCTCTCCCATCTTCGGCGCGAAGCCTGCGACGCCTCCTGCTGAGCCAACGAAGCCGTCTAGTAGCCCGCCGCTCAAGGGCCCGGGCGCTCCAGGCACTTCAATTTTCAACGCACCCCCGGTTTTCTCGCCCCCTACAGCACCCCAAGGAGGTATCTTCGGACAAAAGCCAACCGCATTTGGGGATAAGACCACTGCACCTACTGGTGGAATCTTCGGGGGCAAGGCTGCTGCACCAACTGGCGGCATCTTCAGCCAAAAGCCCGCCGCACCCGTCTTCGGCTCACCCAGCTTGTCCTCGAAGCCGCTCACGCCGCCAGCAGAGAAACCCCCGTCTCCCGCTCCTCCCGCCGCGGGTGCCTCGGCTTCTCCTCCCGCCAAACTACCCGCACCGGCCTTCGGCAGTAGCAGCTTCGGGTTTGGCACACCCACGCAAACCTCAAAGCCATCTGGGTTCGGCGGAATCGGTGGATCCTCCAAACTACCCGCGCCGCCGTCTGCGACTGCGCCTGCCAAGCCACCACCTCCATCGCAAGCAACGGTCGCACAGGGAATGCAAACAGAATGTCTCTACCTCTTCTCTAGTCTCGGGAAGGAGCTTGAAGACGTACGTTGTTATCACGCTCGACTTCCATTCATCTCACTGACGCACTTCACAGCTCAAGGCACTCGCGAAACGTGCTAGCGCGCGTACTACACAGCTCAACAAACCCGGGAGTGGCAACAAAACGGTAGAAGACCTGGGTGACCCCACGAAGTGGATCCTCGGCGACCTAGCGCAGTTCAAGGAGATCATGAAGGAGGTCGGGCGAGAGCTGGAGAAGTGGGAGAAAGAGAAGGCCACTTGCATCACTACCATCCGGGAACTCGAGAGTGATATGCTCAAAGGTAAGAGATAATGCTCGCGCGTGTCACCAAGCCGTACTGAAGAGTAGCGACAGCGACGACGCGGAAAGAGGAAATCGCGCGTTTCCATAGGGCGTCCCAGGACACGGAGTTCGCTCGCATGCTCAAGGCGCGCACCCTGAGCCCAGATCATCTTGAGACGCAAGCTCAATTGCGTAGGGAGATCAGGGTGAGTACACGGGACTTTGTGGATGACAACGACTAACACGGAGCGGTTCAGACGATGCGCGGGCGAATTCAACAACTTGAAGATCATATCCAAGCGTCCAAGAAGAAATTGAACAGCCTGAAGGATGGCAAGCCCAGCATCAAGTAGGTCCATGCAGTAGTCTCAAGCTTCGTACGCCTCTGACATTTTTGTAGGCCGCCCTCGCTAGACACGATCAACCGCACCTATCGTAACATCGACCTAGCTATCGACCAGGAAGAGGGGGACGTGTCATCACTTGCCGACCGCGTCGCCCAGATAGAGCTCACTTCTACTCGCGGGAAGCTCTCCTTCTCCACGCCTTCCACCCGCGACAAACGTCTCCCTGACCGTGCAGAGCGGATAGGGCGCGAAGTTACACCCAACATCGCCGCCTCGACGGCGGCGGCGCTCAACGCCGAGCGCAGCGCACAGAAGCTCAAGCGTGCACTCCTCAAGGCGCGCAAAGAGCCTCTGCTGAACACCAAGGCTGTCGATGTGCTTCCGCCTCCGCGCGAGGTGCGCTCCTCGCGCAAACCCTTACTCGCGCCTGATTCTGGGCTCGGCGTCGGCGCAGCGTTCGCGGCGGGGATGGGCAACGGTTTCCCATCCACACCTGGTTCTGCGCCCCCCGTATGGACCCCACCTCCCCCGGGGAGCTTCGGCCCCCCGCTCTCGTGGTCGACCGCCGCAGACACTGGCTCACCCGCACCCAGGCTCGGTGCAATGCGCGCAGGGAAGGAGAAGCAGCACCAGAAATCCGTGCCCGCCGGCCAGGGAACCACCAAACCTGCGGAGCTGCCGCCTCCTGCGGGCTTCAGCTGGGGTCCTCTGCCGAAGTTCGACCACGCGAAGCAGGCGATACCGGGGTTCACTGCGTTCAGTGCGGTAAAAGTGGAGCCGAGCGAGCCAGCAGTGAAGGTGAAAGAGGAAGAGAAGGATCTTGGATCGTCTTGGATTGCGGATGGATTTGGGGCCGCTATGAAATGATGCAAATACGACCGCACGATGACTATCACGTACAACCCGCTGTAAAACGCCATGTATTATCATCTGTCTAGCGTAGGCTACAGCTACATTCAACCACACTCGCGCATCACAGGGCTGGCCACTCGTCGCAAATGTCTTCTCCTATTTCGACTCGGGTTTTTGTTCGCCGTCCTCCGGTGCGTCCTCGAACTGCTCGGCAGGCGCGGGCTTGTCAAACGGGTCGTAGATGATGCTCTCTAGATGCGCAAGTGCAGCCTGCGGGAATATGAAGGAACCAAAAAGCAGGTTGGCGCGCGGTGTCTAGTACGGGGCGTAACGGTTATCATTGAGGAAATCGCTGCGCACCCTCCCGACCTCGCTGAGCTCCTCATCTGCGGTCCCGTTGAAGGTCTCGAATTCGCCCGGGTCGACGAACGCGTCGTCGTCGTCGTCCATCTCGTCCACCGCGTGCGGGTCTGGATGCAGAGACGCGCAGAGCGAAAGTGCCTCGAAGATGGGCTCGACTGTGATAATGGACATGAGATGGAGGTACCCGTGATCATAGTACGGAATACCCACGAGCAGATGCGTTTGTTGGTACGATCGTCAGTTCGCGCATGTCCGCGACGTCCTCTTCCTCGTTCGCGTGTTGTCCATTTGGTTGTCCGTTCGGAACGGTACTTGGGGCATCGTCGAGTTGACAGTAGATGGAGGGGCCGTTCTCGGCGCGAGAAATGGCATGGAGGGTGATCGCAGGGTATTCGAGCTGGAATCCGCGCCCCGCGGCGGACATGAATACAAGGTGGCTGGGAAACAATCAGCGAAAGTTTGGGCGCTTTCAAAGGAACTGCGCACCTCTCTATGACATATAGCGTACCGCTAGCCGCGTCTGCGGCAGAAAACGCGTCGAGCGGGGGGTCAAGGGAGACCGAGACGTTTTCTTCCTTGTGGCGCAGGACGGCCGGGATGTCGGCGAAAGACGCGGGCGTCGACGCGACCAGATTCCTATGTTCCTCCGGGGAGATGTACCTCGGGAGCGCGTCGATGAGCACGATTGCCATTTTGTGTGCGTTCGATGTTTTGCGCGAGATTTGTGGGAGGGAGAGGTGCAAGATGAGAGCAGATCTGAAGCGCGATCGAGATCTGGGCATGCAGTGCTCGGCGCCTACGGAGATGCCCTCGGCGCGGACGACGTCCCCGGCTCTCTCCCCGACGTCCACCTCCTCTGCACCATCGACCATGGCACCCTCAACACCGTCTGACCCGCAGGCCGCTGCGCTTCTTGCCCATGTCCTCTCCCAGACCCAGCAGAACATCTCCTTCCTCGCATCGCAGAACTACATTTCCCAGACAGAGGCTACCGAGCTCATCTCCCGCCTTTCCCAAGGCCCCAGGCAGCCCACCCCCGATGCCCTCGCCACCAGCATGAACAACCTCGCCGTAGGACCTGTTCGTGCTCCTTCTCCTGCACGCCGTGTCGTCCCCCCGCCACCCCCGCGACAGAACACCAGGCGAGCCCGTGCTCTCTGGGGGTACAACGAAGACGGCCGGGTACGTCCGCTTACCTCGCACTGCTTACTCTCCTGCCGCCCCGCATGCTGACACTTTCCCTCGGCCTTACAGGAAATCAACGACATATCTTTTGCCGCTGGAGAGACCATCGAAATCGTCGACGAGACGAGTGCGGAATGGTGGACGGGCAAGAGCAGGGGCAAGCAAGGTCTCTTCCCGTCTAACTATGTTGAGCCCCTCGACGCCGGCCGTGGTCCCGCGTCCCCTGCCCCGCAAGCCGGCATGCCGATGCCCATGTCCTCATACCAACCTCCTGTCGGCCCACCGCAGTCCTCCTACCAACCTCCCCAGTCTTCTTACCAGCCCCCTCCGGGCCCGCCCCAGGCGTACGGAACGCCTTATGATGAGAAGGCAGCCATGTACCAGCCGACCTACGGAGGCCCACCCGCGCCTGCACCCGTCCAGGTTGTGACCGTACAGCAGGAACAGCAGCAGCCCCCGAAGAAGAACAAGTTCGGCAAGCTGGGAAGCACTATGGCGACCTCTGCCGCGGGTGGTGTAGGTTTCGGTGCCGGTCAGTTCTCCTTCAGTGTAGCTATGTGTACTATGAAGTTACTAACATAAATCCAGGTGCTGCCATCGGCAGCGGTATCATTAACTCTATCTTCTAAGCACGGTATATGTTTGGGCGAGCGTTGGATGTGGACACTCTATGCTGTCCTTGGACTTTGTGCTACCTCGGATTCATCTGTACACCTAGACGAAAATCATATCATGCTTCTATGCCACAATGAATTAATCAAACGGGCAGGATCATAATCCGTCTAGCTACGGATACACTTGGTACATTTCGTCTACAATCACTGCTACAATTATATCTATGCCTCAAGATATACCGCATCGGAGATATTATTTCATTAGACCACCTGGTCCTCGTCGGTAATCGGAATGCCGAAAATGCGCTTCACAAGTCGGACGGTCTCCGCATCGCCCGTGTTCTGTTCGACACACAGTCTATCAGTTTCGCAGGGCGAATAACGGCGTGCGTCCACGCACCTTCGTCAACTCGTCGCTAATTTTCACCGTTGGCTTCCTGCCCACGGACGAGAGCTTGATGACCATGTTGAGCGCGCGGCTCTTCTCCGCGTCCCCGCTGGACGCCTTCTTGAAGTCGTTTGATAATGAGGTGCCAATACCGAAAGAGCCTGCAAAACCCCCAATCAGTATCGCCACATTTATGCTCTCGTGAGACATTTTCTCGACGCACACTTGAGCCCGAGTTCATCGCATTGCTTCTTGAGCTTCAGCGCCTTCTCAACTGTGAGCGCATCCGAAAAGATGATCGTCTTCGTCGTGTAATCAACGCCGAGCTGCTCGTAGATCTGCTTTGCGCGCGGGGCGTACGCGAACGGGTCCCCCGAATCCTGTCGCAACCCGGTCCAATGCTGGGCAAAATGAGGATCTTTCACAAAGTCCTTGAGGTGAGACAATCAGTATGACGCGTAGCGCAAGCAGGAGAGGACATAAAAGTACATGGTAAAATGCTTCGGTAGAGAATGTGTCGGTGAGGGCGATCAGCAGGACGTTCTGGTATACTTCCTCCCAGAGCTTCAGTGCGGTCCCGTTGGCGTAATCATAGCCTGTATATGCTCCGACCTGGAGTTCAAGTGTCAATACTCGGTGTATGCGACAAGTCCAATCAGTACGTACACCCATAAACCACTCGCTAAAAGGGCATGTTAGTGAGGACTTCTGTGCGGTGCAAACCAGAGCTTACTGTGCAATTGTACCCATGGGGGCGACGTTGTACTTCATCGCAAAGTGTACCTACCGGCCGTCATTTCGTCAGCACATCCCCTGGATCGAGTGAGATAGTTGAACGCTGACATTACTAGTGCCTGCTACCTTTGCGGGGGCATTCGGAAGGTCACTCTGCGCGCGAAGAATAGCTCCCATAACCAAGTCTTGCGTATGGTAGGACCGCCTCCTACGAGTGCCAAACTCGCTAAAAGTACAGCCGGCCTCGAGGAGTGTCTTTGCTTTCTCATACGCCTGTTCTACCCCCGGCACACAAACCATGAGAGCTATAATAGTTCGGGACACAGTGAAACGCACCTTCTTGTCCTTCGTAATTCCAGTCCTTATCTACGGTCGTAAAGTATATCTCACTAAGGCAGGCCATCAGCGGGACCTCCCATAAGATGGTTTCTTGCCACGGCCCAACCGCCTCTATTGAGATGTTTCCTCTTGCGGAGCCGTCCCCGTTCGCGTCCTTCTCCGCATCCTCCGGAAGAGGCTCAAACCCGAGACGCAACTGGGCGGGGTTAAACCGATATGTAGAGAGAAAGTCCAGATAAGATGATTTCAGGTAAGGGCACGCTTTCGCGAGCCAGTCCCGTTCATCCTTTCCCAACTGAAGCCTGTCGAATTCTGCCACATTTGTATATTAGTGCGTCGGCGTATCGGGGCGTAGGAGTGCGGAGAGAAAGCTCACGCGAGGCGGAGCGCTGAAAGCGGCGGAAACATTCGCGCGTGAAGAAGACGTCTTTGTCGCGATGAGTAAACTTGTACGTCCCCTCCGCGCTGGGAAAGTGCTGGAGCACCGCTTGCTGCATCGTAAACTGGGCGGCGAGTACTTTCATAAGGGAAACACGCTTTCTCAATGATCGGCTGGGCGGCCCGCGTACCTTGTATAGATCGGTGTCGAGCAGGGAGGCGGGAACGACGAGGTCATTATGTCCGTTTTCCATCCTGTCTATCCTAGTAAATTACAGCGGGCTGAGCGTGGTGATGGTGGTCGTTGGAGAAGGAGGTAGGTTACGGTGGATTGGATTGTGGCTCACTAAAGCTAGTACGAGTGTCATTGGACAGAGTCATTGCCCCTAACCCTAACCAGATCCGCATCTCCGATCGACAACTTCATATTTCGCGCGTTCTGCGCTCTTCCGCGTCTGCAGCGGCATTTGTTCCAATTAGGCCTGTACCACCATGGTAGGCTGCCATATCACTATATGCACGTGTATTTAGTTACTCACATGCACACAGAGCTCGCGCATAGAGATTCTGAATGACGGAGGGTTTCGCTCAGATGGACGCAAGCAGTATGAACTCCGCGACATTTCCATAGACCTCTCCCAACAAGGCTCAGCGGACGGCTCAGCCATTATCACCCACGGGCTCACGCAAGTCATGGTCTCCGTATTTGGACCCCGAGAGGCAAAAATGCGTTCGCAAACACTCCACGACCGCGCCGTCCTCAATGTCGAGATCAACGTTGCCCCCTTCAGCACCGGCGAAAGGCGAAAACGCTCACGCGCAGACAGGTGAACATCTTTAGCGCATTAGCATATGCTCAGCTTACTGATGCGGTTCAAGCACACAGACGAATACTTGAGCTCGCCGCCACGATCGAATCCACCTTCGAGCCCGTAGTCCAAACCTCCCTCTACCCCCGCTCCCAGATCGACATCTACGTCCAAGTACTGCAGCAGGACGGCGGCCTCCTCCAATCCTGCATAAATGCTACCACGCTCGCCCTCGTGACCGCCGGCGTGCCTCTCCTCGACTTCGTCTGCGCGGTCTCCGGCGGCGTGCACTCCACGCAGCCCCTGCTCGACCTCACGACGCTAGAGGAAAACGACCTTCCGAACCTGACCGTCGCCGTCATGCCCCGCACCCGCAAAGTCACGCTGGTGACGATGGAGACGCGCCTGCACGTCGACCGCTTCCGGGACATCTTCGAGCTCGCGTGCGAGGCCGGGCAGACGATCCACAAGGAAATGAAGCGGGCCGTGAAGGATCGGACGGTCGCGCTCGTCGGCGCGATGGACACGGGGGCCAAACACTCGTCCGTCGATCCCGACGTGCTGATGGAGGACCGCTGACGTCGCGCGCGGTGCTTCGCCTCGCATGCTACTCGTTACATGTAGTACATACACACTCCGGCTCAGTCTCGTGTTACTTCGATCCGGCGGAAACAGGCGAGCCACTTGTCGCCCTTGTTCCTCTCCACCTTCTTGCCCTCTTCTGTACTAGTATACACTGCATCCACGATCGGGCCCTTGCCCTCGTCCCTGAGCTGCTGCTCGCTCACGGGCTCGAACAGCGGAAACTGCTCCAGATGCGTGCGCATCCAGTCGTGGAGGTCGCGCACGTCGGTGATGGTGTACACGATTCCCCCGGGACGGAGGATGTACGCATACTCAGCAAGCAGCGTGGGCGAGATAATGCGTGCCTTGTGCTTGCGCGCCTTGAAGTGCGGGTCGGGGAAGAGGAAGAAGAGGGCGGAGAGGGAGTGTTTTGGGAAGTAGTTTGGCATGAACTTCATCGAGTTTGCGCGCACGATGGACACATTTTGGTAGGGCCCGGGCGTGGTCGAGCCGGGCTCTGGGGGATTGGTCGAGCGCAGGGCGACGATGCGATCATGGACATACTGCGAGACTTGGACACGGATCTCCATGCCTGGAGGAGACGATCAGATCACGCTCAAACAGATGGCGGCGTGTCGAAAACAGATGGCATTGAAGGGCGCAGTACATGGTACGACAAACACGGCGCGCAGAGGGCTAAGGGTGACTGACCGAGCATGAGTGTGTCCGGGAAGAGCGGCGCGAGTGCAATGAGCAGACCGCCAAAGCCGCAGCCTACGTCCGCGAACTCTGGGGTCTTTCCGGAGCCGGCAAAGGCAGGGTAGTGGGCCTCCCAGTCGAACTGGGCGGGCGCGGCGGGGTAGACGAGGGCATGGTCAGAGAAGGGATTTGCGTGCGCGCGCTGCCTGTAATGTCGTTTCTGCACGAGCAGATGAGCGTCCAGCGGGCGCGCGGAAAAAAGTGAGGCGACGTGCCTGGGGGAGGACGTCGTTCTGCTGCTGCTTGTGTGCCTCTGCGGCGGCGGCAGAGGCGTCGCCTGCGCGTTTTCGCTTCGGCATGGAGGAGGAGAGAGAGGCGGGGGCCGGGTCGCGGTCGGAAATGCGAGGACGGCGAGAGGACCGAGGAATCCCGAGTGCACGTGGCCCGCCCGATATGAGCGCGCTCTCGCCAGCGCGCCCTCTTTCCTTTTCTCCACCTCCCCTCATCCTTCCTCCGCGCCATGTCCTCTGCTCTCCGCGCCGCCGTTCAGCAGGTACGCTCAACAGCTCCCCACAATGTGCACAGTAGCTCACTCGCTCCCCCAGTCTCGCCGCTCCGCGTTCGCGCGCTCGGCCCGATTTGCATCCACCTCTGCAAAGGCCCCCACGCTCAAGGAGCGTCTCGCCGACCTTATCCCTGCTGAGATTGAGAATGTCCGTCTTGCTCTCTCGCGCGCCGTGTGCACCCTCTGACCGCCCCTCCAGGTAAAAGCGACGCGTGCGGCGCACGGCAAAAAGTCGTTTGGCCCTGTCATCGTCGACCAGCTCTACGGGTGCGTTCGGCTCGCGTGCTCCCTCCCATCCGCTTCTCGTGCTGAACTTACGTCTGCAGTGGCATGCGTGGGCTCCCTGCCCTCATCTGGGACGGCTCCGTCCTCGATGCCGGTCAGTCTTCCTCACCCACAATACCCGTCTACCTCCGCTTACCCCCGCTCCCCCCACAGACGAGGGTATCCGTTTCCGTGGCAAGACCATCCCCGAAATCCAGGAGGCGCTCCCCAAGGCCCCCGGCGGGTCCGAGCCTCTCCCTGAGGGTCTCTTCTGGCTCCTCCTCACCGGCGAGATCCCCACCCAGGAGCAGGTTGCCGCCCTCTCCAAGGACTGGGCGGCCCGCTCCGCCATCCCCTCCTTCGTGGAGGAGATCCTCGACCGCTGCCCGCCCACCCTCCACCCCATGTCCCAGTTCTCTCTCGCTGTGACTGCCGTAAGTTTTTGACGTCATACCAAAACATTTGAATAAGGTTTCTGATGATGCAATGCGTGACCTAGCTTAACCACGATTCGGCATTTGCCAAGGCATACGCCCAGGGTATCTCCAAGAAGGAGTACTGGCAGCCCACCTACGAGGACTCCATGGATCTGTGAGCTTGCTTCATGCGGACGAACTGCACTATACTGACACACCTGGCAGGATCGCGAAGCTCCCGAACATTGCTGGTCGCATCTTCCGCAACGTCTACGGTGGAGGCAAGCTCCCCGCCATTGAGGGCGACAAGGACTACTCGTACAACCTTGCCAAGCTTCTCGGCTACGGCGATCGCCCCGAGTTCGTCGAACTCCTCCGTCTCTACATTACCATCCACTCGGACCACGAGGGTGGTAACGTCTCCGCGCACACTGGCAAGCTTGTCGGCTCCGCGCTTTCGGACCCCTTCCTCGCGTTCGGCGCGTCCCTGAACGGTCTCGCCGGCCCGCTCCACGGTCTTGCTAACCAGGAGGTGCTCCTCTGGCTCCGCAAGATGCAGTCCAAGCTCGGCGAGAACCCGACCGACGATGCCGTCCGCGAGTACGTCTGGTCGACGCTCAAGGCTGGCCAGGTCGTCCCTGGCTACGGCCACGCCGTCCTGCGCAAGACGGACCCGCGCTACATGGCGCAGCGCGAGTTCGCGCAGAAGCACCTGCCCGAGGACTCGATGTTCAAGCTCGTCAGCCAGGTCTACAACGTCGTCCCCAACGTCCTCCTTGAGGCCGGCAAGGCGAAGAACCCCTGGCCCAACGTCGACGCGCACTCCGGTGTGCTCCTGACCCACTACGGCCTGGACCAGATGAACTTCTACACTGTCCTGTTCGGTGTGTCGCGTGCGTTCGGTGTTGCCGCACAGCTCATCTGGGATCGTGCCCTCGGTGCCCGTACGTCTATTCTCTTCAACTTCGACAGCGCGTACTCACCTCTTTTTTCCTTACAGCCATCGAGCGCCCCAAGTCGTACTCGACCGCCGCGATCAACGAGATGTTCAAGGACAAGCAGTAAATTCGCCCCAGTCCGTGTGGAGATATCCGGCGCGGGATCCGTTTTGGATGAGTTCGCGTTATGTTCTGTCGGGTGCTGGAGAGCTCCCTATGTTGTTAGCGTAGTTTTTCCTGTGAACACGGTTAGTGCTTACGTAATGGGATATGTTTCCTGCACAACATTATTGTGAAGCGCCCACGGGCGTCATTGCCACCTGCTTGCCTTGAGCTGCACTCTGTCACCTCTAGCTCCCATCTCGCCATGTCCGACGCTCGTTCTCTCCTCCGTGCAAAACGACAAGAGGCCCGCGTCGACCACCCGCTAGCCACTTACAACGCCGCTGGCGTGCTCCGCTGCGTCGCCTGCGGGACGTCCGTCAAGCACGCAGCAGCATGGGAGGGCCACATCGGGAGCAAGACCCACCGCACGAACGCCGCGCGGCTGCGCGCCGAGCTGGCGCGCGAGGAGCAGCGCGTCGCCGCCGAGCAGCAGCTCGGCCTGAAGCGCAAGTCGATGGAGCTGGATGAGGACGAGGACGACGAAAACGCGGGCGAGGGCGAAGGGCCAGCGAGGAAGGCGGCGCGGGTCGAGAGCGCACAAGAAGACCTTCACGCGGAGGAGCAGTCTCGACCGGGCGCGGCGCGGTCTGCGCTCCCCGCCGACTTCTTCTCGGACCCGTCGCAGGCCCCGCCCCCACCAGAGGAGGATGAAGAGGAGGATGCAGCAGCAAGGCCGGACACGAACGGGGCGCCGGACGCGCTGGAGCAGGAGTGGGCGCGGTTCCAGGAGAGCGTCGTGAACGCGCCGGACAAGCAGGAGACGTACGAGCGCGCGACGATCATGGCGGAGCCCGTCGTCGCGCTCGAGGTGCCGCAGGGCTTCCCGGGCGCGCCCGAAGAGGCCGAGGCGGAGGAGGTGCTGGACGAGGAGGGCGTGCGGCGGCGGAAGGCGCAGGAGGAGCGGGAGCTGATCATGGACCGGCTGGTGGAGGAGGAGCAGGCGCAGGAGGAGGCGGACGCGCGGGTCTCGCAGCTCAAGACGAAGCTCGAGGCTCTCAAGCGGAAGCGGGAGGCCGCACGGGCGGCGAAGCTGGGCGCGAAGGCCGCGTGAGGCGAGGCCTTGCGGTGAGGGATGTGTTCCGTAGGTCGTTCGCTGCTCCGACTACATTGTATACTACACTAGCAGTGCTGAACATGAGAGACGTGTCTACGCAGATTGTGGTGGTGTGCCCTCTGCAGCAACCTCCTCGTCCGAGCCCAACCCGATCCATGAGCCCCAGTCCATCCCCCGTTTGTGGAACATCATCAGCCCTAGCAGGACGGGCAAGTACCAGAGACTATACTGGAACACCCGTCGCGCCTGCTTCTCCCCGCCATGCTTCCAGAACGTGTACGCTACGTTGATGCAAATCGCGTGCGGCACGAGACTTGTCACGGCGAACGCCCAGGTGGTGAGCCCCGAGAGCGGCATGAGGAGGGAAGTGGCGGGGACAAGGAGGAGCGCGTTGCGCAGCGCAACCGTTGCGTTCTTGTGCGGGTCGAGGACACCAAGCATGCGGTATCCTGCCTGGGCGTACGACTCGCGTACGAGGTACGCCAGGCCGTTGAAGTGGGGGAACTGCCAGCTGTAGAGCACCAGGAAGAGCGCGAGAGGGGCAAGGGGGTTGTCCGCGATCGCTGCGTCTGTGGGGATGGAGGACAGGGTGGATACGAAGGAAGGGAGGACGAGCTCAAATGACTGGGTCGAGGTTGGGAGGAGGGAGCCACCGCATGCTGTCCAGCCCATGAGAGGAGGGATGCCGCCTACGACCGAACCAACCCAAGTGTTGTAGGTAGATTTGCGCTTGAGATAGGTATATGCTCCGGCGTAGAGCGCAATGTTGGCCACGCCAAGGAGGGCGGTGGTCGGGTTGACCATCGTCCAGAGAAGTGCGGGTCCGGCGATGCCGGTGGCGACAGCAAACCCAGTAGCGTGCAGGGGGCTGATTGCACGTCGGACGATGGGCCTATTTCGTGTACGAGCCATTTGCGCATCGTAGGGCACCTCCTGGACCTGGTTGAAGGTGTTCGCGGAGGCGGAGCAGAGTGCCGTGCCGAGGGCGGTAGAGAGGAGCACGGGGACGGTGGTGGGGAGAGGAGAGAGCGCTACGCTTGACATAGCGGTCAGGACGACGAGGACGGTGAGACTGGACTTGGAAAGCTGCCAGTAGATCTTTGCCAGTCGGCGGGGCGTGAGGACCTCTGCTTCGCGGAACGCCCTGACAGAGGTGGCCTCCGCTGATTGCACGACATCGGCATGGGCTCGTGCGGGTGTGTGCGGTACGTTCCTGGGTGTAGGGAGCCAGCGGTGGTTGTCGAAAAAGAAAGCGGAGAAGGCGGAGGACTTGCGGTCTGCGAAGGTGGACGCGAGCCGGACCTGGAGGGGGCGCCGTGTGCTGGCTGCGCAGGCACGCCAGACGTAGGCTGCGAGCGGGACGCGCACTGGCCGCATGTATGCTGCACGAACTCGTTCAGCCTGTGTGGGGAGAGAGGGTGGTTGAGACGCACCTGCAGCAGTCGAGCAGACTGACGAGGAGGACGAGGAGAGACGCTGGACGCTGTGTTGAGCGCGCTGCCGAGTTCCCACAGCCGCAACTCTCTCGCTCTCCCCCACCACACACTCAACGCGGCCGAGGCTGAACGCGGCAGCAGGCTCAACCAGCTCGGGGTGTCCGGGCGCTGTCCATACGTTGTCGAAGAGCGCAGTATTTATCCTCACGACCCCCACTACTCTAGTATTCCCCCTGCCCGCTAGTTCACCCTCCTCTCCCCCAACCACAACACACCATGCCGGGCACACATCTTCTACCGCCAAATCTCCTCAAGCTCTTCGCCCCGCGTCCGCCGCTGCCCTACACCCGCCCGCTGGACAGGGACATCGACCGCGTCAAGCCCAAAAATGTTGATGGTGTCGCCCTCATCCTCGCCCAGCTCCGCGAAGCGAGGACGCAGGGCATGATCGAGTCCGGCGAGCGCGACGTGGACGCCATGGAGGAGGGCGAGGAGCCCACCTTCACTTTCGCAGAAGAGACTAAGAGGCAAATCCGGAGAGAGGAGCGCAAGAAAAAGAAGGCAGACGAGTTCCAGAAAGCCAAGGACAGCTGTATGTCGTATTCGCGCTCTACTAACCCTCTCCATCCACTCACGTTCACACACAGACAAGCCTGCCGAGGACGCAGAGGCCATCGGAGACCCCTACAAGACACTGTTCATTTCTCGCCTGGTACGTACCACGCCCCGTCACCCGTGCCACGTCTCACCCCCTCCCACAGAACAAGAACGCGACCGAAAATGATCTCCGGCGAGAATTCGAGAGCTACGGCAGCATTGAGCGGGTGAGGATAGTGCGCGACAAGAACGGCCGGAGCAGGGGCTACGCGTTCATTGTTTTCGAGCGCGAGCGCGACATGAAAGGTATAACAACCCGCCCTCTCGTCCTGTGCTCACTCACCCAGCATACCTCTTCGCACTTGCGTCGTCGGTGTGACAACGTCTCTCTACAGCTGCATACAAGGAATCCGACAGGCTCCACATCATGGGCAAGCGCGTCCTCGTCGACGTCGAACGCGGCCGCACGGTGAGAGGCTGGAAACCCCGCCGACTGGGCGGCGGCTTGGGTGGCAGGCCCAAGCCGGATCCCCCTGCATTCATCGGCGGCGGACCAAGCACGGGTGCCCCGCGTGGTGGGTTCAGAGGTGGCTTCCGCGGAGGCGACCGGGGCGGCGACCGTGGTGGCTTCCGTGGCGGAGGTCGCGGTGGCGGCTTCCGTGGCGGCCGCGGCGGCGGATTCGGTGGGGACAGGTTTGGCGGCCCACGCGACGACTTTGGCGGTGGTGGTGGCCGTGGTGGGTTCGGCGGCGATCGTGGCGGCTTCAGGTAAGTACTTTGACCTGCACCATGAAAAGTTACCCCCGTGCTAACCGACGCATATTAGGGGGCGCGGAGGAGGTGGTATTGGATACCAGGGCGGCGGCGGATTCGGCGGCCCCGACCACGGTCCCGGTCCCAACAGCTACAACGGAGGGCCACCAGGAGGACACGGTCCCGGAGGCTTCGGCGGCCCCGGTGGACCAGGAGGACCCGGAGGGCCTGGCGGATACGGCCCCCCGAGCGGCGGCCCCGGTGGGTATGGTCCACCTGGTGGATTCGGAGGCGGCGGAGGTGGTGGGTTCCGAGGAGAGCTCAAGCGCGAAGGCTCGAGTGGGTTTGACGACCGCGACAGCAAGCGTCCGCGCTTCTAGGTCCTCCTTCTCTTCTCTTCTCTTCTCTTCTCCCCTTTCTCTTTCCTTGCTCGCGCCTGCGGCCCCCGGACGTCCGCGCTCGCGCGTCTGGCCCGGCCAGTGGTTTGTCCAAGTTTCCACGCCTACTGTGTTTCTGATGTGTTTGCTCGCCCCGCTTGCGTAAGTATTGTATCTCGCCCTGTACCCCTCCCCCCTCTCTCGCAAGCACAGGTAATAGCCGAGGCAAGTATGTATAAAATTGCGATGCGTCACATTTGAGGTTTCTAGGTCGGTGTCGGTGCACCGTAGAGGGAGCGTAGAGTGCGTTGAAGGGTGGTCAGTAAGTATTGGTGGTGCAGGTGTGGGGTCCCGAGGTGGTGTGTAAGTTTGGGTGGAATGCTCGAAGATGTGGCAGCTCCGTGGACAACACCCGTCCGTCGAGGCAATTCTGTTCGCTCAGCACGATCATGCATCGACAACTGCGCACGTACAGCACGAGGAGAATAGTGTTCCGCGGAAGAATATGCCGCGACGCAACTCGGATGCTTGCTGGGGTCTACGGTGACCGTCGAATCTAAGTTCAATATGCCGTCGTTGACTTGGAGCCAGTTTGCAGATCGTGTGTTGAGTACTCGAACGGCGCCTGCGGGGGCGCGTTTCCTTGCTCGTCTTCAAGCTTCCAAGGTTAGGATTTTGTTACGCAAGGGATGATGTAGCGCAAGAATCTCGTCCTCAGGCTGTGAGGGAGGAGAGCTTTGCTCTGACGAGCAAGGAACACAGGGTTGTTCGGACTTTCAAGTACAAACCCGACAGTCACTGTGCTTGTGGTCGCCTAAGACTTGCCCGCTTCACGTGTTGTCGCCGTCTAGAGAGGATGTACCCTGGTCAGCCCTTCTAAGCTGTCTGTCCCAAACTTTCACTCACCCTTGGCATAGGGAATACACACAAATCCCGCACATGCACGCAGGTGAGCGCGGTGAGTGCGTACATCCCTCGTCATCCGTAGCGTTGTATTAGCTGGCGCGCTGCTCTCTGCATCTACCTGGATGTCTATCTTGCCCTCACAATGCAGACGAGGACGACGGCTGTGCAACACCCTCCTCAAACAGTTCTTGCCTTCTCTATAAAACCATGTGGCGCACGCCCGAACTGATCTCTTGCAACTGCATCCAAGCGAATTCATGGGATTGAATAAACTCGCGTGCAGTACCAGAATAGCGGTCGCGCAATTCGCGTGGACCCAAAAGAAGCGATAATCGAGGGCCGTCATGGCTACCTTCTCCGGGTTTCGCGGGTTTGCAAAGACTGTTCCGGGGCAAACGGGAACGAGCATGGCTGGGCAAGGGTAAATTACCTTCAATTGTGCAGTGCATCGGACATCCTGGCACCCTCCGTCATGGCCACGTCGGCAATGCTGCAACCTGTCCGCATGGACGGTATCCCCAGTTCAGACTATTCGGTGATCCGTGACGTTGAAACTCGAACGGCTGCTGTTCGACTCGAGTACGTATACATCAACACTTATAGTGCGCGCGGAGCCCTGCATCGACGTCCCTACACTACTTGACGTCATCAAATCCGAACGTTGTCTGACTTCTGGCGCATGCTAGCGGACACGGACTTTTAAGGGCTGCGACGTCCGGATTTGGTAGGTGAGTATGTACGTCGCCGTCCCCACTGGCACTGTCTGCTGTGTTGCAGTCTGTTGCAGTACTTGTACAAGCTCAGCTCGATCTCATACATCTCGTTTATTGCGCATGATGCAGCAGCCATATGGCGCGTCATACCGGTTCTTTGACGGCACTGTCGGGTACAACGAAGTCCGCATTTCACTTCGGTGCCGTGATAAACAAACTACCAACATCAGAAGCCATCCCACCACATTACCGACCTCAACATCACTGCCCAGCGCTCACCGTCACCGTGCGCGTTCAACATTCTCCCTCTTGCCAACGATGCATGAAGAGCTTACCGAAAGTCGGGTAACAGATGATTGGCAGGATGAAACGCGTGCCTGGGTTGCACTTGCGACCGTAGGATCCGACGCCTTCGGTTTTCATTCACTCACCCGCAGGCCCCGGTCCCGCGCGTCATGTGCAGCTGATTGTCAAGGCGCTGCAACAGTTGGAGTGTTTAGCGTGGGCGAACCTCCGCTACTCGAGCGTGGAGACTGTTCGCGAAGAACATATCCGCCTCGCGCAGCATTCCGTGGCAACTGGGCGCAGTCGGAGTACAAGTGGACCTCCACCACGTCAGAGCTCTTAGCACATGTCATAGACGTGCTTGTTGGTAACTTGGTGCTAACGCGGCCCGGCTCGGCTTTATGGGGCTGTCTTGATGCCCGCTCGCCGCAGTGCCAGTGGGCGCTGGGGAATCGACGAAGATCAACGCCTGTTCTTCAAAATGCACGGGGTAGCACATGGCGCACGGCGATTTGAGACTTTGAGTGCGCGCTGCTCCACCACGGACTCTTGCACCGTTTGCTTCAGCTTGATTGAGTTGGCCGAGCGAGAGGGATGTGGGCGCGGTGAGGAACCTGCACTCGCGCCAAGAGCCGAAAGCGGTTAACGCAGTTGGACGAGGCGACATCAGCCCGACGCCATCTCCCCAACCTCCTCCCTCCTCCTCCCCTCCCCGACGCCCTCTCGGAATCCCTACGCCTCCGACCGTCGTACAAGTGAGTCACGACAGGCCGGCGGGCACTCGCATCCTCCTCCGCCGCGGTTACGATCGAGATGGCGATTTGAGACAACGCAGAGCCAGTCCTCTTCGAGGCGTATAGTACATGTTACGCCTATCGGCTGACGCTGATGGCAAGTTCTCCGGATGCCGACCACGCCTCGCCCAGATTCGTCTTAGCTGCCCGTGACGCCGTCTCGCACGCCCCAACGTCCTTTCGCGACCGCTCTGCGGCTTGTCAGAACGTGCCCGCCGTGCCTTGTTCCCCGTCCCGACTGCAAAGGCGCAGACACGCCGGCCACCTTCTCTCCTTCTTTCTCTCTCCTCCTCGTTCCGGTGGTGGCTTGCCCTCTTATTATCCCCCACCCGCCCGCCATCCTGCCGCTCCAAACGGCTGGCGAGGCGCCGTATCTATAAGACATCATATAATTGTCTATTATCCGACCCTCAGCGTCCTCCCATCCGCAAGCTCACTTTAATATGCAGCCTGATTGTGAGTCTTCCCGTGAAGCCTCTCCCCAATTTCCGCTGCTCACCCACCAGAGCAGCCCATCATGGGCCCTTCCGTCCCCCCAGCCCGACGATGTCCTTGTCGGCGATGTCCCTGTCGCTGTCCAATCGTGACTCGCCACCGGCATCCCCGTCCTCGCCTATGGGCACCATAGCCGAGGCGCCAAACTCGAGCGCGTCCTCGCCGCTGTATGCCGCCCACTCCCCTGCATGCTCAGACACCAGCTCCCTGGCCCACGATCCGGATGGACTGGAGAACCTGATCCCGCCCGTCCTGCGCAAGGCCGTGTCCCTGTCCGCGCTGGTCGCTGGGGGCAAGCAGCGACGGAAGCGCTCGCGCACCACGCCGGAGCAGCTGGAGAAGTTGGAGGAATACTTCGCAGCCGACCAGAGCCCGACGGCCGCCCGGCGGCGGGAGATTGCACGGGAGCTGGGTTTGGATGAGAGGCAGACGCAGATATGGTTCCAAAATAGGTTCGTATGGTTGCCTCTCTCGTGCTGATGGACCCACACTTATGGGCACTATAGGCGTGCTAAGGTGAAGCTGCATGCAAAGATGGCAGCTCGCGCTTCGGAAAAACTCGAGCCCCCTCCACAAAGCCCTCCACCGCTAACGAGCGGATTCGACACCGAGGTCTACAATCTAATCCATGAGGAAGAAGGTTCGCACTAACAATGACAATGTCGTCTATTTCCCGAACTGACAATTTGCGGTCTCTAGAGGTCACTGTTATTCCATGCACCGATCTCTCCATTGGGTCATGGCGACGCGTTGCCTCCTCGAGTCACGAGTTAATCGCCTACATCTGCGAATCGCGACGTTCCCTTGCCTGGTTCGTCCGCGCTGGAGGTATGAGCTTCAAGATGGAGATTCCGTTTGACAATATCTCCGAGTCGCGCTTTACGAATGAGGCTCCCGGTGTCGGCTCGGCAACATTTATCCTTGAACGACCACCAAATTTCTTCGTCGAAAAGTCCTCGGCCTCGGGCCCGGCTACTAAAGCAACGCGGTATTGGGGAATATCTGGAGACTGGACAGAAAATGGTCAGGCGTCTGTGGTCCTCCAACACTGTCTTATGGGACCTGCCTACCAGCTCTCGCATCTCGTCAACTCCGTCGTCCCTTCAGGAAACTCGTCCGAAGTGTCGCTTCGCACACCAACGCCCTCCCTATCGGACGTCGGGTCTTCCCCAGAGGTCTACTCGCGCTCGTTCGAGTCCATCATGGAACCGCATCCACATACAACGACCATGGTTATTCGCAAACCGGCTTCCACCCGCAGCCTGCGTATGCTCCATCATCCTTCGCTCGAGCGCCTCCGTCCGGTTCGCCACGCTAGCGCACCCTTCCTCCGCTCGCCGTTGTCTAGTGTCTCCACGCCCACCGAATCTCAGCCTCAGTCACCAGCGGAGCCGTCCCCTCTACCTGTTCCCCTCTATCGGCGGATGGATCATGGCGCATCGCAACAACCCAGCACGCCGTCCGGCGAGCTATCAGAGCAGCTGCCTCGTCTCCCGTTGATGATGCCGGACCTCCCACAACTGCACTACGAGTACACCGCCTTCCCAGATCCACATCAAGGCTACACCGGTGACCACTCCGTTTCTGCGCCTACCACGCCCGGGCACTATCACGCCTTCTCGCCCCCATGGGAATCGCCCTTCGCCCCTCAGGGAGGGTACGCACCCCCGCCGCGTCCGCCACCGCCACCTTATTATCAACAGTCTCCCCAAGGGTTCCAGGGGCCATTCTACTCCCGCGGAGGAGGGGCCTGTTGAGACCGTCGGCGCTCGCCCCACTAACTATTATATCTTATCGCCTTCCCGTAAGTAACATCCACTGTCGTGTTCGTTGTCGCATATCGTCGTATCCTGTCTAGAAGGCGTGCTACGCACCCTATCCACCGACCCCGCTCTCGCTCTCGACCTGTATGTTCTGTATTCTATACGCTTTCATCCGCATATAATGCTTTGACTTGTCTTGCACACCTACATAATGCACTCTACATATTCCGCGTACATATTGCTCTTGTGGATCACGCATCACGATTCAGTATACTTATACACGTATATACCTACGCATCGTAGTGTAAAAGAACATGGCCTCATAGTACAGATTGTATAATCACCAGCTTCTACTCGTCTAACGTGGAACCGCGTCTCTCAATCATTCATGAGAGATTAAGCGATGCTTTAAAGACCACACTGGTAGAATATTCGAGTGATCATTCCGTGGTATGTTGTACAACAATTTCTATCCGCCAACGACCTGACCAGCTCACCGCAATGTCATGGTACGACCGCTACAATGTATGTGTTAGAAGAATCACGATAATACAGCAAAGAAAATAGCTCACGAAGCCGTCTTCCGGTCGCCCACCGCGGCCTCAGTCTTTGCTCGGTTGAGCACTTTCTGGAACTCGCTGACGCGATGACGCATGCGCGAGTGCATGTATGCCTTTGAGCACTTGATGTGGTAGTGAAGGTAGTCACGGAAGAGTTGGATGTGGGTGATCGTCAGTGCCGCTACCTCCGGCCTGGCAAAGTGGCGAGGGAACAGGACGAATGTGACATAGCCGTTGTCTTCCGAGTCCTTGAGGCCTAGGTGCCTGATCTCAAGAGGAGGTTCGCGAGTAGTGTACAGGACCTGCGGCGCAGCTTGGATGGTAGGTAGCCGCCGGGCGTCGACGAATTCCTGCAGAACATATCACATTTATAGGATACTCGGAAATGGAGTGCGCGGGTCTACGAACCTGGAGGAAGACCTTGCCAAACACACGATCTGTCTCTTCCCGGAACATCGTCGAGAAGATCACGGTGACACGATCGGAAGATGCTTGGACATAGATGACCTCCTCGTCGCGGTAGTGGAGAGCCATGAGCTCTCCCTGACCGGTGCCTCCCGCCTCGAGCTGCTTCTGTGTCTGGAAACCCAGCTCAAACGGTGCCGCTAGCGCGTTCCGTTTCAGCAGGGCAAGACCCTTGATGAAGGCCTCGCGCTCCTCTGATTGGTGTTAGGAGGCACAGGAGAGAGTAGGATTAGGCGTACATACCGCCGTCTGCTGGGATCTGCTCCAGGTTCACGTCGAGCGTGACATTGTAGCCAGACTCTGGATCTGCTCTGAGCATCGAGCCATATTCCCGCTTCAGGATGGCGTCCACGCCATATCGGACGAGCTCCTCCCAGCACCGAATGTTCATGGAGAGGACGAGAGCGGTGGGGACCTTGCGGTCGGGGGTGGTGAGGCGAAAGCGCACGCCATCAAAGTCGACAAACTGGACGTCGAGAGGGGATGGTCTGTTACAAGACTCGTCGGTAAGTAGCAGCAATGCATGCAGCGATCCGCGTACTGTGCAGCCTTCTCGGCCACAGTGGTGTAGATGATGTAGTTGTGAGGCTGCAGCGCGATGTGTTAGCGCGCGCAAACAGCAGTATGAAGACACGACCATACCTCGAGCAGAATCATGGCGCAGTATGTATCGAGCAGGAGGAGGTGGAGGTGGAGAACGAGGAGGAGGGCGGGCTGCTGGGTTGTCCCGTGACGCAGGGCGGGGAGCGTGGGAAAGCCAGGATCTGTGCGAGCCGATTCAAGGATCGGTGAAATATTTCAGTCATCGCTCCCTCACCAGCATCCACAGTCTGAACTCCCCGTTCTACACGCACCGCATCCTCTCGAAACAACCGGGAAGATACTCAAAATGGGTCCGTGTCCCCGTCCGCGGCCCCTCTCCAAATTCTGACGAAATCTACGCCCACAGCACCTAAGAAAGCGCAGAAAATGTCCTTGAACGAGTTCCTGGGGGATAGCAGTCAGTTCCTGGCCTCCTCATGTTCCGATATACGGTTTGGCTGATCGTGTGCAATGTGCAGCCCTGGGATCGTGGGCGGACGAAATGGACTCCCTCCCCACTGCCCGTGAGTCGCTCTGCCCTGTGGGAATATTCGGAACCCTCATATCGTCTCGCAGCTGCGATGAGGACCGACGAAGAGCGGGCTCGAGGCGGCAACCGCGGCCGCGATGACTTCCTATCCTCCCGCCGTGAGTATCCCAGCCCTCTGTGCTCTGTTCAATACCCATATCAATCTCTATCCCAGCGGATCGCGGACCTCCCCGGGAGGACCTCCCTTTGCCGACCGAGCCCCCGTTCACAGCCTTCGTCGGCAACCTGACGTTTGACATCACCGAGGGCGAACTCGAGGAGTTCTTCGGCGGTAGCGTACGCCACATCTCAAATCTAGTCTCCGAATATCTCTCACGTTCATTCAGACCAAGACAGTCAAAATTATCAAAGACAGAGATGACAAGCCGAAGGGGTTCGGTTATGTTGAGTTCAACGACCTCGATGGGCTGAAGGAAGCCCTTGCCAAGACCAATTCAGTACGTTCACTTTCGGATTTTCCTCGCTCGTACTTATCGATGAATGTGCCCTCAAGTCTCTCGCTGGCCGCTCTGTCAGAGTGAGCGTTGCCGAACCTCGTGAGTAATCATTGTCCATGCGCCTTCGTTTCGCTACCGACACAAGTCTACAGCAAAAGAGCGTGGCTTCGGTGGAGGATTTGATGACGACCCCAAGTTCGCAAACAACTGGCGGAGGGATGGGCCCCTACCTGATGCCCCGTCCCGAGATGGCTCTCGCCGTCGGTTTGACGGCCCCCGTGAGGCCCGCGAGCCTCCCCCGGCCTCCGTTTCCGACAACATCAATGACTGGCGTTCGTCTCGCGCTCCCCCGCGCGGCCCCCCTTCGGAGTCCGAGCCCAGGAGGCATGCACCTGGTCCGCGCGAGCCGCGCGAAGCTGCCCCCGTTGGCCCTGCTGATACTGAAGAGGTCTGGCACATTGGTAGTAGGTTCAAGCCCAGCGTATCATCGGAGGGCGAGAGGCCCGGCAGCCGTTTTGGGAGCATGCGATCCCGCGGAGACATGCCACCTCCCCGAGACCCCGCAGCACCTGCCACCGAAGACAACAGCGACTGGCGGCGGCCGCGCACAATTTCGCGCAACAGCACCTCTCGTACGCCATACGTTAAAGTATCGTGATGGGGCGCATCCTGACCTTAGTTGATTCAATAGCGAGCAATTCTACGCCGCCAACGCCTCAGATGGGCCGCCGCAAGCTCGAACTACTTCCCCGATCTTCATCCTCTGCCACCTCTGCCACGCCTTCTCCTCTCGCTTCCCCCAACCCTTCCCATACAGCACGCTCTAACCCCTTCGGTGCTGCCAAGTGCGCTCATCTATATATCGTATTCGTTCTGTCGAAGCTGATCATATGACTCCTACAGGCCTGTCGACGTTTCTGCGCGTGAGGCAGAAGCCCAGCAGAAGATTGAGAAGGAGCGCGAAGGCGTGCGCGAGAAGGTGGCGGCGCACTCCACCATGTCCCGCACTTCGTCACGCACAGGCACGCAGCGATCGACTCCCCCCGCCTCGGTAGTACACAGCCCGACGACGCCGCAGCAGGAGTCGCACAAGCTCCCACCTGCGAATGTGCGTCCCGCCTTCAGCTTCGCCAGCGCCGCTGCGGGCAAGAAGGACGCCGAGGCTGCGTCTTCGGCGGATGAGGTCTCGACGATTACCGAAAAGATCGAGGAAGTGGAACTGGAGACGACCGAGCAGTAAGCTGTTTGTATTGTGTTATTGTGTGTGTGTTTCGAGTCTGGCCCAGGCCATGGCAACAACGTCCTACTTATGAGAAATCTTGTCGCGACCGCGTTCAAATGCTGTGATCTGTTCTCGTTTCTTTCGTAATCGCATGTGTCTATCTTATGTGTTTCAATATGTCATTATGACCTGTCTAGTAGTTTTTCTGGTTCCTTTACCACACCGAGTGCCCGGTAGATGTATACACAAAGGCATGTAGCTTGTCGGCAGCGTATGTAGATGCAATGCCCATGATATCCACCTCTCCATCATGTGTCAATGATACGAACCGGATGACATACCCGAGACGATACTTAGGTACAAGCACACTCGAGTTGTTGTCTGTTCATGGGAGCATGGTCGTATACAGCCTACTACATACAGGAGCATGACTAGTGGAAGACAAGATACACCGTTTAAGCGGAGATGGTGACCTCGACCTCGACACCAGGCTCGAGGCTGATGCTCGTCTGTGATACATGTATTAGTATATGCCCGGCTGCAGGGCAGAAAGATATAAACTTACGATCTGCTTGACGATCTCACTGGAGGAGTGGAGGTCGATCAAGCGCTTGTGGATCTTGAGCTCGTAGCGGTCCCAGGTCTTGGAACCCTCACCGCAAGGCTGTCATGGCAGATTGGGTTTGAGCATACTGTAAGACACCAGGGTGTGTCGATGTACTCACAGACTTGCGGGTAGTGACCTTGAGGACCTTCGTGGGGAGGCGGACGGGGCCCTTAACACGGAGCTGCTTGTCCTTCGCCCGGTTGATCAGGTCAGTCGAGACTGTCCCTCCAGTAAGCACGACACCCCATGAGCATTATACACGAGTAAGACATACACTTCTCCAAGTTCTTGACGTTGCTGCTCGTGAGCGTGATCCGGATTTTGTGGATCTTGGCGGCGGGCACGGCGGCACCGGTCGCATCGTATTCCTTTTCACCCTTAGCGACGTAACTCATCCTTGTTCTTGCGGGAGAGTCAGAAGGTGACTGTGGGGGTTTGGTGGTGAGTTTGGGAGGCGGAGAACGGGGAGGGGGCTGTTTACCTGAGGGGGAGTTCTGTTGATAGTACAGAAAAATAAGGTTTGAGCTCGAGCGCGCAAAGAATGCAGCTGCCGGCACTTGCCGATGCGAGCTCGGAGAAAGTTATTTCCGTCAAGTCTAGATTTAGGTGTTATCTGCCGAAAGCTGATGAGAAATTACCTCATACCTTGACCACGACCACTGCGAGCCTGTGTACGGTGGCTTCACATCCACCATGCAAGGTAGGACCAAGGGCACGCCCGGCGAGACCATCTAGACTCACAAAGTACACCAGGTTTCAACAAATACTATCCTCCCGACTACGATCCGGAGAAACATAGCAGCCTCAATGCGTATAGAGGTCGGTAGCCACCGCTGCGCGCATTGCACAATCCCGACGCTGACCTCACTTTATTGCAGGCAAACATGCACTCGGAGATAGAGCTCGCAAGCTCGATAAGGGCATCCTGATCACTCGCTTCGAGCTGCCCTTCAACATCTGGTGGTCAGTACGGACGGCCATCATAGACGCGTCTCATTCGCGAACTGATAATGTTCAGCGGGACATGTAACAACCACATCGGAATGGGGGTCCGTTACAATGCGGAGAAGAAGAAGATCGGGAACTATTACTCCACCCCCATCTACTCCTTCCGATGCAAGTGTCACTTGTGCGACGGCTGGTTCGAGATAGAGACAGACCCGAAGGTATGTGAAGGCTTCCCATTCCACTCACTCGAAACCAGTCTCACGATCCACGTAGAACACTCGTTATGTCGTTGTATCAGGCGCACGGCAGAAGGATGAAGAGTGGGATCCCGAGGAGAACGGCGGCTTCGCGGTACACGGTAAATCCTGCACAGAGCTTCCTGAGTACATACATAACTCAACCGCCACGCAGAGACCGACCCTAACAAGGGTCCGGTCGATCCACTCGCCGCCCTCGAGAAGTCTACGGACGCCCAGAATCACATGAACAACGTCGCGATACCCCGCTTGGAAGCACTGCAGAACGTCTCCGACCACTACGGCTCCGATCCCTACTCCCACTCCCTGCGCCTACGTAAACGCTTCCGTGAACGGAAGAAGGTCGAAGAGGCGCGTGAGGCAGCGGATGACCGCCTCAAGAGCACGTACGGCCTCCCGGAGACCCTCGCTTTGACTACCGAGGATGAGGAGAGCAAGGCGAAAGCCAAGGAAGAATGGGAACGGGCACGACAAGCATTGGAGGAGCAAAATAGCGCCAAGCGGCGCAAGGTCGGCGCCGAAATCGCCATTATGCCACGCGCAAGCACGTCCAGGGCGGCCCCTTCTCGGTCGACGCAGAGTAGCTCGAGTGGCAGTGGTGGAGGTGGCGCTGTCAGTGCTTTGAGGGCAAAGATACTCGGTAATACCGCCAGGCAAGGGAGCTCAGCCGGTGGCCTAGGCCGGATGAGGCCTCCAGATACCAAGCCAGCGAGGATGGGATTGGTGAAACGGACTTGACTTTATGACCCTATACCTGTACCCTCTGTATTTATCTCCAGCATCATTGTAGCATAGTCCAGGGCCCGGATCGCATTTCATACTCGGATACACCCCCCGAGCACCTCATAAGATGGCACAACGAGCCGCCACTGAGTAGAAAACCCCTCAGAGTGATACGTGCTTAACACTGTTGGGTTGTCAGACGCCAGCTTTATTTTTGCCTTGTTTTGCGACGCGGAGCTTATAGACGGCCTCGCTGAATAAAAGTAGTTAGGCGCGACAGTGGTTCACAGCCACCGTCAAGTACGATACCTTCGACCAACACTAACATACGCACAGCGTGACTGACATAGAGTGTTTACAGTAAGATTCATCTGATTTAGAAGGTTTCATACAAAACATGGCGAAGAACATCCCAATTACTGTATTCACTGGTTTCCTGGGGGCGGGAAAGACATCGATCATCCTCTCCCTCCTCCCGCGTCTGCCCAAAGATTACAAAGTCGTCCTACTCAAAAACGAATTCGGGGATGTAGAAGGCATGTACGACGGATCATGTAGACAAAAGCTTGCGGCTCATGATGCATATATGCCACAGTGGACAGCCAGCTCGCGAAACAGTCGAGCTTGGCTGCGGTCAGCGAAATCCTCAACGGATGCATGTAGGTTGGCATCGGCTTCGGTACGAGCGGACACTCATGCGACCATTTTTCAGGTGCTGCGTCTTGGTCGGACAGATGAAGAACGCCCTCCTAGAAATTCGAGGTGCTATAGAATGACATCCGCTTCTCCGTGAGGAGGCCAGCTCACTGTCCTCTTACAGAGAAATACCGACCCGATAGAATATTCATCGAATGCTCGTCAGTCTTACATTATTTTCTTCAGAGGGATATGATGCTGACCCGGTCACCTACGCACATAGTGGTTCCGCGTTCCCAGCCACACTCGCCTTCCAGATCCGCGAGCTGGAGCGGGAAACAAATGACGACCTCAAACTTGACGCAATCGTCACTGTGATCGACGCCGAAAACTTCACGGGGTACGAAGACAACTCTCCGACCGCGAAGATGCAGGCAAGCTACACGGACGTCATCCTCATCGTGAGCACTCCTGGCTAGTTTCCTTGGGGACTGTTCGGCGCACATGCCACTGACAACGTCCTGAACTCATTCGCAGAACAAATGGGAACACATCACCGAACGCCAACTCGACATCCTCATCGACCACCTCAACACACTCAACGACCTCACACCCAAGGTCAAATGTCAAGGCCGCACAGGCATCGATCCCAATCTCGTCCTCGGGCTCGACTCCACCCTCTTCCAGCTGGACGCCCCAGGCCGAGAAGCACTACAGACCGACGGCACACACCACGACGAGGTCGAGACCGTCACCATCCTCAAGGGGTACAGCCCTCCACACACGCATGAACACAAACACGCCGACCACGAACACGCGCACCCGGCCGCCGACGCGTCTCACAGCCATAGCGAGGACGGGGACAACGCGCCGATAGAAGAGAAGACGCTCCTCCAGGCTCTCTCGGCTCTGTCGAAAGAGACCGTCTGGCGCGTGAAAGGCTTCGTCCGCCTCGAGCGCGGCCTCCACATCCTCAACTGGGCCTTCTCGCGTCACGAGCTCACGCCTTTCGAGGATGCGGCGGGCGAGCACAGCGGATCCGTGAAGTTGACAGTGATGGGGGAACGGGGAGAGGTGAAGCGGGCGGCGCAAAAGCTGGCTGAGAGAATAGGAGCGCAGCTTGTATAGACTCGACCTTGTGTGGCAGCATTAGATGGAGATGTACTGTCAATTTGTAGACTAGAGATGATTCGCGCAGTTTGCCACACGGGTATGACAACTTGGGACACGATTTCAAGTTGTCGTGACATTAGATTCCACGTAAGATTCCAGATAAATAGGGGGAGTGTGTGTAGTAAGCATTGATAGGTTAGCTTTAGAGGAACCTTGGGTATCGGTGCATGCCAGCCAGAGGCATACAGGGAGTCTAGCGGAACCATGTCGCGAACCTCAGAGACGAAGATGGTCTAAACATACATGTTGTCAGTACAAAATACAGCCCATGGGGCGTACCGCGGCTCTCACCATCTATATTCGTGATCGCATCTAAGTCAGAGTCCAACAAGAAGCGACGGACACGCTCTCCTTGGCTGGCCGTGATAGCCTTCAGTGTCCGAGCGCCCGAGCTCTCGTCCATCTCGACTCGATACCATGTATAGTTGGCCGGCGCACAGTCGTATTCATCCTCGTACCATGCGTAATCGTCAACATGCCCGCCTGGGGCGCGGCGTTTGGGGGCCCACGCGATGTAGCGAAGGGTCGGAATGGCCTGCATGACCCGGTCGGGAAGCTCGGCGAAGGTTTGCATGTCATCCTCGTGCCATGCTGAATCCAAAGACTCAAAGCTGGGTGGTTGGGGTGCCACTATACGCAGACACACGAGTGCGTATCTCCTGAGGCTCTGCACAAATTTATTCTAGGATTCGGTATCTATCATGAGATACGAAAAAGACGATGAAAGATATAGGCACTCACCGCCCATCCGTGCTCATGTCGACGCTCCCATGTATGGCAGTGCACGTCCATGAACCTGAGCCTAGGAGCGGCGCGAGGAAGCTGGAACCAGTATTTGAGCCATACAGGAGTGTCGATGAAACAGTGCAGTGCGATGCCAACGGGCGACGCTTCATATACTGTGCGGCGGAACGACCTAAGCTCGCGAGGATAACGACGAAGGTGTAGGAAGTGGACAGGTTGCCTAGAAGCCTCGAACGTATGGATCTCAGCGACAGAGAGGCGTCGGAGCGGCTGCTTAGGAGACCTCCTCAACTGCGTGCTGTTGACGTGCTGCTCGAAGACTTCCAGGTTGGGGAAGGTCTTTGCAACATCAAATTGTGGGTGCCACCAATGTACGGAGAGGTAGCGGACCTGCGGGAGCGAGATGTGTGCCGCGGTCGGCTCTGGAAGGTCTGAGATACCTTTGAGATCCAAGTCGATGGCGCGGAGTTCTTGGACTGATGACATCGCAGTGAGTATCTCCCACACAATGTTCAAGACACGTTTGGTTTCCGCGGGGGTGTCAACTGTGACAGGGGAGACGTAGAGCACCTGCGGACGGCTACGGAGGTTGGTGAAGACCGGCAAAATGTTGGCGTCTATGTCGCATAACTTCAGTCGGACAAGCTTCCTCATGGAAGCTACGGCAGGGGCAATGCGAGGATCGTGCTGAAGCAGAGGTGCCGCATGCTCGAGGAGTAGATGTGTCAAGTTGTGTGCGTCCTCTAGAATATCACCAAGCAGAGTGGCTAGCGAGTACTCGTAGGTATTCTTGGGGAATATCCAGTTGGGATCTTCCTGCCATGGCCGCTCGATAAAAGTGGTGTTCAGGATAGTCAGGCTGCGCAGGTAGATGGCACGCTTCGGTTCTCCGGAGAGGAGATGACGGTGCAGGCAAATGAGGTCTGCTCGTGTGCGGCAGACGAGTATTACGGCAACGCGATGGATGGCGAAGTCATATAACCTCCGAGATGTAAGAGCCAAGTTGAGTGCGTCCTCGCCATGGATATGTGAGGTGAGTTCACCAAGGATGTCACCGTTCAGCGTGGAAAGTCCAGATGCAGCAAGACCCTGAGCCGACGGAGGACCACCGCTCATGGTGTGGGAAAGAGCGCAAGAGATGGAGCGCACAAGGAAGGAGGAGGAACTGCCAGCACAGCGAAGTTATCGGACCAGGCTCGGTAAACGCTCTCACAGGTGATGCATTGCTTACCCGTTGTTGGTGGGAGCGATGGTGCATGCTGCCAGGCCAACCAGTTCGAGCGCGGCGACTGGCGAGCATGCCGCGCGCGCTGAGCAGGGTCGCGCGTGGAGGACACGCTCGTCGAGGTCGAGGTCGGGGTCGAATGCGATCAGCTGCTCGAGCGGCGAGAGAGAGAGGCAGATCTAATCTGATAAGATGCCCCGTTCTATACGGCATACCTGCACGTGGCGCTCGCTTATCAGACAACAAGCGCCGATTATGGAGGGACGATGGAGAATCACATGTGCCTCTTCCTCGCGTTCTGCTCGACAACCATGTTCTCGTATGTTTGGAGCTCAGGTATGCCCCCGCCCCCGTCCAGAATAATGTCCCCGCTTACGCGCGGCGTGCAGCGAGCACCTACTTCCATCTGCCCATAGACGAGGACGCGGATCTCGCGGAGGACAGCCACGCCCCTCCTTACCGCACCAAGCACCTTCCCTGGCTATCGCCAGAAGGCACAGACTCTGAAGACTCCGACGACGCCTCTTCTGCCCCCTCAGGCTCCTCCACCCCCAAGGGATCTGCATCCAGCCCCCCGCAGACCCGCGCAGGCCCCGCGCCGCCTCCGAAGAGAAGCAAGGCGGTAATCAACGAAATTCTTGCCCAAAATGACTGTTACGCCGTTCTCGGCATACCGCGTTCCTCCAGGACAGACAGGGCCTCCCTCCGGCGCGCCTACCTTGCGCGAAGCAAAGCATGTCACCCAGAGTGCGTCCTTCCAGGCTGCTTGTCTCCTTCACAGCGCTAACGGGCAACGCGTACCCACAGTAAGTTCCCGGATAACCCAGAAGCCACGCGCGCGTTCCAAAAAGTATCTGTGGCGTACGACATCCTCAGCAAACCCTCCTCCAAGCGCCTCTACGACTCCCGCTCCCAGCAGGCACCCTTTGACTTCTTCGCCACGCGCTCCTTCCCCCAGGCCGAAGAGACCTTCCGAAGCGTCGTGATCGGGGTTTTCAACGACCTCCTCGATGGCGACCTCGAGATGGTCCGCACCCTTCTATGTAAGCGCCTGCCTCCAATGACCGCAGTCATCCATATCCTCATCCGTAATATCCCAGCCGCGGTGAACGCGATGAACCCATCCCTGCAGCTCGGCGAGGAGGGCATCAACTCCGTACTCATGACCCTCCAAGCCATCCGCACCCGCGCCCTCAGTACGTCTACCCCTTCCTCTCGCTCCATACACTCTCTTACCCCTTCCCCACACAGCCTGCCGAACATGCATCCTCGCGCTCCACCACGAGCTCACGCGCCTGCTCGAAGTGCAGCGCGCCTTCCGGCAGCTCTCCTACTTCGACCTCCGCCGGCGCTCGCACCTCTCCATCCGCATCGCGCGCCTCACCCTCGGGCTGCCCATCGCGCTCGAGGACGCGCTCCGGCGCGAGCGCCAGGAGGCCGACTTTGACGACGACGGCGCCGGCGCCGACGACGGGGGCGGGGACGGCACCGAAAATGCCGCTGCTGAAAAGGGCGAGACAACGCCACAGTCGTCTGCGTCCGCGTCCACGGCATCTACGACCAAGGCGCGCCGCGTGGAGACTGCGCTGCTCAACCGCCAGCTGTACGGGCTCCTGCGGACCGTCGTCGTTGTTCTCGACCGCATGGAGCGTCTCGTCGAGAAATAACACCGCGTGCTCCTTTCCCTTGTCCACGTTCCCATCCACGGCTTGGTTTATCTCTCTAGTCCCGCTCTCGTCCCTGCATACATTATTTAGTCCTTATCATCTATCTCAGCCCATCGCATATGCATCCTTCATCTTACTTTCCTTACCTGCCCATCCCCATCTTCCATCCCCATCTCGCGCCCCAGCATATAGAACCCCCCTCTCCCCGACTCACCATAGAACTAAGAACCCTCCGGAAGTGTACACATACGGTATCACCATGTCATGCATCAGGCCCTGTAACGTCAACGTTTCAACAACAACACACATTCATTCGTCCGAGCTGGTCGGGACAAACACCCCATGCATCTATCGAACAGCGCGCCGGACACACAGGATCTGAAGAAGGCCGAGACAGAGAGGATAAGGTAGACCCGAAAAGCGACAGGTGCAGCAGGACAGGACAAGGCACGCCCGGCCAGATAATCGGGTAGCACAGTGGACAGGGGGCACGTACAAGTATACAGAGCGAATGCCCGCCTCGTGTAGGGGGCGTGGAGCAGGAGGGAGGCGCAATAACGGGGGAGGGTACGAGAGCACAGTAGAGAACAAGGCACGGAAGACTCAGACCTAAAACATACAAACACGGATACAACGTCCACGCTCTCTCTCTCTCTCTCGCAACGTCAGAATCCAGAATCCCCCACCACTCACCCCTGGGGCGGCGGCGCAAACTGGCCCGCAGGCCGCTGCTGGGGCGGCTGCTACAAACCAACCAACCATCATCAACACACATACACCACACGCCGACAGAGGCGAAACACACTCACCCCGTTCGCCCAGTGCATCTGCGCCGTGCTCACCGTCGGCGAGATGCTCTCCTTCTCCTCGAGCACGTACTGGTCCTGCGACGCCTGGTACCCATACGGCCCAATCGCCGGCATCCCCGCACCCGCGCCGCCCTCCGACCCGTTATACAGCGGGTAGAAGTAGTACGGCGGCACGTCCGGCATATCATGCCCCTGGCCCCCGTTCGCCTGCGGCCCACCAGGATGCCCTCCTGGGCCACCGTGCGCCTGCGAGTTGGGGCTGCCCTTCACGACCTGCCCCCCGGGGCCCTGCGGGCCCGGGGGACCATACGGGCTCGTGTGGCCCACAGGCCCGTACTGCGCGGGGCCCATCTTCGGCGTGACAGGCGTCTGGCCCTGCTGGCCCGCGCCCTCGCCCTTGATGCCCTCGCCCTCCCAGTCGTCCTCGGAGAGGAGCATGAGCGCGCTCGTCGGCGCGACCTGGTGCAAGTTCGCGTCGAGCACCTTCTCCGCGAGCTTCGCGATGAGCGGGTGCCCGCCCGAGAGGTCCTTGCCCTCCCAGCGCCAGCGGAACGAGGGGAGCATGTCGAGCGCCATCCACACGTCCTCGAGCGCGGTCTGGCGCGGGATGCGGTCGCAGCGCGACATGTGCCCGTACAGGATCACCATGGCGGCGATGTGCAGCGGGATCGGCGCGACGAAGAACGCGATGTCGGGGTACCGGATGAGCTGGTTGTGCACGACGATGATGTTGTGCGAGGTGACGATGGCTGCATACAAGACAACATCAGTAAGCGAGGACAGCATCCAACACATTCGATTACATACCGTCAACGAGCGCGCGGTGCCTCTGCCCATACTCGAGCTCCTTGGAGCTGAAGAGCGCACGAAGCAGCAGCACTTTCGTGATACCGATCTTGAGCAGCGTCAAGCCCTCGTCCTGGCCAATCTTCGCCACGAGCTGCGTGCGCTTGTCAACAGACCACTCCTCCGTGCCGCCAAAGTACCACTTGTAGTGGTCCGGGAGCTGCTTCTTGAAGACGACCATGCTCTTCGTGATCCTGCTCGCGTGACGCACGATCGAGCCCGCCGTCTGGCGCGTCGGCGCGTACAGCGAGTTGATGATGTCCGCCTGGATCTCCGCAATGGGTGCGCTCAGGACGAAGTGCTCCGAGATGTCAGTGCCCTGGCCACGCGTCGGGCGCGGCGTGTTCGAGTCCGATGGCGCAATAGCCAGCGGGCGCCCCAGCAGGATGGACGTGCCGCGGTCGTGTACGAGCACGATGGCCCACAGCCGGATACGGAGCTGGCACTCCTCGTCGGAGAACACATTGCCCTGCGATGTCGGGTCGTGGTGCAGCCCGAGCTCGATAGCGAGCCTCACGAGGCTGCCGATCAGGCGCCACAGCGTACGGCCCTGTCGCTATTATGGCGCCAATGTCAATGTCACCGGTCCTCTGAAAAACCCGAGGGTTGCTTACCTCGGTATACAGATACCACTGCAGCAAAATGAGCGCCTGCAGACTCGACACCGTGACCCGCAAGTCGGGTTTGACGGCGAGCGCGAACTGGAAGAATTCCTCATGTTCAGGCCAGTCGGGCGGCATGAGGTTTTTGGCGACCGTTGAAGTAGCGCTCCCGTGGCCGCTGTTGTCGAGCTTGCTCACGCGGTGATTGAGTTCGCTCAGCGTACCCAACGCCATGACCAGGTAAACGCAGCAAATGAGGCCCGGGTCGTGCGGAAGTGCCTGGCCATCGTAGAGCGCATTGAGCTTCCCCTCAAACTCATGCCGCAGCAGAACTGGGCGATGGAAGTTGAGGTGCTGGAAGTACGCGCCAAGAATCTGCTGGACCATCTCGCGTGACTTGGGCAGAAAGATGGCGATCGACTGTGATGTTGCAGGATGAGCAGGGCTGCTGCCCGGGCTGGCGATAGACGGAGATACAATGCTGTTGCGGCGCATTGTGACAGTGACCCACTTGGTCGGATCGCGTGGTAGGGAGGAGGGTTCGCTGTGGTCGCGCCCGGAGATCAACGCGCTCGAGCCGACGGCGAGGTCTTCCTTGTCCACGGGAGGGATGTCCACGTCGTTCATGATCCCGGCCGATACGCCGAACGTCTTCGCAAGAGCCTAGAGGAGAGTAAAATGTAAGATACGTCGCTCGAGAGACCAACGTACGCGATACTCGAGCGCGTAACAGCTTGCCTCGCCGCTTCGGCGAAGACAGAGCAAAACTCACCTGAGCACTGTACATGTCGCGTGAGTACGGGTCTGCGCCGGGGATCTCGTGAGGAGAGGTGGGCCTCTGCGGGGTGCCAGGCGGAACCAAGGGGTGCTGGAACGGCGGAGCCATGCGCGGGTCGTAGCCAGACGGAGGGGGACCCGGCATAGGCATGTTGGGCGGCGGGTGCGGGCCAGGACCGTAGGGGTTGTGAGGACCCGGGCCGTAGTGCATAGGGACGGGGCCGTGATACCCGGACATCATGGGTGGTTGGCCGGGGTGAGGCGGGGGCGGCGGTGGTACTTGGTAATAGTTCCTGGGCGAGTCGCCCATCTGCGGGGGCGGGCCCTCGGTGCGGAGGGGGAAGCCGCGTCCGGAGCTCGACTGGGGCGAATTTGGCGCAAACTGGAAACTGACGGAGACGGCATTGTCGCTGATGTCGAGCTCGATGCCCTCGCGCGCGAGGAAGTTGTCGATGTCGTCGAGGGTGAAGCCAGGGTAATGCCGTTTGAGAAGGGCCTCGCACTGGAGGAGTTGGCGCTCGAGGCGTTCGGTGTGGCCACGAGGGGTGAGGGTCTGGCGGTGACGATCCTCCTGTTGGCAGGCAGTCCCCGCGGTAGCACAGGCGGTGCAGCGGGGGTGCTTGGAGTCGCACTGCAGGGAGGGCAGGGGAAGGGACGGCGGGGAGGGGGAGGAGGGCGGGTGTTAGCGGACTCGGATGGGAGACGGGGGATTTGCCGTCGGTGTCGCCCGACGGGACTTGCCTTAATTTTCTTACTCCTACACCGTGCGCACGCCTCATGCGAACGCCTGAGGCGTCGTGGCTCGGCCGGATGCGGGACTTCTTCGCCATTCTCGTTCACCTTTCTGCGCTTCCTCGACGCAGACTGCTGTCCGGGGTGGGGGGGCGGTTGTTGTTGCTGGAGGGACGGCGGCGGCTGTTGATTTGGGCCGATCTGGAGGGCGGATTGCAGCGATGAGGGGGCCATGTTGGGGTCGGGGTGCGGGGGCATCATGTGAGCCATGGCGGGGGCGGAGGCCGTCGAGGACGGCGGAGAGAGGGGGAGGGAGGAGAAGGAGGAAGGCTGAGGAGGCCGTTGTCAGCGCCCGGACGATGGGCTCTGGCTTGGGTCGCCTGTAAATATGCAAGGCGCCCCCGCCCAGCGTCTCTCCTACTGGCCCCGCCTCCTCCTCTCCGCCGTCCCCCTCCCCCGCTCCGTCCCCATCTCTCGCACAACCTGCTGACCTTGTCTGCAGCAGCACCCTGCCCCGGCCTCGCACTCGCGCCCATTTTTGCCCGCTAATCCCCCAGCTCTCGCGCTCTCCAGTGCTCAGCCAATCCGACGCTGGAACGACCCTTCATCACATCTGTCCACCGCTCCCCGCTCCCTGCCCACTCTTCCAGCAAGAACTGCGATCCCGCTCGCCCGTCCTCGGATTCGCTCTCAGCGTGGTCTCACCGCCCTGCACCCGCCCCCCTGCGTCCGGCATCTCGCTCTCCGACTATTGTCTTGCTGTGCTATCTGGCCGTGCCTATCTCGAGCTGCCGCATTCCTGCCACACTCGTTCGTTCCGACACAATCTCGGACATCATCCGACCCTATTCCCTTCTCTGCCCTTCCTTTGACATACCTCTGACATACCAATCACGACATCGCTGATACTCCATCCAAATCCGTCCACCTCTTACCGCCAGCCAACGGCCGTCCGGTAGCCTCGTGATGGCTGGCGCTCTCCGGCTTCACTTCGTATCCTTTGTCCTCTTGCTTTGTCCGAACACGGCCAGTCTTTCCCAACGTACGTACAGTATACAGCCAGCTCCTAGTAAGCTAAGCCAGACGCGATTGATGTTCGATACTTTGCTGCCAGAGCTCGCGCCACCGTGCTTAATTTCGAGCGAGAACGTTTGAATGACATCAAATATGGCAGGACTGTCAGTCCCATGAATGTGGCGCACATAGCTGCCTCATTTCGAGGTAACGTTATCTCAGTCGGTACAGTTCTCTTGAGCGACATTTTGCTAAGGACAGGTCGTACGTAATCGCAATTATAAACACGCATTTTGGGTGCCGCTTTGGCGTAAAGTACGTACCGTCAGCAGCATTCTGCCATGCATAACGCTACTACTACTACGCATGTATACACATGATCTCCCAACGTCTTTTTGCACATCAGCGTTGCAATATTTGTGCTTCAGCTCTGCAGCGAATGGGCGCCTAGTATAGTCATAGCCCCGGACGACGTCATACGCGGCTGACAACTCCTATGAATGATCCCACATTTCCTCCACAGGAAGCGATTGCAGCAGTGAAGTAGAGTAGACTGTAGAACTGATTGTAGGTGGCAAATAAAAGCTCGGTTAGCACAGTGTGTTGCGCAAGAAGGGGATGGAGAGGACGGAAATAGAAAAGGTGGCTCGACGCCGGCGGACTGACGGAGGTCGGCCGAGGACTATTCCCACGGCTGTTCCCGCCTCCTTGTCTCTCCGCCGTTGCAGTCTCTCCTTCCAGTTCGCCGTCTCCAGCCCACCAGCGTCCCCTTCCCCCGCTCTGCTCATCCTCGCCAGACGATGCTGCAAAGTACAACGCCGGAATATCACACCTCACCCTTCACCGACTACAACCGCACGGTTCCCGACAACCGCTCCGCTTACTCCTTAGCGACTGTTCACGACATGCCTTCGCCTACCGCACGCACTTCCCTCCTTTCGAACGATACCGACTCAACCTATGGCGTCGCCCAACCTTCCCAGCCGTCCTCGCGTAGACTGCTATGGAACGCCACCCTCAAGATGGCTGTAATATTCTTCGTCAGCACCGTACTGCTTGGCGGCACACTATGGCTCGCACTGCCCACTTTGGAAGAGTGCGTCCCAGCGCCATGGTGGCCTAACCGCATGCTAACAGCGCTCTATTGTCGCATCACTGCAGGCAAGACAGACCTATGCTCAAGATACCGAAGAGCTTTGTGGAGCTTCAGGCTCTTAACACTCTCCTGAAGAAGTACCGCGACATCTACCCCTACCGGATCGTGATCTGCTATGTGATCACATACTTCTTGTGAGTCTCCGTCTCACTCTCGCTATTGCACCTCTTGCTTGCATTCGAGAGGTCGTTCTGCGGTTCTACTGCGCCACAAGCAGGCCGATCCCAGCTGTGCTCTTTGAAATGCATGTTGCGTCCGGGACTTGACTGGCGCGTCTCACATCTTTGAGATTGGTGTGATACCCTCGCAAATGCGCTCTTCTGGTCGGGGATGGCCCCCACGTCGGTCTCATAGAGAGCCGCAGTAGGTTTGTAACACACGTTGCACTCGTCCCGGCGCCTTGCTTGTCAGAAAACCAAGTTGACGCGCACCTGGGAAATGTTCAAGTGCTTTCACATTGCGGGTCATACGTGGAGCACAACGGATGGGCCTGCACTCTGACCTCTCGCGGCACCCGTATAGAACACGAACTGATGACCTTTCGCAGCTTGCAAGCCTTCTCACTGCCGGGGTCAATGTACCTCTCAATCCTCGGAGGCGCCATGTGGGGTGTCCCACGTGCCCTTCCCCTCGCCTGCGCGTGCGTAGCCACCGGCGCAACGCTCTGCTACCTCATCAGCGCCGCGCTCGGACCCGCGCTGCTCACCATGCCGCGGTGGAAGGCGAAGCTGGACGTCTGGGGCGACAAGCTGCGCGCGCACAAGGACGACATCATCTCCTTCCTCATCGTCCTCCGCATCGCGCCGTTCCCGCCGCACTGGGTGGTGAACGTGATCTGCCCGCACGTCGGTATCGGCATCGTGCCCTTCTGGATCAGCACGTTCCTCGGCATCGTCGGCGTCTCGGTCATCCACACGACCATCGGCGGCTCGCTTGACGAGATGACGTCCGCAAAGGACTTCCACCTCATCTCGTGGAAGAACTTCCTCGGGCTGTCGGCCATCGTCGTGGGCGTCATGATCCCTGTTGGGCTCAAGTACTACTTCAAGCGCGAGATCGCGACGGTCGCGGATGTTGAGGCCGAGGCTGAGGCAGCAGCGGAGGACGCGGACGGAGGCGACCGTCTGCTCGCTGAAGGGCCGCGCATGGACCCCGGCAAGGGCAAAGCCGCGCCGCTCATCTCGTTCTCGGACGACGAGAGCGAGCCGTACTCGGACGAAGAGTCGGACGAGGACATCATCCTCGAGGCGGGCCCGTCGCTGGTCATCAAGCACGACGACGAGAACGCCACGCCCAAGCCGGAGACACCGCAACCACACCAGGAGGACCTCGTGCAGTTGTAGAGCGCGGTGCCGGACCATCGTTTCTGCCCTCGCGCCCCCGTCCGCATATCACGACCCCGGCCGGGAGGCCGTCACGACTTTTTATCTATCGCATTTAGACAGCTTTCGTCGTATTTTGCTGGTGTACTTTATGCAGGACAGGCCCATCGCCCGCGTCCGAACCCTGTCCGACCCCCCGCGCCGCTCGCCCGTCTTCGCCTTCTCCCCTTCCCCGCTTCTACCGTCCCTGCCCCTCTACGGATCCTGTTTCCCACCCCTTCCCCCCGCCTCCGCCCCTGCTCGACTCGACTCGACGGCCCTGCGCGCACCCTCGGACATCGGACCTCCCTTCCTTTCCTCCCCTTCCCGAGGCCCTCCTTTTGCCCTTCATCCCGATCCCGTCTGACTTTTTTTGCTCCGTCCGTGTGTACATAAGTGTAGAGCTAGGTAATGTCCGTGCTGCCAAAGGTGTATAAATACAACCGCAAACCCATACATGACGCACTAGTACTGTGCACGTCGGAACCCGACCGCCCGCAGCCTCTGTCACTGCGCACTGACTGCGCTGGCCGTCAAGCACTCAATACTCAGTATTCAGTACTTGCCACGCTGGCGCCCCACGGCACCCGTCCCGACCGCAATATTAATGGTATCGACCTCTCAAATAGATCAGCGGCCAAATTTATGGCATCCCGGAGTCTGCTGCCAGATGGATCCACTGTATCGGCCTCGCCGCCGCGCGGGTCCGAGCAGCGACGATCCTCGACGCCGGGTCGGGTGCTCATTAATATTGGGATCCACTCGACGGGACGGAGCGGAGGAGGTTGTGTCGACGACTTGGCTACCGGGTGCGATGGGTAGCATATGCCACACTCTAGTCTCTGCGAGCTGGCAGGTTTCCCACTTGCGAACATCTGGCAGACGGAGCTCGACGATCCTTGTGCGTGCAGGGCCGACCTCGACGGCGCCGTGTGCATCAAGATCAGTCGTGCGTCTGTACATGTAGCGCCACCGCCGCCGTCGGGAAGTACTGGCGCTGCGCGTCCAAGTAAGCCGTACTCAGGCACACAGCACATCTTATAATATATAGAAGCCCGGTCCCCGATTAGGAAAGTGCCATTGCCTTCTACGGAAGGCACTCTTTTCTGTTGCAAAACCACCACTCGCGGTCGCCGTGTTCGACCATCCTCGACCCCGTTGCATTGTTTACAGTGCTAGAAACAGGCTTCTGGATTCCTGAAGCCGGAGGTCCGGCAGTTACATAGTAAATTCCACAGCAGACCGGTGCAACCATTAGGCGCCCGACAGTCGCTCCCGCACACTACCAACTAAGATTCCTCGCGGCATTCCCGGGTCTACATGAGGAGTACGATGAGTGTTCCTGGGTAAATGGCACACAAATATGTAGGTGGATGGGTGGTGAGTGTTTGCCGGTATACAAATAGTACATGCAATGCCCTACTTTCAGAACGATTTACTCTCAGATACAGATACAGATACAGTATGCCATACTGCTGTGGTACTTGAATTGTTTACTAATTATAATTTCTAGCAGCTGGGAGTGAGGAAGTGAGGTTGAACGCTGCGCTTTGAACATTTGTTGCCGGCGGTTGACCATCGTTGTACGCTACTGCAGGGCTAGCGCCCATACTCCACATCGATGAGCGCGCGGTCACCGCCGACGTCCGCTATCAAGCATTCTCGACAATTCTCCCATGCGCGGTGTAGCCCAGTAGCCGTCACAAACAACATCATCCGTGGTGGAACCTGGTGTAATATCTAGAACAGTGCTGAGCTATCGATTTTTCTAGATACATCAATAGCGCCGGCCCAGGGTGTATATAAAGTCGGCGGTGGCAATTGCCACTGACAATGCCACCCAGGCTGCCAGTGCTTTGCCCACTGACATCGGGATGCATGACGTGGTACGGGGAGCTCGCGGGGCAAATTAATTGCACTGCGGACACATACAGGCTACGGGGTAAGTAAACCAAGCGTGGCCTGGCGCGCGTAGGTAAGTAGTGGAATATTGGATGACTTCCCGTAAGAATCTAGAAATTTAGAGTCGATTCTAAATCCAAGATCGAGAGGCGGGGCTGCGTCGGACTCTGAATGAGAGCCACTCGAGCGCCCACAACCAGCGCCTCCCGGCACGCTGACTCAGCTCTCACTTGGCACACAAGAATGGCAAATGTGTGATGGATGAGCTCAACGACCTGCTTATTTCGTCGCTTTGACGCCAGCTGCCTTCCCTTTTCGTCGTTTAGAACGCGTTCAAAATCTAGGAGGGGGGGTCGACCCCCCCTTCCAGATTTTGGGCGCTCCCAAAGTTTAGAACTCGGCATCTCGCCAGCGGACTTTGAATCTCCCTCGGTATCTCGGCAGACCTGCCATTTCGAGATGCTCCAACGATTTAGAATGCGTTCTAAAATTTCTAAATCCTTACGGGAAGTCATCCATTAGAATGTTAGAATGAGGTAAACATGACCGGGGCTCGGGGATGTGAGTGAACCAGGTGAGTAGACAACGCGGGTAGACACAAGGTAAATATACTAATAGAGTCTGAGGTGAGTATGTCAACAGTTCCGGTAAATGGAATGCGGAGTGCACGGTCGCAGGTATCCTCAATTCTGAGGGTTTCCCACTCATTGACATTATTTATGAACTTCTCATCGTTGACTGTTAGGAAATGCGGGTATTGGTTTTCAAGGCTGTGGGCGGGAGGGCCTGCCACCCCGCCGTGCGGGGTGGCAGGCCCTCCAAAGGTTGCGGAGCGTAAATAATGCAAAGCCGTTTCGGGCCGTAGGCACGGGTATCTGCTAGTCTTATAATACATACAGAAAGTCAGCACTTCCCAAAAGGCCACTGCCCCCGCGACCCCCGCGACCCCCGCGCCCCCCGCAAGCGCCCGATATTTGGGCGCCTGTATATCACGCCCGCTTCTCCATGGTGCCGAGTAGCATCGAGCTGTCTAAGTTGACTTTCAAACATAGGCGTGATGTATTCCATAACCTGTATATTCCACACCACCACCGACGTTTGTAAACTGCTATTAGCATCCCTCATTGTTAGCTCAAATGAATACCTCTGTGCCGACTCATCACTCCGCTGTCGCTCTGGCTCCCCTGCAGCATATTCTTCACTCCGCTGTCGCTCTGGCTCCCCTGCAGCATATTCTAACACCTGCACCCCAGTATCAGTTCATCGCCAGCACCTATGTGAACCCACCTGCCGGGACTCAGGCAACATCATCCTGCCAAGAGCCAGGCTGTAGATCAGGCCAGAAACTTGCTACCGGCTGCAGTCGCATACGGTGTAAGAAACACTGTCTCGAGCATCCCACACCGTGTGGATTCAAGTCGCATGATCAAACTCGTCGCGCCCTGGCAGTCGTTCCAGTCCCCGTAGTCCGTGATCCATTTTCTCTCTCTCATCCTCCTCCAGTCATTCCACCTCAAAACCATCAACCGACAACTATACAATCACATCTGGGCCCTGCAAAACCCGGATCTAGCACTGAGCCTAGCCCACGCAACCAGCGCGAGGTCATGCCTGACGGGATGAAGCGGGACTGGGACATGGCGATGCATCAACGGTTGGAGAAGACTCGTGCTGTTGCACAGCGTCGCCATAACCTTCTGATGGTTGAACGCACATTTAGCATTCATGCTTGGACGATGGTAAGTTCTTAGCTCAGTGTGTTCTATTGACATCAAACTCACCTACGATATCAGGATGGACAGCCGGCCATCGAAACTATTGTTCAGGGTCCTCCAACATGGCCGACCATAGAGCTCGCCCAACTACAAGCTATCCAGGACCTTGCGCTACAAGATGAGCCGACCATTCAGCAGTTCATACTGGCAACACGGTCATGGGTTAACATCTTACTCACTCACAAGATCAAGGTCCGTGCCAATGAACACATTCTCATCCGACGACTTGGGGTCCAAGACTGCCCGGACCTTGAGAATGTCTGTTGGAACGCCACCAGACTACGTGGGAGGATGAATGGACTTGGCAACCCTCAGCGAATGGCTCCCACGCTCACTACACAACACTATCTCCCCCTCTACCCATCAACGCACACATCAGAGCCATACACCACACAGCCTTGGCTTGATCCTCGCCTGACCACCGGTCTGTCAGGCCACTCCTTCCCTCTCCCTGGTGTCGTGCGATCTCAGGCGACACACTCCCCGACCCTGGGCACCCTCGCAAGCACAGACTCCCTGATGTCTATCGTCTCCGCCGCTACATCTGCAATGTCTCTTGGATCTGATACGCTTGAAACCGAGCAGTCCTCAGACCTACCGACGACGTCCTCTCAGAATCTTGATACTTTGGTCGCTCATGCCCGCTATCCTGTTGCGCCCCCCTTGGCTATACAACACTTTGGATCTCATCTTGTGCCATCTCTTCCGAGCTCGCTGCCCAGTCCCAGTCCTACGATGTTGCATTCTCAGCTGCCGTCATATATGCAGTTCCCTCCCGCACAGATCCCGATGCCATTGCCAGTCGTTCACCAGTCGTATTTGACAGCCACACTATCTGTGCCTCCTGGGACACCTCGACGCGACCGCCCAGTGCTTCCTAAGCTCGACATCAAGGATCTCGATCAACTATGGGCACTGAAACTTGTCTACGCCCCCCCACCATGCAACCTTGGCCAGCTGGCTTCTTTGCTCGGGATATCGCGCATGCGTTTGCCTTGATTGGCGAGGATGATGGGGATGCTGGGGATGGGGTCGAGGACAGTGCAGCACCCAAGACGCCTCTTTCTGCGCGTTTCGAGTACGTCTTTGGCCGTCCTTTCAAGTCCACCACATATCAGCGTTCTCGCCGTGCGTGGATCAACTCAACTCAAGCACAGCGTGATAGGATGCTAGGGCTCCCTCGCACAAAGGGTATGACATGGACTGTATGTCGCGGTCAGCTTGATGGATGGAAGAAGGAGACAGGCCACAAGCGTGGGCAAGGGAAGTATGCACAGGATGCTGATGCCGACGTTGATGTTCAGGATGTAGAGGCTGAATAAGTTGTGTATGTAGTATGTTCGATGTTCTTGTTAGCTGAATTGCAGCCTGTACACTCGCCCTCCGTGATTCGTATGTGGAATCCGAGAATGGCAGTGATCATCTCAACATGACGGTGCCAATCAACACTTTTCCGATGCGCACACTTATCTTCTGTGAAGGACCGACCACTCCATAAATATATATAAGATGGGGGAGGGCAAGCGTCGACGCCATTTTCTCCCTTTCCTCCAGCGATCCCCCACCACCACGTCCTCCTCGCCGTGATTCCCTACTGCGTCATCCTCCTCTGCAATCCTTGACTACGCCATCTTACTCTGTGACCCTCTACTACACCTATAACAACTATCCCTACCCTTCGCTTTTACCCAGCTATCTCTATGGAGCAAGATCCACGCAGCAACTGGGGGCCCAACGATCGCGCTGACTCAGACTGGGAGTGTCCGGAATGCTGGACAAGCCTCCAGGTCCGTACATGCAAGACAAAGGGGAAGCCTAATGAAGGACGCAACTATGTCACGGTATGTCGCACAGATGTGCATAATTTAAATAATATAATTAACAGAGCAGCAGTGTGAGGGCCGCGATAAGAACGGCAAACGCATGCATGCACTATACTTCCGGTACTGCAACCATGCTCTCTTAGAGCGGCCCACAAACCCTACAAATACACCAGCCCCTCAACCCGATGGTGACAAGTCGATCAAACAATGCGCTGTATGTCTTACAACCCGCGTAGCCCTTCGGTGCGACCGTGCACTATGCCTGAAGCACTGCCAGATCGCCGGTGGATGTAGACTTCATCGAGGGCTCACAGACTATGCCATGGATAGCTTAGGAGTCCAGCCGGCATCCGGTCATCCATTTGAACGGTACGTCCTATACGCAAGACATTATATATGTCGTTACAACTCATACAAATATCTAGATCAGCTCCGGAGGTTCCCTTCATACCGGCAACAGTCCACCGCATGTCTGCACGGGCTGCGATGAAGCGACCTGCATGTGGTTCTCCCAGATCTCCTGGAGAACACAGGCCGATTAAGTCTGCACGGAACTCGTACTCCGTGTCCTCCACTTATGAGAACGACATCCATGCAGCCATTCAAGCATCTCTGGCGGCAATGGCGCCACCTCAGTCGTCTGGCTTGTGGTCAGGGTCGTCCCTCCTCTCATCGGGATCTGGATCTGGCTCGTCGTCAGGATCTAGCTCGTCCCTGGGTTCCGGCTTGCCGTCTGGGTCGTCCCTCCTCTCATCGGGCTCTTCGCTAGGGCTCCTTCAAGCGTCTCTAGCTGCTGACTCCTCTTGTCCAACACCGCTGCTCAGGACAGCCTCGATTCTTCCCTGTCTGGACCGTAATCATCTCGGCTGTGACAACTGCTGCGACTCTGATACCGGCGAGGATGAGGATGATGAATATCTTGCAGCTCTGGAAGCATCACGGCTAGAGGCTGCCGCACGTGTGGATACATCATATGCCGACTACCTCCTGTCAGTCAAATCCTCTAGTTTGGACCGCTTACGCTCCGGGAGTCCATGGGGCAACCTGTCAGACAGCGGTCAGACTGAGTTCGAGACGCTTCGGGACTCTACCTTGGCAAACTTGGCTGCTATCGAGGCGCTTTCTCCCGTCCTATCCTCATCCGAAGGAAGCCCCTACCTGAACGCGTTCGACCGAGAGATGCTGGCTGCCGTCCGCGCCTCTATCGCACTTATGCGTTCTACATCCCCTTCGGACAGCGGTTCTCCCACCCTCGCTGATGCCGACCGTACCATTGATGCCAACCCACACCACGACGTCATCGACTTGGCCATCGACGACGACAGCACACCCGACCTCACATTCAGTGCAAGCAACTCCGAAGGCTCACAGCTTAGCTTGGCGCGTCCCCAATCCAGCACTGACGATGTCATCGACCTCACTTTAGATGACGATGAAGCCATTGTTGTGGTGCATGTTAAAGCAGTACAGAGGCGACCCCGGGTGAAGATAGAGGACGTTGATATTGATTTGACGCTTGATGACTCGGACGAGCTCGCTGTGTAGGTGTTTGTTATCACACAGGTCTTTTTTAGTTCGTTAATCTATTCCCCATTAGTTAATGTGATAAAAATATCATCTACACCATTAAGCTTTGTACACTGTTGATCACAAATATAAAGATGATCACCAATGTAATGTTATCATTCAGCTGTTCGAAACACTCTTTCTATTACAATGTTGTTAATCCTGATCTTATTCAATTCAGGTTTAGTATTGGGATAAACCCATGTTGAACCATCTCATGCTCGTCCTCGTAATCTATTGATCATCATAATAGTGTTGTTAATCCCCATCTTATTCAATTCAGGTTTAGTATTGGGATAAACCCATATTGAACCATCTCACGCCCGTTGTGGTAATCTATTGATTTATCCCTGGTTCACGGAAGTGTTTACCTGTGTACTTACACTTTAGCATTATCTATGTGTTCACCCCTGGTTCAATGATCACCTCTACGACCTCCTCTTCACAGTGCCGCCGTTATGTCAACAAGGACATGTAGTGATTATCAGCCCAATCACCTCACTAACCCCTACTTAGTAGTACTGAAGTACTGAACCTAGCGCTTAAACGCGCACTTTACCGCTTCGCCGCGGCCGCCCTCCCGCGCTTCGAGCTGCGCGCCGGCGACACCACCTCTTTTACAGGGCCGCGGGAGCGCGTCTGTCGAGTGGCCACTGCGTCATCCTTCCCCCTACAATAAGCATGTCAGTAGGTCCTCAGCTTCAAAGGTCATAACACATCGTCCGAGACACACCTGTCCTCCACCCTTTACCCCGCCCAGATCGGCGCCGCTTGGGCAAGCTACCGTCGACGACGTCGTCTTCGACGTCACTCGCCTTACCCCGCCCAGATCGGCGCCGCTTAGGCACGCTAGCGGCGACGTCGTACTCGACATCTTCGATGCCGCTTGGGCCACCGCTCTCCCGGACGGCTACCGACGTCCGTTTGCGGACTCGTGGGCTCGGTATTGAAGCGTGCGGCTCTTCCGCCCGTACGGATGTCTCCTCGCCCTCACCACCTACCGCATCAGCAGGCTCCCCCTCTACTCCACCAGGTGGTCCACCTCCGACGAGCCTCTCCCCACTCTCAGCCCGCGACCCAGCCTGTTCCTCCATTCGATTGGCCGTTGACGCCGCCCCTACACCACTCTCTGACACAGATGCTCGTCTACTCACCTGATGAGATCCTGACCCTGCGTTGCCAGCTGGGGCGCCGTCCTCCAAGTCAGATTCCCCCTCCTCGCGCACAGAGAAGAGCGTATCTGTGAGCGTCGAGCCAGACGATGCGTTGGTATTGCGCTCGGCTGGTGTAGCAGAGTGGCGGTCCTTGCGCTGCGACGTCAAGGCTTTATGCACCGGCGATGAAAAGACGTTAACGACCCGTATGCCCATAGTCGGTGTTTGTGGGTTGGTCGTACGTGCACCCGCGGTCGTCGTCCCGCTCACGACGTGGGGAACCCCCGCGTCAGACTCTCTGCCGACGCTGTCCTCGCCACTACGGAATCTGAAGGGTGTGCCCTTTCCTTGGGCGTCGAGGAGCTGTGTGTACAACACGATAACCTCGACAAGGCTGAACGTGGTGGGGTCCCGCACGCATATGCTATCCCAAGGGGCATTGAGGTAGCGTGTCGGCTCCGCAGTAACAGTGCCCCATTGGAGGCCTGCTTCCTTCGGTCTCATATGTACTTTAGCACCAACGATGTCAATAACGATCTATATGTCTGAGTATGCGAGGTTACTCACGCCAAGACAGTCGGAAGAACGACTCGAGAACGGCGACGATGTCATCGCGCGTCCATGAGTTGTCCACATCAGGGAGCTTGGGGAGGCCTTCATCCGTCACCAACAGGCGAGGATCTCCACGGACGGGATTCGGGGCTGCAACGTGATAAGTATAACCGCCACCAAATCGTGCGGCGCCAGGGACATACGCAAAGCCATAGCGACAAAGCGCTCCCATCGGTCTTTCTCTTCCACACTCGCCCCGCCTTCGAATGTGCCAAATGATCGGCACTCCAAGTCCGTCCGCGCACCGATAGTCATCCTATATCATAAGCAAACCGTTTATGCGCACACTTACTGGAAGTGATCCACTTACTCATTGCGCAGGATAATCCCGTCTTCGTTGCGCATGCCGACTTGCGCGCATATGACAACGCTCCCGAAGTTCTGCGAGCCGAAACCGGGGAACTGGTCCAAGACCCTCGCCAGAAGAGGCACGAGGAGCTGTTGGTTCCTACGTAGGGGTAGACGAAAAGTCCTCTCAGCTCGCGATGTCAATGTCGATCACTGCCGAGCTGTCATCACTCACTCGAAACATTGATTAGGGTCATTGTCCGCTTGAGCCGCCTTGTCCTTTGCTTTGGTGCGCCATGCCTTCTGCTCCTCCGGCGGGAGCGCCTTGAAACATTCTTTCACTGCGCGCTGACGTTCCCCGATACCCCCGCCCGCCATGGCGTTGCGGACGACACCCTCGTTCTCCTTCGCCCACAAAGCGGAGCCACTGGAGGCCCGCCCCTGCGCGGCCTTCTGCAGCTCACGGACCACTTTAATTGCGAGTGGTGCGGGGATCTGCGCTGGAGGGTTATCCACAGCGGTGGACGACGTGCCGTGGATTCCAGCTTGTACCTGCGGCCGTCGT